>CM046446.1:12559115-13031615 GCA_025506515.1 Flaveria trinervia
AAAACGTACCCGGTAGTCAATCTCCTCCCATCTAGATCACCACCGTAGTCGGCATCGCAAAACCCGGATAACTTTGGTTCGAGCTCCCTCTCAAATCGGATTCCTGTAGCCATAGTAGCTTTAATATACTTGAGAACACCTTTTGCAGCAGTCATGTGAGGTTTCCTTGGATCCTGCATGTACCGACTAAGAACCCCGACTGCAAAGGCTATGTCGGGTCTAGTCAAAGTGAGATAGATAAAGCTACCCACCATCTTCCGGTATTCTGTTGGCTCATCCAATTCATTTCGTTCCATGGCATATATCTTGGCATTTCTATCCATTGGAGCTACTGCTGGTTTACATGCAACATAACCAAATTTATGTAATAATTTGGCTGTGTATTTGCTTTCCATTGCATCTTTCTCATACTTTAGCTCCAAACCAAGAAAGTGTTTAAGCATCCCCAGATTCTTCATCTTAAAATGAGTTGACAAGTTTGCTTTCAACAATTCAATCTCTTCATCTGCATCCCCTGAAATAATAAGGTCGTCTATGTACACAAGTATAAATACCACTTTTTCACCAAACTTCTTGACAAACAAACTTGAATTACACACATATTCAGGAATACTTCCTAAGAACTACAATTATTATCCGGCAATATCTAATACTTGTAGATATGAAAGGAAAAAATTAATGTTACATGTTTTGATAAGGCATTGCTTTATTATATACTTAATATTTAATACTTTCTCAACTCAACACATCTATCAAAATTTAATAATCATTTTTAATTGAGTATATGTCAACAAAAGAATATACACTTAGAGGTTTAGATGTGATGATGTTAAAAATAAAATATGTATAAAATAGAGAATGTATTATGTGAATCACTAACGGTTAATAATTTATAGAACTCTCCACCACCAAAATCAAATTAAAATGGTAGATGGCAATTAATTTTGCCACCAAGTTTTGTCAAAAAATGATAAATAATTTAGATAAAATAAAGAATAATAAAAGTAGTCAAAGTTGAGACTTGTAACTGCGGGTCCAATTTTCAGGTTAAATAGCTGTCACAATTGAGTATGCCACCGTCAACAAAGACCCGTCACCTAATTTTTCAAAGGTTGTATAATTTCTATTGTTCACCCCAATTTTAAGTCCATGTCAAATCTATACCATATACTATAAATACTTTGACAAATACAGTCATCATTTATAAACTAGTTGCTAAACCGTGCGTTGCATGGTGCTGTTGGATTTTATAAGGTCTTGGTTTTGAAAACTTGTATGTTAGTATTCACCTCACGGTTTCTAACAACTCAAATTTGAAAACTATTCACGACGAAATTTGATAAAGTTAAACACGTTCGTAACGGTGAAATTAATAAAACATCATATTTCAAAATTTGTGAATTATTTTGAACTTTTCTAGTACGTAGAAAGTTAATAAATATTCTATTATCATGTTTATAAGAAATCTTTATTGTTTTATATGCTTAATTGCTTACGGAAAACAAAAATTAAAAAAAAAAACATATGGTAGGTTTCAAAACCAAAACATAAATTACTCAACAAAGTTATTATTACCCACCCATCTACTCCTCAACTTAATATACATACTAAATTCTATTTATTAATTTAGGCAAAAGTTGATATTAAAAAAATGATATATATTCACTGTATAAACCGACATATAATTTTAATATTATATATAAATATGTTTATTCTTTGTGTTTGTTTGAAATTGGTTCCTCTAACCTTCTTAGCTTCACAGAAAAAAATCATCTTATGTTTTTATATTTGAAAACAGTCTAACTACGATCTCTAACTTTTATTCAAGATTTTATAAAAGAACTTAACCTTACAATGATTAACAGCTTTGTTTAACATTTTTTCACGACGATTAAATTATGTTTGTCCTGTCGTTACTTTATTACAATATGAGATTTTTATTCCTTTTTGTAAGTGCCGAAAATATAATAACCATGTCAACATTTTTAAACGTTTAAATATTAAACTTTATCTAAAAGAAAAGGATTAATAATAAGTACATGGTATCAAGAAAAAGGAGGACGTCCTTTGCCAATATCGAAAATATGAGGGACTAGAAATGACATTGTGGTATAGTGAGAGGTCTAAACGTCTGATGGAACCCGACCCATCCATCACTACGTAGGGGCCGCAACCCATGTGACCATTTGCATGCATGAAAACGACGTAGCATCGTGACTTTCTAATCTTCAATGATCATATATTTCTATTTAAGCAAATAGCCATTTTATCACTTAAATTACACCCCAAAGAACATGAATATATCACAACCAAAAAAACACCCACAAAAAAGCACCAAGAAGAGGCTCACAAGTGAACAAGTAAAGCTACTAGAAACAAGCTTCAACTTCAACAACAAGCTTGACTCGACTCGCAAGAGTCATTTGGCTCAAGAACTTGGTATCCCGGCCAGACAAATTGCAATATGGTATCAAAACAAACGAGCCCGTTGGAGGAACCAGAGCCTGGAGACAGAGTACAAGGCTCTTCAGCATCGGCTTGAACGTGTGTCAAGTGACAAAAACCGGCTCGAAAAAGAGGTTGAGAGACTCAAAGGTGAGTTAGAGAAGGCTAAAGAATTGTTGGTGCCATCAAAGACAATGAATTATGCATCAATACCCTCCTTTTCTAGTTCTTGTGATGATGTTGGAAGCTCAAGCTTGCTTGGTGATCATGGGGATTTTTATGTTTGTTTTGATAATCATCAATTTGATCACAAGTCCAACGGTCATGATTTTTTTGGTAGGTCAATGTCTTGATCAATTTGTACGTGTGTAATAAGATCTATGCTCTTGGAACAAATAAAAGTCCTTTTGGCTAGGTGTTATATATATATCAACATCAAATTGTGCAAAATTGCAACTTGAATGATCAAGAATGAATGGCCACTTGATTCTCTACTTTTAGTACATCAATAAAAGGTGTTTTAACTTCTGGAATAAACTAAATTGATGCTTAAATCTTAAAACATGATGATTAGTTTTAATTCGAATGTGTCAAACACAACCACGGCACAATTGATCATGTTCATGGACGTCACAAAGTCTGATACTCTAGCCGCCCACGACTTAGTTGATTAGTTTGAGTAAACCAGGGGCGGCTCAAGAGGGTTGAAATAAAGAACCCATTTAAGGCCTTTATTTTTTTACTTTCTCGCCAGTTAAAAAAATTTATGTATGTGTTATGTATACATAAAAATAAAATTTATGCTTTGGATTTCAATTTCAAAAAGGGTTTCAAAATTTATTTCTAAAACACCACAATTTTTCATAAGTTTGTTTGACAGCTTATAACATGATTTTCTAAAGAGGGCCTAAAATTTCATTTTGTTTAGGCACCCGAAAAAAGATGATCTGAACTTGGAATAGAATAACAAAATAAAATATGGTCTAAAAGTTTTTACAACTTGAATTTATAAAGTATTTAAGCAAACACCTATATAGAATTCGTTGAAATAAAATCCGTTTCAAAGCTAGTTCAAACTTCTTTTCATTTTTAATTTTGAAACGACATCATTATATAAAAAACTGATTAGCAAGACAAAAGGTGGATAAAAACATTATAAAGTACAATAGAGGGTTTTGGAGCTATTATATCCAAGTAATTTTACACCAACTCATTCAACAACTAGTCCATATGAAAGAACACTACACCATATCATCAAATGCGATATCTTTTTTAAGTCGACTCTTCAAAAATAGCACATTGTTCCATAATCTTTATTCAAATTAAACAAGAACTTGACGACATTAATACTTTTACCTTTTTATTTTTAAGATTGATGTCTTTGCCAACAGCCAACTCTCACCTTTTAACTTTTCAATTTTATATTTTTATCCCTTTAATTTTCAAATTTTTTATAAAAATGTCATATTTACCCTTCAAGTTTCATAAGTTTGGGGTTATGCCTACACGTTGTGACTTAAAAAATATGTGTGTGTCAATCAATTCGAGTTCATATACATTTTGGCATAAAATTTGTTTGGAAACTAGTTGAGTTAAATATAAATTTTTTCGTGCTTATTTTTTAGTTTGGAGTTGGTTTAAGTTTCAACGTAAGTTTTATTTGGAAAACAAATCAAGTCAAATATAATGTGTTTTCATTTAATTAAATAAATTTGAGTTACTTTACATTTGATATAAACGTAATTTAGAAACAAGTCAGGAAGATAATATTGTATACTTTATCACCCACATATGATATCGTTGTATACCTCCAATTTCTAAAAACTTTATAATATCACTTTTATCCACTATAAGTTTTAAAAGTTTTGGGTTTACCCCCTATACATTTTTACTTAAAAATTAATTTCTTAGGTTTTTATGTTATGTACATATTATATCAATTGATTCATGTACATTTTGACGTAAATTTTTTTCGGAAAACGAGCCGATTCAAATATAAAAGTTTTCGTGCTTATTTTTAAGTACATTTTAAGTTGGTCAAAGTTTTAACTTAAATTTTGTTGGGAAACAAGTGAGTCAATTATAATATGTTTTCATTCAACGATATGTTGAGTTGATCTACGGTTTGACATAACTATAGTTTGAAAGCGAGTTAGGGGGTTTACGGTCTATACTTTATCAACTCACAAACAACATCGCCGCACACCTCCAACTTCTAAAAACCTGTATAAATGTCATTTTTTATCCCCCTCAAGTTATAAAAGTTTTGGGTTTATCTTGTGTTTATTTTTACTTAATATAATAAAATTTCTTACGTTCTTATTTTTATGTATGTATCATATATATTTGAATCTGTCTACGTTTTAACGTAAATATTGTTTGGAAACGAGCTGGACCAATATAAAAGTTTCCATGCTTATTTTTAAATCCGGTTTGAGTTGGTCTACATTTCGTAGTAATTATTTTGGACACGAGCCGTGAAATGTAATATGTTTTTATTCGACATTATAAATTTAAGTTACTCTATGTTTTGATAAAAAATTTAGTTTGAAAACGAGTCGATATGACAGTAGCCTACATTCACCACATACGGCATCGATGCACACCTCCAATTTCTAAAAAGTTTATAAGATTTCACTTTTACTCTCTCAAGTTTCAAAAGGTTTAGGTTTACTCCATGTGCACTTTTACTTATAAAATACTAAATTATGTTCTCGTTTTTATGTATGTTTCATATAAATTGAGTTATTTAACGTTTTGACGTAAATTTTGTTTGAAAACAAGTCGGGCCAAATATAAAAGCTTTTGTGTTTATTTTTAAGTATGTATTTAGTTTATCTATGTTTCATCATAATTTTTTTTTGAAAACAAGTCGGTTCAAATATAATATGTTTTTAGTTGACGGTATAAATTTGAGTTACACTGTGTTTTAACATAAATTTAGTTTGGAAATATTGGATCGGATTAAACAATAACTTATGTGCTCCAAATTATACATAAAAGTCCTATCAAAAGCATATTAATTATTTCTTAATATCTCCCTTAATATGATGATATCGTACTTAAAATTGTTAAATTGTGTGTTAAAAATGACAATATGGACAAAAGAAACATATTTGACAAGAAATTAAAGAAATCCAAGTTTTGGAGTCCAAACATAGGGCCATGCCTCATTAAGCATGCCCCCATGCCTTGCTTGAAACACACCCTCGTGCTCAAATTGACACACCCCTATGTTTGGATATCTGATAGGACAAAAAGTACCGTCCCCTAAAAGTAAGCACGTGGTCGTGCTCTACCTCAAACACAGGGTTGTGCCCTATTTAACACGAGGTCGTGCTCGACACAACCTGCATGTACGAGCCGACCAACTTTCGTAAGCATTGTACTAGCACGGGGTCGTGCCTTTTTGGCACGTGACCGTGCTTAAACACTCCGGAAATCCTATAAATAAGGCCTAAGTTCACCATTTTAGCAAGCTTTGGTGGGAGAGTTACTCTACAGAATCTCTTGGGAAATAAGTCTTAAAGACCATTTGGAGGCTCGGGAGGTGCATACAACACTTGGAAGAAGCTAGGGATTGTTTAAACATCATCCATTGTGGATCACCGGTTTAATTGTTTCATTTCACCGATGATTTAATATCTATCTTCTATGTTATCTGTTGTTATGTTCAAGCTCACTATAATCTAAACTTTTATTATCATCCTAATTGGATGAAACTTATGTTGTTAGTCCAGGTTGATCACACTTGAATCAAATCATGAAGATAATAGATCAAAATAATGAAGAACACAATAAAACCCCTTTGATCTTGAATTAGATTGCAAAATATGTTTACAAGTAATCCCCTAATCTATTGGTCATACAACCATTTCTTAATCCTAATTACCATTAGGCTATTTATAGTGAATTAATATTCGATAATTGTACTTAACCTTTAGACTTAGACTAATTAATAGAAATTGCATATAAAACATAAAAAATGACTAAAAAAGATAAAATATATTTTGTTCACACAAAATATATTTATTAAACGTCTCGTCTCGAACATGTTGGTTTGACTTTTGCGTTGACTTTGACTATGACATTGACTTTTATTGACTTTGACTGTGTTGATAATATAGACTATCTTGTATAGCTCCAACAATACTCCCCCTTAGTCTATCATTATCAACGTCTTCAAACGAAATCAGCACCAAGAAGTCAACAGTAGAAAGATCTTCATTTAAATCTTTCTAAACCTGATGAGAAAGATTATTCATCTCATAAGCTCCCCCTATTTATATGCTCCCCTTTTGTGTCAGCTTTGGTTATAGGATTCTAATTGCCTAACGATTTGACAACTATTCCTTGTTTGACAAACCTGACAGGAACAAATGAAGGAATGTTACCTGTTTTGAATTTGTTGAAGAAGATTGGAGAAGCAACCAATATTGGTTTTGGAACACCAGGGGTGGAATCGCCATTAATCTTCTTATCAGATCCCTGCCTAAGGAATCCCAACCCTATAGGAGAATCTTGCACATCTCTAACCTTTTTAGATTAACGCTGCTTAAACCTGCATTTAAACTATTAGTTTCTGCAGCTTCAATCAAATCATTAGATAAATGAGATTGAGGCTTAGGATAGTAACAATAGGTGCTAGGAGGAGGATAGACGTATGGATTTTCACCACAACCCACTCCCGTTTTAATCCTTGCTCCCGTTTGTTTACACAATAGCTCTTCTTGTTTCATTCCGGATATGGTCCATCTATCAAGCTTTGTTTTAAGCTTGCTTGTTTCAAATGCAGACAAGGTGACTCTTTCGTTTAAAAGATTAATTTCAACATTTCTTTCAAGAAGAGTTCGTTTTAAATGATCATTTTATTTTAAAGCTTCATTTAATTTTATGAAACACTTGGATTTATTCTTTTTAAGTTCTGTGTTTATGGTGGTTAATTCTTTTTGGTTATCTAAAAGTAACCTATTAGCTTTATACACACCAAATAAACGAATTTTACAACAGAAGAACACATATCTTGAACTGTCTCGTATGGAACATTTAGGATGACTCTTTCAGTAGTAAGAGTCTTCTCGTAGTTGCAAACCCTAGAATTTTGCTTCCATTCCTCTTCCTTCTTATCATCACAAACTTCGTCATTCACTCAGCTCCACCTTTATCTATTGATGTCTGCTTAGCTCCTCGTGTACCTCTTCAAGTCCAGGTTTTGGTAAACCGTTAAAATTGGTGCCAGAATTTGATCTCTCTTCTGGTTTCTCTTTAGAGTTTGAAGTGATCTTTGGAGTTAGATATGTTGCTTCATAGTACTCACGACGTTTGATATCCAACTCAATTTCTTTCAATTTTTTGATTACCTCCATCGGTTTGTAATCCTGAAAACCTTTATCTTGTTTACTCAACTTGTCGTGTGAACGCCATTCTGGTGGGAGGGAATCAAGCAATCTCAGAACTTGTTCATGATTTCTCAATTGGGCATCAAACTTCTTCAGATTGTTTGTCACCACAGAAAACAATCAACAAAATCGGACATCTTTTTATTCTTTAAAGCTTCAAAATTATCAAACCGACATTGTGCAATTGTAAGATTATCAGATTCGACGAATTTATACAATTCTGCAAAAGCCATTTAGATTTTTATTTTGTTTATTACAATTAACACTCTCAAAAGTATTTTCCCAATAATTATAAAATAATTCTCCCCGGGAAAATAAGTTTTTATAAAATGTCACTCTACGTAATCTTAGCAACCGGGAAAATAGTTTTTTATAAATCTTTTAAAATCGGTGAAAATTTCTTTATCGGGATGAAATCAGTTAATCCCGAAAGTCAATTGAAGAAATGATAATTTCGCCGAAATTGTAGGTTCACAAAGCTAGTTTCGCAGCAAAATCTAGTTTCGCTAAGCCGATAGTAGTTTCGCTGGAAATTTCGGCAGCACTTTCGCTAGCCAAATGCTTTAGACTGCTTAGTTTCACCGATAATTTCGCACGAAACAATCTTGAACTTTCATTCAAAGATACTTTCGACAACAATTTCGCTTGTAAGATGCACACAAGCACTATTGAACTTTCGTACAAGATCACTACTTTCGCTGAGATGCTAAAATTAACTACAAAGTGTAAAACACTTGTAGTTTCGCTGGAAGAGGCTGTAGTTTCACTGGATGAAGATGTAGTTTCGCTGGATGAAGATGTTGTTAGGATCGTGTACTTGACGAATACTAACAGATTTACGCGTATACTGAATCAAATAGTGCGGAAACCTATTTGATTGGTGATCTAATCAGTGAGAATGCACATAGAATCAATTAAGGATTGAATCTAAACGTCAAGAATGATTAGCAATCGATCTACTGCGATCTTTGAAGTTGGAACAGGTTACTAGAGGTCTCTGGACGGCTAGGGTACGTGTAGGTATCAAATTATTCGAAGTTTCGTGTTTTTCCACGATTTAAGTGGTATTTATAGGTTAGGGTTTCTCAATCATGCGACTGGACCATTTGCATGGTTCAGTCGTGCGGTTGATCCAGTCGCACGACTCAGTGTTCAGTCGTGCGACTGAGTCAATCTCATGTTTCAACCATGCGACTGATCCAGTCTCCTGGTTCATTCGTATGACTGGTTCATTAGCATGAAGTTGTTCATGCGTATGGTCCATTAGCATGAGCCAATCGCATGAGAACTTCATATGATTAAGTTTGAATATGTTTCATAATCATTAATTGACTTAGATTTATTTAAATAACCACAAACCTATATAGTTAGTTTAATAAGCGTTATTACATACCAAGCAATGAAATATTCAACATTATAAGCAATGTCTTACATCATTCAACATTATAAGCAATGAAATTTCATTAAGTACCCGTACAATTACATATGTGTAAGACAATAAAGACATATTACATTAAGTTCAGAAACTAGGGACACATGTATCTACAAACTCCCCCTTGGACCTAGTTTCATCTAATGTCTTACATCCTTCATAAGTTCCTCAAACTTCTTGTACTTCTCTTCTCTAGTGACTCCTGCATGTATCTCAAAAGCAAAATAGAGTCGTATCACGTTCTGAAATTGTAGAGCTTGTACAATATCTTGAGAGTCATAGAACAGTGGCCACTTGTATAATGTATAGACATCATCAACAGACAAGTTTGTAAGCCACATTGGGTCAAATACCCTGATGGTTCCCATTTTACCATTCTTGTTCAAAACTATGACTTCTCCTGTCCTCCAATCATTGTACCACCATTTGAAGTGTGGAGTGAACTCCTGTGGCATTTCCCGTAGAGGGATCTTAGACATTGTGCGTGGAGGACTCCACTTCAGCACTATTTTCGGTTTTCCAGTTATGGCATCAGCCTCAGACCGTCTTATATACCTCGTTGGTTGTTGAGGTTTGAAGTTGACCCATCTGGTGTGGTACTCTCTTTTTAGAGCTACTTCAAACCAGCCTGACATTTTGCGTGGGTCAGCGTATAGCAATTTCAACTTTGCTAACTGGTTAAGCTCAAATCTAGGAAGAGTCTTCAGGTCGTGTAGGAACCTGAAGTACTCAATCCCTTTCTCACGTTTAACTGCATAAACATTGAGATCTTCAAAATACATGCTATGGTTTTGCCCAACACCTTGTGATGTTTCTTCACTTTGTACAGCTTGGTGCAGACAGTTGACGTTGAAGCACTGCGTTGGGTCTTATTTCTTCAAAGCATGCAACCCACTCAGCCTTTCTGATATTGACTTCAGCTTCCGAGGCTTGGGCCTTATCTTCTTTTTTGTCAGACTCTTGTTCCATTTTATCTAGAGTTTCAAAAGTTTCACTGACAAGATTGTCGCCCAGATTGGGAATCACATTACCCTCAATGTCAGTGTACTCTAGATAATGTTGGTCTGTGACATCTTCATTCTCGATCTCATCAATGTCGTTGAGCTCGTTGTCACTTTCCACATGGACAGTTGGAGCATCTTTCACGATCTCATCAGGATTGAGTCGGAACATTTCAGCAAGTTGCTTATCGGTGAGATCATGAATTATCTCTCTTTCTTTAGGAGTGTAATTCACTGATCTCCTGACTATTCCCTGCAGATCAAGAGTCATCGTGAGCTGAGTCTTGATTTGTTGGAGGGGAGCAACATCATATTCATCTCTTTGATAATTTGGATCTGCTTGATTTAAACATGTAACACATCAACCATTAGTCAGGAATCAAAGTAGTAAACATCAATAATAAATATAACATTATATACATCAGTTTGATACAATATTCACTTACACATGTTTTTTAATAATAGAAACAACTAAGCATTACTCTTGTCTTGTGTCATGTGCTCCTCTGCTGACGGGGCTGATGTAGAGGCACCATGGTCCTAAGCTTTCTTGGTCCTCCTCTCACTGGCAGACGTGGCACCCGTAGCAGATGTATCATCCTCATCATCATCATCAACATCATCACCAACATCAGTATTATCCCCTTGATCATCACCATCATCATCATCATTATCACTGTCATCATCATCACCATTATCTCCATCTCCTTCTCTGATCTTTAGAGGCTCATCATTTGATCCTTTTAGCCTCAGCATGATGGTCTTGTTGGTAGCCTCCAGCTCCTCTATCCTTTTTGCTGAATGGACATGTTGCTTCGAGAGTTGGGACATCTCTAAGCTCTGGGCAGCCATCTGATGTGCCTACTGCTCAATCAGCTGAGCCTACTGAGATATCTGCATAGATTGTGCAGCAGTAAGCTCTACTAGTTGACGAATCTGGGCAGTCTTCTCATCATCGACTGCCAACAACTTCAGCACCATACTGTTAAGTGCTGAGAGCTGTTCCTTTACCCCACTGGGAGGTAGAGGGGATCCAGATGGGAATGAGGGAGAAGACGATGGTCCTGTTGGATGGCTAGTGGTGGTGGTGGTGGCAGTGGTGAAGATTGGGGTGGTATAGATGAAGGTGGTGGTGGAGTGGTGAAGATTGGGGGTGGTATAGATGAAGGTGGTGGTGGAGTGGGTGTGGTAGTGGTGTGTGAGGTGGTAGATATGGTGGTGGATGGAATGGTGGTAGTGGTGGTAGGTGGAGTGGTGGTAGTAGGTGGAGTGGTGGAAGTGGTGGTAGTCGTGGTGGTGGTGATGAATGTCATCCTCCTCCTCTTCTTCTTCAAACCGTGGGGCTGAGCCATCCTTTTTCTTCCTCGAGCCCCTCAAGGTGGACACTCCCCCTGGAACACTGCTGGGCTGATCGGGAGCATAACTGGGATCAGTATCAGTCTCCCTAGACTCGTTAGGGCATCCTCCAACCTCCCGAATACCTCGGTCTGTGGCAACCACCCTGCTCCCACAGTCCGAGTCAAGGGCTCCTAGTCTGTCTCCTCCTCCTCATCAAGACGAAAGTTCTGATGGAACCCTGCAGCCTCTATTCCACCTTGGGTGGATGCTGGAGATGCTATATCAGCGGTGGGGGCCCTCAGTTTAGTGGGCCCAGCATCTCCATCATCACCGCTGTCATCATCATCAAAGTCATCTTCAGGGAGCTACAGTTGCTCGACATCCGAATCATTGTCTGCGTGGCGCCATTTACGCCTCCCTGGCGCCACGTAATCCACCTTGGCCATATGGCCGATGAGTCTCTTCACCGGGGGTTTGACCTGCTTTCCCCAGTAAACCTTCATACGACCCAGTGTGGTGTCGTCCATAATCTCCAATGCCACTGCATCTTGGCTCTCCTTAGGCAATGTGGGCAGCTTCTCATCAAAGATCATTTGTAGAAACCTAGGGTACATGCAAAAACCCTCTTTGCCCTTTGCCTCCAGATTCTCTATCAAGTAAGAGAATATCATGCTTGAGAAGCTGAAAGGATGGTTCAGTACCAGTGCCACATAGGCATTTTGGATCTGGTCTGAAAGATCATCAAACCCACCCCTTCGCGAAGCCAAGCACTTGAGGATGACATATGCCAAGTACTTGTACTGGGGACACAAGTTGCTCTTGTTGAGCACACCTACATTAATATCCCCAGCGTACTTCATCCTCAAGAAGCACCCTCTCACAGTCAGCGAGTGAAGTCTGGTAGGGTGGTCTGCATCATCACCCAACCCAAGGACACACATGATATCCTCAACAGTGACCTCAATATCCATCCCAAAAATAGAACTGCTGATGCTGTATGGCTCATGAGAGCGGTCAACCGATGCCCCCTCCCAGAAGGCCTGCTGAATAGACCTGCAGGGAGTGCATGGTGTAGATATCACCTTGTAGATCCTGGATCGCTTGAGGAAAGCGATGATCCCCACAAACTCGACACCATTCCGAGTCGTGGAATCCAAATGAGCACATATGTTGTGCTTGGGGTTGATGGACCATCTGTCAGCCATCAATCTGTAACACAAGACATGTAGACATTAGGTAACCTCACAACACAAAATAGTTCTAATTAACTTGGTTGATTTCATTCTGGTTCATTCATGCGATTGAACCATGCGAATGTATTCAGTCGGTTGATCTGGCATGCGACTTGTTTAGTCGGGTGACTGAGCAAGTGACTGAGTTCAATCAGTTGACTGAGCAAGCGACTGAGTTCAGTGAGTTGACTGAGCCTGCGATTGGTTCAGTCGGCTGACTGAGCTCATTCGAATTATCCCTTCGGCTGATTGAGCCATTCGACCAGCTCAATCGTGCGATTGGAGTTCATCCTGGTGTCCAGTCACATGTCTCACTATTCGGTCGACTGAGATTCGAATTTCAACCAATTATTGAAATTAGACGTCGTATAATGGTTCTTTAGACTCGTATTCATTATACTAATAACCTTTATTTCAACATTTTACTTGGTTTACTTAGGTTATTAGTCCATTTAAGGTCTCGGGTCTTGTTAGGGCCAATTTCTTGATTTTGAAGTCTAATCGAAGGAGTTTTTGGCATGTTCACACCGCATTTTACCTGTATAAACACCAATAAATGTCACAATATGAGAATATGCAAGCAATTTGGGTCAGAGTAAATTTTGACAGAGTAACGGTAGGCTGTGCGATTTTAGGGCGATTAGGGGTGATGAGTTGAATGTGATCGACTATGGACCTATTTATACTGAGTCTAATTTCAATCGGCTGACTGGACCCATTCGCTTGGTTCATTTGGGCGAATGGACCTTAGTCGTACGATTGGCTCAGTCGATCACATTCAGTCGGCCGATTGGATTTCAGTCGGGCGACTGACTCATTCGCACAGTTCCATTCGATCGACTGGCTCATTCTGATAAGCCATTTAGGTGAATGGTTCATACTCATGTGCCATTCGGCTATTTAGAGCATGAGTATGGTCCATTCGTATGCTTGGTCCATACTCATCGTCCAATCGTGTGATTGGATCATACTCATGATTTTGACTTTATGATCATTCCTCACTTAAACCCTATTTAACTTTTGAATGAACATTTTGAGCATTTGATCATTTCAAACATGATCATTTTAACTTGAAAAACTGTTGATCACCTATGATGTGATCCGTTTAAGCAATTTGTCACCTCAGATGTGACTGATTTTACCTTTGAAAACACGTGTGGTCGCCTCAGACGTGACCCTTTTAGATGATTAAATCCCCTATTGAATTCCATGGTGTAGTCTGATATCAAACAAACTGAATTTCACTAAATTTTACAAAGTAAAAGACTTAAGCTGAAATACAAAACTAAAACTTTTTTTGACGTTTTGTGTGAGGTGTAAATCCTAAGATAGAAATCTAATGGATTCGGTTCCGGAATAGGCAGCTTCGATTAATTTTGACCATAAATGGACCAATTCAATTTGGAATCATACAGGCAAGTCAAATCATTTAGGACATGTTATCAACACCTTTTGATGCTAAATTCTTGATTTTCATCTAGAGTCATTAGCAAGTTTAGGAAATCATACTAGTACTATTAGATCCCAACATTGATTTGGACTTTCAAGAATTATAACCATGATGATTGTTAGTATGCTGGTCCTCTTAAATCCATACACAGACATTTGACACAGATTGGTGATAGTTTAAGGTTTGATTATTTCAGCAAGCATTTGTGAATCCCACACTTATATGGTAATCAACATTCCTCAGGAGATTTTTGAGTGGTCTTAGGGTAGTTTTCAAGAAGAAACTATTCTTAGAACTTTCAGAGAGAAGCCAAGCCTTAGGTTAGTGCCACCGCACAGCAGAGAGGCGGCAAACAATAATGAACTCTAGAATATATAGGTTATGTTTATCCTCAGGTCAGTGCCACCGCACAACAGAGAGGCGCATAACCTATCTTCTTGTTTGAGAAATTTTAATCTTTTTGCATAGTTCTCACCAACAACATAGGTTATTAGTTTGATTGTTTTTGCTCATATTTTGGTCTTACGCTCACATTTGTGGCGTTTATTATGCTCATCACCCTTATTGGAAATTTGTTGAATGTGTTAACCAGGGATAAGATGTTAACCACAGCTTGTTGAACAACTTAGTTTGTTCTTAAGATCACCAATAAGGTCT
This sequence comes from Flaveria trinervia, assembly GCA_025506515.1. Taxonomy (NCBI): domain Eukaryota; kingdom Viridiplantae; phylum Streptophyta; class Magnoliopsida; order Asterales; family Asteraceae; genus Flaveria; species Flaveria trinervia. The sequence goes on from CM046446.1 coordinate 12,574,070, forward strand.
AATCATCTATCGTGTTGAATCTACCAACATATCATCTGTGGTCTAACAACCTTTAGGTTTACTTTCTTTGTGTTACCTTAGTAGTAGCTAGTTTTACTATCATGTTTCCTTTTATATTGCTCAAACTACACAGACTTATACTTTGAACTTCGTATCTTATTTTATTTAAACTTTTAAAGTCACAACTGGTTTGTTCCTGTGTACTATCATTTTCCAAAGTCATTGAATCGGTATCACATATATGATCTAGTTTCAATAAGCTAGCCTTTCCTCCTCCCTCATTTTTCTGTTAATGTTACTAACTGACCTATTCTCCCCCTAAATTCTAAAACCGTAACCGATTTACGCTTTTAGGATTTTAATAGGTGACCAAATAACATCAATTTAATTAAGCTACTTAAAGTTAAACAAATAAATAAAGAAAATAAAAATTAAAAGAAAATGGACTATACGCATCGGACTACACATGGTCATCATCAGGAATTACATCACTTTTCTTTTTAACGCCGTTGACCTCTAACAAATATAGAAAACGTGGTTTATCAAAAGCCTTTGTATAGAGGTCAGCGCGTTGAAAATCAGTATTTATTGTAATCACATCGATTAGATTCTTTTCAAAGCAATCATGTATTAAGTGATATTTTATGCCGATGTGTTTGGTCTTAGGATGTTGGACCGGATTTTTAGTTACTGCAATTGCGGCAGGGTTATCAACAAAAATAGGATTAGAAGAGAAATTCAAACCGTAGTCCCGCATTTGCTGTTGAATCCATATGATTTATGAACAGCAACTTGCAACAGCAACGTATTCGTCTTCACAGGTTGACAAAGCAACCGAGGTCTGCTTCTTACACTGCCAGGTCACTAATCTCCTCCCAAAGAATTGACATCCCGCTGATGTAGACTTGTAGTTCATTTTGCAGCCACCGTAATCCGAGTCACTATACGCAATTAGCTCGAAGTCATCGTCATGAGGATACCACAACCCAAGTGTTGGAGTACCCTTCAGATAATGAAAGATCCTTTTGACCCCTATCAGATGGTTAACTTTGGGCTTTGCCTGATATCTTGAACATAAACATGTCGCGTACATGATATCAGGTCTTGAGGCAGTGAGGTACATGAGAGATCCAATCATTCCTTGGTACATGGTGGCATCGACCAGATCACCATTCTCGTCGGGTGCTACATCATGGTTTGTAGCTAGTGGAGTCTCAGCTGCGGAAGCATTCTCCATGTCAAAACGACTGAGGATATCTCCTACATACTTGGTCTGATGTAGGAAAATCCTTTTTGGTGTCTGATCAACCTGTAACCCGAGAAAGAATTTCATCTCTCCCATGGCACTCATTTCAAACTCAGCCTTCATTACTGCTTCAAACTCTTTACATAGATCTTAATTCTTTGAACCGAAATTTCCATCCTTTTTATTTTATGAACAGTGTATAATCAATGACACCTCTGCGAAAACCGTGTTTCACAAGGTGAGTCGAGAGTTTCTCATAGCAGGCTCTAGGAGCTTGATGAAGCCCATATAAATCATTGTTGAGTTTGTAAACTATGTCCTAATGATATGGATCCTCAAATCCCTAGGGTTGACTGACGTACACTGTCTCTCTGATTTCACCATGAAGGAATGCACTCTTCACATCAAGTTGATAAAATTTAATCTTCATATATAATGCGTATGCAAGGAAGATACAGATTGCTTCTTGAAAACAATTCATTGTAGTCAATGCCCTCGACTTGTCGAAATCCTTGAACAACAAGTTGAGCCTTGTTTCTGATGATCACGCCTTGATCATCTTTTTTGCATTTCAAGACCCATTTAGTGCCATGACCTTAGCACCTTTAGGTCTATCCACCAGAGTCCATACACCTAACTTCTTGAACTGAAGAAGTTCTTCTTGCATGGCACTCACCCATGCCTCATCATTCGGTGCTTCACTAACATACTTTGGTTCAAACTGAGACACAAAGCAACGATATGCACCGTCATGAAGGTAACCCTTTTCCATTACTAAGGCATAATCAGCTGAATACAACTGATTTTTGGTCTGAACCCCTGATCACACATCCCCAATGACATTATCCAAAGGATGATAGACATTTAGGCGTGATCCAGAAGTGATTGGAACAACTACCTCAGAATCAACATTATGCACATTTAGTTCAGTATCTAAGGCAGTAGGAGTCTGAGGTTCCGAAGACTCAAAGGCATCAATGTCAAATGCTTGTGGACTTGCAGTAGTAGGAATCTGTTCCTCCTGGTTGTTCTGATCAGTCTCCACAGCTTCTTCATTAGAGGAAGAATCACTATCTTCAGGTACTCCCCTTGAGTTATGACTAACCTTGTGAACTGGATGATGTTGAATCTAGTGAAGGTGTGTTCAAGACATCATCCATCATCTTTGTGGCCAACTCATCATCAGAGGTGGAGAGTGGGATGTTGAAGGACTTGAAGAATCCATCATAGTCGGAAAAAAAGGCGGGTCCTTTTCTAGCAGGTGGTGTGGTGTATCTCTGAACATCAACATTACACCACACTTCTACCTGACCCGTTGAGTTGTTGTAAACCCTCTTGTTCGGTATGTTGTATCCTAGAAAAATACCTTCATTAGCCTTCTCGCTGAATTTTCACTCCTGAGTCTTCTTCAGTAGGGTGCATGGAGCGCCAAACGGCTCGAGATACTCTAGATTAGGTTTACGTCAATGTAGTAACTCGTAACATGTCTTTCCATGGTGTTTAACTACCAGCACTCGATTTAGCATGTAACACGCATTTGCAACTGCTTCATTCCAGAATTGGATAGGCAGTTTTGAGTCTGCTAGCATCGTCCATGCTGTCTCTATCAAGCTGTGATTCTTCCTTTCAGCAACGCCGTTCATCTGAGGAATGTAGACAGAAGTGAACTGATGCACAATTACCTTTTCCTTGTAGTACGCCTCCATCCATTGATTCTTGAACTCAGTTTCGTTGTCTGAGCGCACTTGTCTTACCTTCAACTTGTATAGAGACTCCAGAGTAGTTACTAATCCCTTGAATGACTCAAATGTTTCTGATTTGGATTTCAGAAACATCACCTAAGAGAATCTTGAGTAGTCATCAGTAACTACGAAGCAGTACAAGTCGCCTGCGATGCTTCTTGTACTGACTGGACCAAACAGATCCATGTGAAGAAGTTCAAGAGGAAGCTCGATAGAATGAACTTTCTTTTCCTTATGAGACTTCTTCTTCTGTTTGCCCTTCTTGCACGCAACACATAAATCTGGAAGTTGGAAGTTTTTGACGTTAACTCTTCTCATTAGATCATTCTGGATCTAGTGATTCATCTTCCGTGGATTAATGTGTCCCATTCTCCTATGCCAGGAGATGGAATCCTTCTCAGTAGCTTTTGACAAGAAGCACTGAACTTCATGATTCGTTGTGGAGGCCTTTGATAGATCCAAGACATAAAGGTCCTTATATCTTGAGGCAGACATTAAGACTTGGTCCTTCGGGATGACGTAGTCCTTTTTCAGGATATAGCACTTCTTGTTGTCAAATACTACCTTAAACCCTTTATCCCAGATTTGAGAAACAGAAAGCAAGTTATTTTGAAGTTATTGAACGTAGTTTACCTTGTCAAACCTCACTTTCTGATTACCTACTTCCTCTTGAGCTGTGATGTACCCACCTTTGTTTCCAGCAAACGAAACTGACCTCCTTTTATCTATTTGAAGTTTGATAAGAGATCCCTGTTCCCTGTCATGTGCCTAGATGCTCCGCTATCTATAATCCATGTGTTGGTTTCAGCACTATAGCGAACACCCTGCACATTCAATTGAAAACATTAGTTCATGTTAGGGACCCAAGCCTTCACTAGATTGGGTTTCCCAGAGGCATCACACATCATAAATGTAACCCATTGACCGTTCGAGGATGAGGGAAGCTCAGATGTCTTCTTTTTCTCACTATCGAACAATGAGATTGATTTTTCCTTCCATAAGCCAGCTTTATGTAAGGCCTGTTTGTGATAAACAAACGACTGGCTAATGTGTTGAACTTTAGGTTCACTATCCCTTTTAGGTAGCATCACTGAGTTCCTCTTAAAAGAGCTAGGTTTTTGTTCAGGAAGTTCAACTTTCCTCCTTGGTGTCTGATAGTAAGGACAATGAGACACAATGTGACCATACTCTCCACTGCTGTAGCATGATCTGCTTTCGACTTTATGATTTAACTGTTTTTGTGGAGATGTATGTGACACCCGGTTGACCTTACTCTGTTTGGGTTTTGAATCTCCTTGTTTAGATGTTTTGTCTGGTTTAACAAAGTTAATTTCTTTAATATTTTTAACATCTTTTTCTTTTCTATTTTTGGGACTTTGACATGATGTCCGTGATTGGTTAACACTACTGGTCTTTTTAGGTTCGGATTTGACAGTTGTTGAACCAGACTTTATACTAACCCTTTCAAACTCTTTGTCCAAATTAACACAAGGCATTTTAACTTTTGCCTTAGACGTGGCCTCCTTTTGTTTAGTACCAGACTCATTTGATTTACATGTGGAATCTGGATCACTTACAAGAGGAGTGAACACCACATGATCCTTGATTGGATTATCATTAACTGGTTTACATTTTGTGTTCATCAAGATCTCATGTGGTGGTGGAACCACTTTATAACCCAATCCCTCCCATTTGTTTCTCTCTCTCACTAAGTTTTGGACAATATGAGATGAACTTGTCCAAGTGTGCAGTTTTTGCTTTAAGGAATTAACTTCTACTTCTAAAACTACCTTTTGTTTTTTAGTGTCCTCTAGGGAGTTAAGATAGTACCTAATGTCATTAGCTTGGTTAAAGGCTACTACTTCTGTTTCCCTAAGCTGTTTGTTCAAAAGGTCTATCTTTTCTTTGTAACTATGCTTATTCTATTTTAGAACTCTGTTAGCTTTAGTGCACAGTTCCAAGTCCTTTACTAAGTTATCATTATGATCTAATAACCTAGAAAATTTTAAGTCAATGCTTTCTCTAAATTTGTTACAGTCAGAACAAGCATGATTAATAAAAAGTTGGTCAGTTGTACTTACCTGAGAGGATTCTGAAGAATCAGCCATCAATGCAGAGTTTGATGATTCTGGAGCTGGTGATTCCGACGTTGTTGCAGTTTTCCCTTCTTCAGGCAGGTATTTGGTCACTGGTGCAGTCTCTTCTGAGTTTGACATCACAAGTTCGACCGCTATATCTCCTTCACTAGCCGAATCATCACCAACATCCTCTACACTAGCGATATTGGATTCTCCCGGTGAGACAAACCGAAAGCTCCAGTCCTGTCCTTCATCATCTTGAGCAGTCAAGGCTTTGGGATCCTTGCTTGATAAAGTAGGACTGCTAGTGGGTTTATCCTGACGATTGAAGGAGGAGAAGGGATTCCCATTGCCAGTATTCTTTGGCTTCACACACTCCCTTTTGAAGTGCCCTTTCTCGCCGCAGTTGAAACAAGTCACTTTGGTCTTATCGAAGCCAAAGGTAGTGTCCTTAGTTGAAATCAAGCTCTAGTTCTGTCTCGTCCACCTGCTTGTAGTCCTCTTCTACCAGATGGCACTTCCCAATTTTACTAGCACTTAGTCCATCATAGGAGTGGACTACCATAGCTAAGAGATCCATGTGCTCTTTGGCTACCTCAACTGTCACATTTCCAAAGTTCTCGGTCTTCAGTTTTGCTGCATTAGCTTCAGGTACAATGTATTGGGTACCAGACGACCCTGACGTTTCTGACCCTGAAGTAGAGGCTTGAGAAGGACCAGTTGAGCTTATACAAAAGTTTTCTGAAGAGGTGCTCCAGATGTTTGGCTTGAGGAGTCGCGTTGTACAGTGTTGGGTTCTGATCATAGGAAGACTTTTGTGCTCTATACTTCATCCTTAGTTCTTCCTCTCTCAGCTTCAGAATGAAGTCATTGATATCTAACGTCGTTAGCATACCATTCTGTCTGAGATTGGAGACCAATGAAACCCATTTCTCCGGCAGCCCATCTGCAAAGTTGGATACTTTGTCCTCCATTGACATCGATACTCCATGAGTGTGCATCTCACTCATCAAGTGGTAGAACCGATTGATAACATCATCTAGGCTTTCTTTTCCCATCGAGGAGAAGTTGTCAAACTCCTTCCTTAAAGCCTTAGCCTTTATGGCCTTCAATGATGCGTTTTTGTCATACCTTTTCTCCAATGCATCTTATAGTTTCTTTGCTTGTGTATACTCGAGAATTGATGGAAAATATCCTTCGGAATTGACTGTGTAAGAAAAGCATAAACTTTCTTTTCAGCATTATATTTGACCTTTTGTCCATCAATCATGCCACCCAGTGTAAGTTTGACACCATCACCTCCTACTGGCATGCTGTACCCCATTTCTATAGATTCCCACAGATTGGGATCTACTCCATTTAAGTAGATCTTGAAACGTTGCTTCCATTGTGGGTATTCATCTAACGTGATTAGCTTTGGGGGTTTATTATGATTCCTCACTTCACTCTCCAGTAGCAGTAAGTTCTGAATACGTGAGTCTCTCCCTGCTGTGAATGCTGAGTATTGGTCCTCCATTGCGATAAACTTTAACTTTAAACCAAACTATTTTATTAGTGTGAATGAAGGTATGCGATTGGACTATTCGGGAGATTGAACTATGCGGATGTTTCAATCGTGCGACTGAACTGATGCGGATGGCTCAGTCGGGCGAATGAACTAATGCGGTTGAGCAATGCGAATAGACTTCTCAGTCGTACGAATGGGAATACGAATGAGTTCAATCGTGCGTATGGAGGATGTGTATGACCTCAGTCGTGCGATTGAGTCAATCGTGCGACTGAACCTACTGGATTTCGAAAATTCTTAGGTTTAAGGTGTTCAGACGCAAAACCACAAATTTCTTGCAAACCCTAATTTCCGTATGCCGGAAAAACTAAACTTTACGATCAGGAGACGTCTAAAACCCGATTTGACATAAAAGATTGCGTTTTTGAGTGTAAAAACACAATTTTTATGTCAAAACGATTGAATCACACATAAATCTAGAGCCAAAGCTCTGATACCACTTGTTAGGATTGTGTACTTGACGAATACTAACAGATTTACACGTATACCAATCAAATAGTGCGGAATCCTATTTGATTGGCGATCCAATTAGTGAGAACGCACGTAGAATCAATTAAGGATTGAATCTAAACGTCAAGAACGATTAGCAATCGATCTACTACGATCTTTGAAGTTGGAACAGGTTGCTAGAGGTCTCTGGACGGCTAGGGTACGTGTAGGTATCAAATTATTCGAAGTGTCGCGTTTTTCCACGATTTAAGTGGTATTTATAGGTTAGGGTTTCTCAATCGTGCGACTGGACCATTTGCATGGTTCAGTCGTGCGATTTAGTCATGCGGTTGATCCATTCGCACGACTGAGTGTTCAGTCGTGCGACTGAGTCAATTTTATGTTTCAATCATGCGACTGATCCAATCTCCTGGTGCATTCGTACGACTGGTTCATTAGCATGAAGTTGTTCACGCGTACGGACCATTAGCATGGGCCAATCGCATGAGAACTTCATATGATTAAGTTTGAATATGTTTCATAATCATTAATTGACTTAGATTTATTCAAACACCACAAACCTATATAGTTAGTTCAATAAACGTTATTACATACCAAGCAATGAAATATTCAACATTATAAGCACAACCACAGATTGTATTTCATTAAGTACCCGTACAATTACATATGTGTAAGACAATAAAGACATATTACATTAAGTCCAGAAACTAGGGACACATGTATCTACAGATGTAGTTTCGCTGGATGAATCATGAAATCAATCTGAAATCACCAAAATCTCAATGGATTTGAGATCTGATGATTAACAATGCTTTCCCAACCAAAAACGACCAAACTTCAATCAAATTCCATATCAATAACACTCAAATTCGATCCGGGATTGATGAAATATTATTGAACAAAAACCAAAAATCTCAATTTCTCTCTCTAAAAATCTTCAATGAATTTGATCCAAAATAGCTCTGATACCAAATTGTTAGGCTATTTGATCACACTTGAATCAAATCATGAAGATAATAGATCAAAATAATGAACACAATAAAACCCCTTTGATCTTGAATTAGATTGCAAAATATGTTACAAGTAATCCCCTAATCTATTGGTCATACAACCATTTCTTAATCCTAATTACCATTAGGCTATTTATAACGAATATAATATTTACTAATTGCACTAACCCCCTAGACTTAGACTAATTAATAGAATTGCATACAAAACATAAAAAATGACTAAAACAAGATAAAATATATTTTGTTCACACAAAATATATTTATTACAATAAAACTCCTAGTCATCTAAATCTTCAACATCTCGTCTCAGTTATTCGTCTCAAACGTGTTAGTTTGACTTTTGTGTTTACTTTGATCGTGACGTTGACTTTTGTTAACTTTGACTATGTTGATAATATAGACTATCTTGTACAGCTCCAACATATGTAATTTGGAGTGTTATGGTAGTCTTGGGAAAACCTTTGATGGGTAGCATCTACATTTGAATGGGAAGTTTTAACTTTATGATTTGTAATTATGATTGTCATACACGGTTGAAAAACATATGATCAACTTTTATTTGCATACTGGTCTTCATAATAAATCCATGGCTAATTAACTAGAGATGATTATTAGAAATCATATCACGTTAACTTTCTAATCATTTGTGGGTTCCCTTTTATTAGTTTGAGAAGTCTACAGTAATTGTTGTGGTTTTCTAAAATTAACGGTATGTTAGAAAAGAACCTGATCAAGTCTCTTTTTAACATTAAGTTTTATCAGAAATCGTATGTCAAAAAGGTCATAAAAGATTTACCTACATTACTAGGGCTTTGATCTGAGGAGTAAAACTCAACCTGACGTGATCCTAGTCACTACGGAGCGGATAGACAAGAAATCGCGCCAACTCATCTTTATAATCATTAAAATAATTACATTAATTAATAACTTTAATCACACCATAAATTCATCATAGTTATATAAGTGTAATCTAATTAGGATGATAACCTTTATTGCCCGGTTTTAATCCAAACGCTTCAATCTTATTTTATTTTATTTTATTTTAGTTATTGTTTTTAAACCTAAAAGATATTATCAATGCAACTTATCATTTTCTCGAACAAAAACCAAATCTGGTAGTCAAATATTAAGGTTGTTGAGTAGGTGTGTCCACGAATTGATACTCGATTCTTACCATCACCATACTACCACACGATAAGTACACTTGCCTTTTGTATGTGTGGTTTAGTATTAGTAATAACTAGTTAAAACTGAATATGTGCAAAAAATATTTATCAAAATATATACATTTCACACCGCATCAATAACCTTTTATACATGAATGAAATATATGCATAATCAATGAAATATATGTGTAATCTCTATAAATTGCTTGCTATACAGAGAAATTATTTCAAAGTATTCACCGACTACAAGAACAAAAGTAGGAATACAAATGCACAAAATAGCTAATCACAAAATTATATAAATGTGAGGTATTTTTCTAAGAAAACTAAACATTATAGTAGATATTGAGCGTCTATTCTAAGTTTAGGATTAATGACATGTTACAACCATTGATTTACACGCTATGTCATATCACGAATGTGTAATATGATTGACTACAATACAATGTACAAAGTAGACAAGAATCAGCAAAACACGAGATTAGCAGTTGCAGTGTGATGGTATCACCATTATTATTTTGTACTGACATCCTTGTCAACAAAAGTAGTGAATCAATACATAAATATGTTACTTAGTAGATAGACTATTTATGTTTATTCATAGTAGTTTAGTAGTTGGTCCAATAGATGAGATTTCAGCAGTTTGAGACAATTTTCGAAACTTGGACACTTTTAATAGGAACCATCAGTATTTAGTTTGCGGTAGATTTATCCTTCATCATGAAACAATTCGAGGATATTGTAGCCTATAGTAATCACTCAACATACGTCGCCGCCACAGACCTTCAATTTATAAAAACTTGATAAAATGTCACTTTAACCCCCTTAAGTTTTAAAAGTTCCGAGTTTATCCTATGTACATATATACTTAAAAAAGATCAATTTCTTACGTCATTTTTATAAGTGTGCATCATATGAATTTGAGTATGTTTACGTTTCTATGTAAATTTTGTTTAGAAACGATCTGATCATATATTAACATTTTTGTGTTTAATTCTAATATGGGTTGAGTCAAATATAATATGTTTTTATTCAGCGATATAAGTTTGAGTTCATCTACATTTCAACATAAATTTAGTTTGGAAGTGAGTTAGGATAATTGTAGTCTATAATTTATCAAATCACATACTACGCTACTAAACATACTTATTTTTATGTACATTTTTTATTGGTTTATGTTTCAATGTATTTGAAGTTGTGTGAACTATAATACTTTTTATTTGACGATATAAATTCAAATTACTCTATGTTTCGACGTAAATTTAGTTTAAAAACGAATCATTCCATTATAGTCAATAGTTTGTCATGCCACGTATGGTGCCACCGCAACAGCATGCGACTTATGGGAAAAACTAGTTATCCCTCACAAATCATATACATGACAACCCTTAAAAGTTCAATAGCTTCCAATTTGTATCCACTCATTTCTGGTTTTGATTATGATGTTGTCATTGTAATATTTTAATAATAGGTGAAGAATTTCTAGTTACACCCGCTAGTCCCTCAAATTAGACCAAGTATTCATAGTAGGGCTCTTTTTTATATTTATAATTAAAAAACATTTTTATCCTCAAATTTTTCTTTCTTATAAAAAATCTCTCATATAATACCTTATTTTTATCTTTATTTGATTAAATAATAGTTTTTAATCAATTTTTACTATGTTTCACTCTCTTTTCGCTCATAATATTTGAGTAAATTGTTGTTTTCATCCCTGATGTTTGAATAAAATCACGGGTTCAATCCGATAGTTTATATATTACATTGAAGGTCCAATAGTTTTAAGGTTTATTTCAGTTTCACCCAAGGTGTTAACACTGTTAGTATTTGGTCTGTTAAAATATGTAAAAAGACTTTTATGCCCCTGAATATTTAAAACACATCCCCATCCTCACCTCTACCACCACTCGTGTCCACGCAATCATACTCTCTCTCTCTCTCTCTGTTATCTTCTCTTCTCTTCTCCTCTTTATCTCTTTCTCTTTCTCTCCCCCTCACACTCCCTCTCTCAACCACAAACACCACCATTGCTCACCAGCACCACCTAAAACCTGTCAACCACACCACCACCACCTAGATCTGTTGACCATAGCCACCACCACCGCCACCACCTAAAACCTGTTGGCTACACCACCACCACCTAGACCCGTCAACCACAACCACCACCACTCAAAACCTGTCGGCCACACCACCACCACTCAAAACCTCTCGGCCACACCACTACCACCTAGACCCGTCGACCACAACCACCACTATCGCTCACCACCACCACTCAAAACCCGTTGGCCACACCATCCCCACCTAGACCTGTCGACCACAACCACCACCATCACTTACCACCACCACCACCTAGACCCCGCCGCCATTGGCCACACCTGAAGTCATCCCTTGTTACCACCACCACCACCTATCACATTCAAGACCCAAATCCAGATTCAAGATAACCAACCAACATAACCAACACCATAATCATCTTTCTCTTTCTCTCTGTGTTATCATATTCTACCAACACCATCTTTCACCTTGTCCTCAATCACTGCCACCACCATTATAATCTTCCACCTTGATTTAGGGTTTCATCTCCATCTTATTTGTTTGACTTAAATTGGTGGATGTGGTTGATTGCAGGATTGGTTTGTGTCACTAAACACTTGGTTTTCTCTCAAACTCACTTAAACAACACTCTTGATGAAAGCAAAGTCTTTAAGAGTTGATAACAATATAATAAGTAATAATCAAACACAAGAAGTAATTTTCAAGGTACTTGCATATATTGCTTCTCAACTCATAAAGACTTTGCTTTCATCAAGAGTGTTGTTTAAGTGAGTTTGAGAGAAAACCAATTGTTTAGTGACACAAACCGATCCTGCAAGTGGTATCAGAGCTTTTTAGGCTCTTGATTATGAGATCTAACCATCCAAATCAACCTGTTTTTCACTCCTCCATACAACTCTCACAAAAATGGCTCTTAACAAATCCGAAGTAGAGATGGGAACTATGACCAAAGCTCCCATCATTACTCCTGAAAACTTTAGGTCTTGGAGCAGAAGAATGGAAGGCTTCATCAAATACCAAGACAGCAAAATGTGGAACTCCATTGTCAACGGCCCATATAAACCCAAGGTGGCAGTGCCTGGTGGAAACGGTGCCATGATAGAAAAAGCTGTTGAAGATTATTCTGACGAAGACCGGAAGAAAATGGACGTTGATAGCAATGCAATGACCATCTTGATGACTGCAATACCCAACTCCATCATGGTGGGGTTTGAGCATTGTAAGTCTGCTAAAGAATTGTTTGATGCACTTACTCAAATGTATTCAAGCTCCAACGACTCCAAGAAGGAGTCACTGAAGCAGCAGTTCGAGAACTTCACTTATATTGCTGGAGAGACCCTCAACCAGCAGTATTTTAGGTACATGGATCTTATTTCTTCACTTCAGCCTGTGAAGATCACTCCTGAACGTAGAGATCTCACAAGAAAGTTCATGAGTGCTCTTCCAAATGAGTGGACATTCTACTGTCTCTATCAAGAGGACAGAGAACTTGAACACTCTTACTGTGACTAAACATTATGGCATCCTTGATGGATACCGGTTGGAGATGGAGAGTAAGAAGGGCCACCAAACAAGCAGACCTCTGCGCCTTCCTGCTAGCAACGCTTTAATGGGTGTTGAAGGCTCATTATCCCCACAACCTCAGCAATACTTGACATACAACCAACAGCCATCCTGCTCTTCTGGACCTTACATCACTTTCCTTGAGACTCCAAGGTCTCAACAGGCTCAGCACAACTCCTTTCAGGATAGTTGTGCCTTTGTCTCAGGAAGTGGGCACTCTGGTGATTTTCAATACTGTTTTGATGATCTCGAGTGTTTCAGTCCAGATGATGTAGAGTATGTGGACATCGTCAACAGATGGGTCTTTTAACCTACAGAGCGAAGAAGTTCTTTAAGAGAACTGGAAGGTAATTCCCTCAAAACCCAACTGCCAGCAAGTTTGGGTTTGACAAGACCAAGGCCAAATGTTACAACTGTAACCAATTTGGTCACTTTGCAAGGGAATGCAAGGCTCCCAAATCAAACTCGGGAACCCTATAGGCCTCCATATATCCCTCTACATCAAAGCCCACTAGAAAGTCAACTGAAACAACTACAATGGCACAAGAAGTTGACTGGAGCTTTATGGTTCAGGATGTGACTCTTGCTCAAGCTCTTATGGCCGGAACATATGATAACCATGTATATGAATATCTCTATACTCCTGCCTGTATAGCTAAGGTTCAATTATATCAGGACTACATTAGGGAAATTAAATCTGATATTGAGTCTTTAATATTTTGAAATTTGATTTTAAAAGGGTAGAATCTGACTACCTAAAGAAAATTGAAGAGTTAGAGAAAATGGTTCCTTATTAAAACATGAACACACCAGTTACAAGACTCAAATAAAGGATTTAATATCCAAATTATCTGTAATATTTGAGTTGAGAAGCAATATATGCAAGTACCTTGAAAATTACTTCTTGTATTTGATTATTACTTATTATATTGAGTTGATAAGAACTCACTATTCAATATATATATATATATATATATATATATATATATATATATAAACATATATTCATATATATACATGTATATAAATATACTCTTTTGTGTTTATTTTTCGATCACTAGATTCAAGTCACACAACTTCATACGTTATTCAACACACGTTATAAGATTTGTAACTATTTTTTTAACCACGTTACTCTTAAATAAAAAGTAATGTTTGACTTTAGTTATGTTTCGTAACACAAATAAAATACTTTTTAAGAATTTAGTTACATATATTATCAACACTTTCTTCAACACATGGGTTTACCCTTATGTTTCAACATTATTATATGTTGGGTCCTTTTGAAGGTATAATACTCTTTTCTATCTATGTTTTCATATCTAAAACTAAGTCATCGCAACGTCATATGCTTTTTATCACTTGCATTACTTGGGGTTTTGGTTTCTACTTCTTCACGGTTGGGTTGTAATCCAGGTGCATCACCTTGAGTGGTTTTACCACTCCTGGTAGTGATGGCTTTGACTTGAGCATTTGGGTTTGTCACAGTGTTGCTAGGTAAAGCACCTTGGGGTCTTTCAAATAGTTGTTGTGCTATCTAACCTACTTGGTGTTCTATGGTTTGTAACGATGCTTTGTTGCTTTTGATGTCAGCCTTGTTTCTTTGGAACCTTTCTTAATTTTTTCGATCAGATTTCACGGATCTACTCATTTGTGGCTTGCATGGTAACAATAATTGCTGCAATAAGTCTTCTATTGATGATGCTCCGCGGTCTTGGTAACTACTGCTTAGACCTTGGTATGGTAGTTTCTGTTGTTAGTAAGGTGGCATTCGGTTGAATCTAGATGATGATTGGTTGTTACCAACTTCTCTATAGTTCGAGTTACTTCTCCAATTTGAATTGTTGTTATATTAGTTTCTTGGGCCTCCCACGTGGTCAACATCTTCAACCATCATAATGCCTTGTGGGCATTCGCTGGTGTTGTCTGAATTTCCGCATGTGTTGCATCGTGTTGGAGTTTTCTTTAGTTCGGCTTGCAATTGTTCAAATCGTTTGGCTAGAGCTTCTAATTGGACTGCAATTAGGGTTTCAGAGTCTACTTGATGAATGCCTTTAGAACTGGGTTTGTTTCCTAAAGGATTATAAACAAAGCTCTTCTTAGTTGCTCTTTCCAATGCTTGGTATGCCTCTGTTGGCGTTACACTTTTGAAATCACTTCTCGCACTTTGATCTACATCTTCTTTGTGTGCCCCACTGATTGCATCGTAAAAGGTTTGACACTGCAGCCATAGATCAAGTCCGTGATGTGGGCATCTCCGAAGGAGACCTTTGTATCTCTTCCACGCTGCGTGTAATGATTCATCATCGTCTTGGTGAAAGCTTGTGATGTTGATTCTTAATTTGGTAGTGCGATTGGGTGGAAAGTATTTCAAAAGGAATTGTTCAGCCATTTCCGCCCAGGTGGTGATGGAACCAGGCGGAAGTGAATCAAGCAGTCAATGACTTAGCCTCGAAGTGAAAATGGAAAAAGTCTTAGTCGAATGGCATCGTCTGAGCAGTTATTGATTTTGAAGGTCTCACAAATACGAAGGAATCATGATATGTGTGTGTTAGGATCTATGTCTTGCAATCCAGGGAACTATATAGAGTTTTCTACAAGTTGGTTAATACTAGACTTAATCTCAAAATTGTTGGCCGCTATTGCTAGTTGGACAACACTAGACTCATAACTATCGACTGACAGCATGGCATAGTGTGTCATCTTCATTTCCTCGTCCTGATTAACCATGTCTTCTTTCGATGGTTACCTTCCAAAATGTCTTCTTCAATGATTGGAGCTGCTTTTCGCGGTATTTCGCGTAACCTTTGATGGAAAAGTCGTTCGGGTTCTGAAAGAGGCGAAATAAATTCAGGGCTAGACGAGTCGGACATACACTAACTTAAGAAAGCATAAACTAACTAAGACTTAGAATGAATCAGGAAAATGTAACTAACTAACTAAGGAAAACTATCTAACAAAAATAATATAAATTTGAACAAAAATAAATTAGCAGGATATACACAAGATAGTAAAAAATTTAGATTGTTTTTCAAACTATCGTGTGTCCCCGGCAATGACGCCAAAAACTTGATGTGGTGCGGAACGTATATATTTTGATAGAGGTTTTTCTCACAAATTTAGTTTTTAAATGTTATTACTAATACTAAACCACATACACAAAAGAAAAGTGTACCTCTCGTGGGGTAGTATAGTGATGGTAAGAACTGAGTATCAATCCGTGGACACACCTAGCCTACTCAACAACCTTAATATTTTACAATCATATTTGGTTTTTGTTTGAGAAAATTATAAGATGCATTGATAAGATTTCTAGGGTTTAAAAATAAAAATAAAGTAAAATAAGATTAAATTGTTTGGATTTAAAACCAGGGAATAAGGGTGATCATACTAATTAGACTACACTTATATAACTATAATGAATTGGTGGTGTGATTAAAGATATGGATTAATGTAATTTTGTATATGTTTATAAAGGCGAGCTAGCGCGATTTCTCGTATATCCGCTTCGTAGTGACTAGGATCACATCAGGCTGGTTTCCTGATTAGATCAAAGCCCTAGTAAGGTAGGTAAATCTTTTGTGACCTATTTGACATATGATTTTTAAAAATATAACTTAATGTTAAAAAGAGAGTTGATCAGGTTTCTTCCTAACATACCATTAATTTTAGAAAACCATAACAATTATTGTAGATTTCTTAGACTAATTAAAGGGAACCCACAAATGATCAAAAAGTTAAGGTGATATGATTTCTAATAACCATTTTTAGTTTATTAGCATTGGATTTATTTTGCAAACCTGATTCGCGAATGAAAGTTAATCATACGTTTTTCAACCGTGTATGACAATCACAATCACAAACCATAAGGTTATAACTTCCCGTTTAAATGTAGTTACTACCCATCAAAAGTTTTCCCAAGACTATAATAACATCAATATAATATATATCACACTATTAGTTCATCACAAATTACATAAGGTTCATCCAATTAGGATGATAATAAGAGTGTAGCTCATAATGAGCTTGAACATAACAACAAATAACATAGAAGATACATATGAAATCATCCGTGAAATGGAACAATTAAACCGGTGATCCACAATGGATGATATTTAGCCAATCCTGAGCTTCTTCCAAGTGTTGTATGCACCTCCTGAGCCTCCAAATGGTCTTGAAGACTCAATTCCCGAGAGAATTCTGCAGAGTAACTCTCCCACCAAAGCTTGTCAAAACAATAAAACTTAGGCCTCGATTTATAGGCTTTCTGGAGTGCTTAAGCATGGCCCTGTGCCTAAAAGGCATGACCCCATGCTAGTACAATGCTTACGAAAGTTGGTCGGCTCGTACGCGCAGGGTGTGTCGGGCACGTCCCTATGCTTGATGGGGCACGACCCCGTGTAGGAGGTGGGGCACTCCCTCGTGCCTCATGGGGCACGACCCTATGCTTGCTTTTAGGGGACAGTACTTTTTATCCTGTCAGATGCCAAACACGAGGGTGTGTCGCGTGTTCCATGCAAGGCATGGGGGGCGTGCTAAATGAGGCACGACCCCATGCTTGAACTCCAAAGCTCAGATTACTTCAATTTCTTGTCAAATATGCTTATTTTGTCCATCTTACCCTTTTAAATACCTGAAAACACAATTTAACGTTTTTAAGCACATATTCATCATTTTAAGAGAGATATTGAGGAATAATTGTTGTGCTTTTGAAAGGATTTTTATGTATAATTGGACCATTTCTTACATCCCCACACTTGAACTTTGCTGTTCTCAAGCAAATTCACTTAAAATGACACTTCCACCAAAAAAACAAATAAATCAAATAACAAATATATTTTTCGGGAAGTACGCAAGTATATACTATTTTCAACCAAATGTAAACATTATAAGCATATGTACAATGAAATTATCGCAAGCAATAGATTATTTAGTGAAGATTATTATCATGTAAAAATCCATACTTATCACAAGATGTACTCACACTCGGCTAAATATATGAAGTCATAATTAAGATTAAGTATGACTAGTGCACTCAATTGCCTAGTATGAATACGTGTGAACTCATATGCTTGTTAAGGGATCAAATCTCCACCTATTTGGATATTTACTTGCATAAATCATTAGGTCTTTGATGTGTTGTAACTTGGCTCAGGCTCGGGTATGGAATATTGGAAAAAGTGGCTAAATGCTAAGAAGACGGTCTTGGCTTATTTTTCTAACATAAACTACAAGAAAAGCAATAAAAGGTTCCCTATACAATACTTCAAGTTAGAAGGGATATGCTAACTCGATGACTTGTTTAAGGTCAGATTGTCAAGACCGTACTTTGCTTTCAAGAACTGTACTTCGTCTTTCACCGAAGATACACAAAACTCTTTCGTAAGGATCGTTCGGCTTGAAGCCTAATAGCACCCAATCGGATCAGTTTTGTGTATTCATATTGAAATTTGGTTTGGTTCTTTTTGCGTACCCCATTGTGGACCAATTTCCACAGTTCAGCATCTTTCGTATCTTTTTGCCCGCCTCTTTATAGCACTTTTTGAGATTCCATAAAATGGCAGAACTTATTCCTTTTTTTGCCATTTCTTTCTTGCGTCAAACGTGAGGTTGAAAATTTGTTCGTGGATTTCCGGGGGAAGTCCCGGTTTTGCGTAGTGAAGGCAACAAAGCAAATTAAAATCAAAAGAATGCATTCCAGTTCTTTTAGGTCTGCTGGTAAAAATCATTTTTTTACCATATGTATAAACCAATTCCAGTTCGTTTATTTACTTATTATTTCTCAAAAACGTATATTTATAATTTGGTTTATCAAAAATTATTATAGTTTTGGTTCTTGTCATAAAAATTAATTGTTAAGTGATCTTTTATAAAAAAATTAAGTTGGACCTTTTTAGCAAAGTCAAATGCATTACTCCCATCCCACACTTAAAATACTCATTGTTCTCAATGTGACTAATAAATTAAAACGAGAAAGGGTAATGAGATAACTCCCCTAAAAATGATGAATTTGTAACTTGTTTTTGGTTGCCCTTAAGTTGAGAGACTCCTCGGGATCACTTGAAATTTCACCAAATTATTGAAAGCATTAAAGTCCTAAACACACGAAATAAAAATAAAACAAAAAAAATTAAAAGATAGATTGGCATGAAACAACTGTGCTCGGGCCCTGAAAATGATATAATTTTCAAGGGTTTTGTGGTGGGATATCCCCCACTCATGATACATTCAGTTCCTGATGTACGTGACAACATTGCTCAGGTTATCGACTCGGGAATGCAAATCTTCAACTTAGTTGAAGGCTTATTGGGCATATTCAAATGATCACCTTGCATGGTCGCTGGTGGTTTGGATTGATTCATAAAGTTCTAACAGGGTGGGGATCTCTAGTGCGTGAACTTAAAGATCTGGCTCCGGCTCCTTCCTGCGGTATCGGCATATCAAGGTCCATGATGATTTCCTTGGGATCCGTCGGATCCCAGATTTGTCCATTTTTATCCATGAACCTTGGCTGCCCGTTGGTAGGTTTGTCACCATGTACATACGTGTGCAAATGCTCAAGTCCAGCAGCCCCGACATCACTCCTTCGGTTCCCTCAGTGTTACAACCATAACTCACGTATAGGTTCAGAATCCAATTTCCTCAAAACGTAAATGTTGGAGCACCTGCAATCTCATTCTTGGAAAAAAGATTACAAGACAAATATCCAATATTACATGGCAACTAATTAAGCATACAATATAAAAATAACAAGTCCCTCAAATTAACAACTCCCTCGCTTTGACCACGAGTTGTTAAGCGATGAATGTATTGCAGCAGCGGGTCTCGTATCTGGCTGCTTTTTGTTTTACTCAAGTTGTAACCCCCAGTTCCAATCTTTTCCCAAAATGCTCTCTGCATGGCACCACTTTATGTGTCTTTACTTTCCTCGTCTGGAAAGGTGTGGTATGCTGTCATTCCCGATATTGCTTCCTCCTTCATTTCTTGTTTCGTGTAGATATCAATATAGACACCGAATAAGGCAATGGATGTCTTATGCCAACGACCACCAAGTCTGAATGAAACTACATATCATCCCAAGGGTCAGAGTCTTTCATGCTAAATCTGAAAGATACTAAAAGTTCAAGAGTTAGTTCATAAACGAAAGGTCTATTTTGTGAGAACAAACGCTTCCACTGAATACTTTTATATCTTTCGAGTTGTCTGACTACCGCTAGTATTTCTTCGTCTGCTTGTAAATGGGATCTTTTGGACCCTTTGTAGTAGTCTTTGAAGTCTATCGCGAGACCATCTCTCGCGATTCCCTTGTAACACCCTGAAATTTCTATTTAAACGGAAGAAAAAGAAAAGTAAATAGAAAGAATAGAAATTGTGCACAAGTGGAGGGGGATAAAGTGTACAAAGTACAAATCTTATTATTTTAAGATATTAAAGGGCATGGTCGCCCATATCAAAGCAAAAAAGTTGCTTTTTTCTCGGAGGAAGAAGAAGAGAGAGAGAGCCCGGTTCTAGAGAGAGAAAGAGAAAGAAGAAGCTGAAAAAGGTAAGTCTTCTCTCATTTGAGCTCGGTTTCAGCTGGGTTTCAAGTTCTTGACCGAAGTTTGGTTGTTTAGTGTTTGTTTTCGGGATTCAAATAGCTTAATCGAAGTGGGTCTTGAACTGGACGAGTGTTGCTCAAAAGCTGCTCAAGGTGAGTTTTTAGAACCTCTCTTTTACTAATTTTCAACTGATTTGGGGCTATTATGCATACTAAGTAAACGTTTTGAAAGAAACCATGGGTTTACAGCTTTATGTACGAATGTTGTATGTATGTGTGCATGTTATAGTGTTGATTATGGGTTAGTGATGATGTATAGCATGCTTAGAGGGCCTTAGTATGTTAGAATTGTGTTTGGGTATGATTAGAATGGAAATCGAGTGAAATTGGTAGCATAGAAAATATTTCAGAATGTTGGATGAGCATGAACAGTGGTTCATGCGCCCAAACAGTTGTCCATGCGTCCAGCATAAGAGACCAGACGCCTAAGTGTTGGCCATGCGCCCAAGAGTGGGTCATGCGCCTAAACAGTGGCCCATGCGCCCAGCATGTTGGCCATGCGGCTAAGTATTGGCCATGCGCCCAAGTGTGGCCATGCGCCTAAATAGTGCCCATGCGTCCCAGTGAATGAAACGGCTAAGTGTGGACCATGCGCCTAAATAGTGCCCATGCGCCCAAGTGCTTGAAATGGCTAAGTGTTGGTGATGCGCCTGAACAGGGCAGAAACGCCCAAATGGTGCCCATGCATACCAATGAATGAAACGGCTAAGTATTGGCCATGCGCCTAAACAGTGCCCATGCGCCCAGACTGTTTTATACTTAGAATTTTATGCTCATGGGCCTGGAAGGACCCATGCAACCACTTTGTACTTGAGGTTTTCTAAGTGGTTTTTAAGGGGTATAATGGGAAGATAAGCATGGTTATGATGTGATGGCTTATGTTTGACGTGTGTTATGCATGTATGATGTTGCATGTATGATGTTGCATGTATGGTGTATGTTTATGTTTATGTATATGTTCCTTATCATGTATGTATGTCTTCCCTTGGCTTTCCGTTGAACGTTAATAAATGTAAAGAAAGTATTATGTAACGTAAAGTGGAAGATAATGAAAAGAGGAACGTAATGAATGAATGCGAGCATAAACGAATGAATGAGAGATAGGATGGCTTGTGTATCATAGCGTGCGATCTTAGCTTACTCATAAGGGGACATAGACACGGTGGGAGTTCAGTTTTAGTAACTGCTCTGATACGTGCGATGTGGTATTCACCGTGTGCTATGTAGCATGCGATTTTGGCTGCCTCATATGGTTTATATAGCGTGCGATCTTGGCTAACCCATGGGATGGCGTGCGATTCTGGCTAAACCCCAAGGGTTCTCGCACACACAGGGGAAGTTGGTCTTTGTGACCACTCCGATGGTGCGATTTGAGCGATATGTGTAATGGATGGCATAAGGGTAGCATGTGATTTTGGCTGCCTCATGTGGTTTTTATAGCGTGCAATCTTGGCTAACCCATGAGATAGCGTGCGATTCTGGCTTCCTTATGTGTGTGATCCGTGTGATATGTACTTCGGGTATGATGAAGCGAAGGTGTGATTCGAGCAAAAGTGCAATAATGAACGAACAGGATCCTTGTCATTCGACCTCAGTAATCATAGTTGCGTGCCATGAGGAGGGTAAAGCTTGACAGGATCTAGATGAGAAATGAATGATAATAAAAGTATGAAATGCGCGATACGGATCCTTGTCATTCGACCTCAGTAATCGTGGCTGAGTGCCATGAAGAGGGTAAAGTCTGACCAGATCTCGAGAAAAGTGAAAGATAATGATGTAAAGAATGAATGTATGAATGAACGTAAATGAATTATCGTAATAAAGTACTGAACAGGATCCTTGTCATTCGACCTCAGTAATCGTGGCTGAGTGCCACGAAGAGGGTAAGTCTGACCGGATCTAGAAAGAGAGGTGAACGATAATGTAATACGTTGAATGAACAAAGTTAATGAACGTAATGATGAAGATAATAATGATATTATCTGTATGTACGTATGATGCATGATCACGAACGATTCTAAAGTATAGTTTGATTTTGAAAGAAAGTAAGGAATGGTTTTAATAAAGAAAAGTATGTTTTATTATAAAACTAGAACTCACTCAGTGTCGTTGACTTTTGTATGCATGATAGTTGGCAGGTATATGTTGATGTTGAGGAGTTGCAGGCATGGATGCATAAGCCACTAGGAGCATTTTGAGGCAGGTATATGTTGAACTCTTGAATATGATTAACAATGATTTCATCACGAGTTATGAAAATTGTCTTGTTAGCAACAAAGGAAAACATACTAATAACTAACTAAACACACTAACTAACACTAATCAACTACAAAAAGAAACATGCACAAGAAGGTTTAAAGCATTCATCATTCCATAATACGTTTAAGTACAAGGCTTTTATCACACCCATTCAGTTTCACGTGTGAAGCAATTTGTCCTGTTAAGTTTTATCACTTCCAAATCACCAGGAAAAATAAAGAATTAGTCCAAGAGTTAGTTAACACAAGCCAAAATGGAAATTACATTTCTTACGGTCCTATGGTTACATGATACTTTAAAAGCCAAGAATCTGAAACTGCAAAACTAGATTCCTTAATGTGCATCAGCGTACCTAACACATCACGAAATGCTTCTAAAAGAAGCCTCCACACATTTCGTGTGGAGGGTTTGGATAGGACAGTGAGACGTGCGGTTGCTTAGTTCTGCAAGCTAACGGTTAATGGAAACGAGTTCCTCACCCATCTCTTCAACATTTTGGATAAGTTCAGCTAGGCATTGTGATTCGACGAGATTCATTTTAGTCATCTACTTGATTTGTTCATGCAGCTTGAAGAAGTTATCTTGTGTCATCGATTCTCGCATTTTAGAACGCGGTTTCTTTGCAGGATTCCAGTTGAATTTTCGTGACTTGATTCTTTCATTTTTCAAATGTTTTTAAGCAGGAATGAGTGTGATGAAAGAATGGAACAAGTTTGGTATTTGTATACTATCGGGAATAGTGAACACGAGGGCGTACTTAGCCAGGCACGACCTTGTCCTTATCAGAAACAGTTTTAAATTCGACCTGCTACGTTACAGAGTCGTTAGCGGAGATTGTGGGAAAAAAATCAAAGACACAAGGGCATGCTTCATGGGGCACGACCCTATGCTTGTGCTTGTGAGGTCCTAAAAAGTTAAAATTTCAAGAAAAATATATGTACATGTGTCGCGTTTAAGTTCGGGTCTTCGACACGATCCTTCCCACACTTAGTTTTCATCGGGACGGAGGTGTAATTCCTCCAAGAGAATCTTGGTTGGTCCATCATTATACAGTTTCAAACGATGACCATTTACTTTGAAACTTAAACCCTCGTGGTTATCAATTTCAATGGCACCATTCGGAAATACGTTTTTAATCCTATAAGGTCAAGACCAACATGATTTCAGCTATCCAGGAAACAAACGCAAATAAGAGTTATACAGTAAGACATGTTCTCCACATGAAATCATTTTGTGTTCTTTAATCGAGCGTCAAGGAATCTCCTTGTCTTCTTTGTAAACCCTAGTGTTTTCGTATGCTTGTTCTCTCAATTCTTCTAATTTGTGAATTTGTAGGAATAGATTCTTTCCTGTAAGGTCTTGGTCTAGTTTTGTTGCTTTAAGTGCCCAAAAGGCCTTATGCTCTAGTTCCATAGGTAGATGACACGAGCTCCCATGAACCAATATGAACGGTGTTTTGCCATAGGGAGTCTTATAGGTTGTTCGAAAAGCCCATAGTGCATCATCTAGTTTGGTAGACCAGTCCTCGTGATTTTGACCTACGGTTTTCTCAATGATTCATTTGATGCCTCGGTTAGTGACTTGGGCTTGCCCATTCGCTTGTGGATGATAAGTAGTTATGAAGCGATGGTGCACTCCATAATGGGCCATTGCTTGTTCAAGTTGGTTGTTATAGAAATGCGTTCCTTGGTAACTAATTAAAGCTTTGGGGACACCAAAACGAGAGAATAATTTCTTAAGAAACCTGATAACGTTTCTGGCATCATTGGTAGGTAAGGCTTGAGCTTCAACCTATTTTGAAACGTAATCGATTGCTACCAAGATGTAATAATTGCCAAATGACACCAGGAATGGCCCCATGAAATCAATACCCCATATATCAAATATCTCGCATACTTGAACTGGTTTGGAGGCATCTCATCCTGTTTTGAGATATTGGTTGCTTTTTGACATGCATCACTGGTACGTACCATGTTGTGAGCATCTTTGAAGATCGTGGGCTAGAAGAATCCAAAGTCAAATACTTTCTTGGCTGTTAGGATTGCTCCATGGTGTCCTCATGTGAGTCCTTCATGACAGTGCCTTTGGATCTGGCCTGCTTTACTTTCGTATACGCATCTTCGGATAAGTTGGTCTGCACTGATTCTTAAAAGATATGGGTCCTCCCAATAGTAATTCTTGATATCAGTAAAGAATTTCTTCTTTTGTTGATAAGTAATTCCTTTAAGAAAGATTTCGCTTGCCAAGTAATTTGTGAAATCGGCAAACCAAGGATGTTCATCGATTGAGGATTGGATATGCATAAGGAATTCGTGAAGAAAATGATCGTATATTATGGGTTCCTCAGTTTGTGAAGGACTTGAATCCTCAAGACGTGAGAGATGATCGACTGCTAGATTTTCTGCACCTTTCTTATCACAAATTTTAATATCAAATTCTTGAAGCAGAAGTATCCAACAAATCAATCTCGGCTTTGCATCTTGTTTGTTGAACAAATAACGAAGGGCTGCATGGTCGGTGTAAATGATTGTTTTTGAAAGGATTAGATACGAGTGGAATTTGTCAAATGCGAAAACCACCACGAGAAGCTCTTTCTCGGTGGTGGTGTAGTTTCTTGTGCATCATTTAGGTTTTTGCTCACATAGTGAATTGGGTGGAATTGCTTGTTCTTCCTTTGTCCTAATACAGATCCTACAGCGAAATCACTTGCATCGCACATGAGTTCAAATGGTAGCGTCCAATCTAGGGAAACCATGATTGGAATGGTTACCAGACTCTCTTTAAGCAAATTGAATGCACTAATGCATTCTTCGGAAAATACAAATTGTGTATTTATCAAGAAGTTGAGTTATTGGTCGAGAAATTTTCGAGAAATCTTTGATGAAACGACGGTAGAATCCTACATGACCTAGGAAACTTCTGATATCTTTCATGGTTGGGGGATGTGGAAGTTTGGAAATTGTAAGATCCCATTCCAGGGACGCTTACAGTTGGTAAATCATTGCACATAAAACATACATTTTCATTTTTCTTACATAAACATTGCACTGGAAATATTCAAAAATGACATCTCATTTCATCATAAAAACTTTTTCAAAATAATACATCGTTAATCAGTTACAAAATACATTGTTGCATTACATCAACAAAGCATTATATAAATAGATGCCATCCAAAAGAGCTGAGTAGCCACCCCGTGCCATCCTCAGCAACCATTACCTACCAAATAGAAACACATAAAAGTTAGCGTTCTGAGTGAGTTCTAGTTTTATAATAAAACATACTTCTCTTTCGTTAAAACCGTCATTCCTTTTACGCGATCATACATTATACGTACACATAGATAATAGTTGTTATCTTCAACGTTCATTAAATTCCGTTCTTTCGTTCATTCATACTTTCATTCTTTCGTTCATCATTACATCTTTTCCTTTCCATCAGACCATAAACTTTACCATTCTGTTCGTGGTACTGGACCTAGGCCTATCATAGACCTTCTATAACGGTGCACCGCACCTTTGGCCACAGTATCTAAGGTAAAGTTTAGGTATACCATTTCCATGTGCAATACCTTTCTGTTCATGGTACTGGACCTAGGCCTATCATAGACCTTCTATAACGGCGCACCGCACCTCTGGTCACAGTACCTAAGGTAAAGTTTAGGTATACCATTGACATGTGCAATACCTTTCTGTTTATGGTACTAGACCTAGGCCTATCATAGACCTTCTATAACAGTTCACCGCACCTCTGGTCACAGTACCTAAGGTATGCAACAATGGTTCTATACGAATGGTTAATCACAAAGAAAGACCCCGATGTGCATCCTCCCGGGGTAGCGAACCCACACACCGTTGGGCTAACACCTTTTAATGTCGTGTCCCGACATACAAGGCTTGCAAGACTTTCTTTACTTTCATTCATTTATTAATGCATGCATTCTTACTTCATGTTCCTTTTTTCTTTATCTTTCACTTTACGTTACATAATACTTTCACTTCATTCATTAACGTTCATGTAAAGTCACGGGAAAAATAAACATACATCGTAACAAGGAACATAACATACACAGTCATCATCATCATACAGGGCAACATCATATATACATAACATACATTATGCATAAACATGAAACATCATCATCATGCCCAACATAACCTCTAAGACCTTAAGAGTCATCTTACATGAACTTACGGCAACCTCCCACGTCACAACTTACATCTGCACTTTCCCCCAAAAGTCAGAACATAAACTATGTTTTCCCCGAGTGCACAAGCCCTACTTGGGCGTATGGACACCCTTCAGTCGCATGGCCTTCCAGGAGACTGAACATCATGGGAATGGACCAATGCGGATGAACATTTATGCGAATGAACACCTATACGAATGGACCTAATGCGAATGAACCCAATACGGATGAGTTCCATGCGAATGGAACTAATGCGGATGGACCTAATGCGTATGAACTCTCAGTCGCATGACTCCACATGCGATTGACCTTCAGTCACATGACTGGCAGGCGTATGTGCTCCAGTCGCATGACTCACATGAGATTGAGCCTCAATCGCACGACTGACATGCGTGTGGACCTCAGTCGCACGACTAGCATGCCATTCGGTCGCATAGCCCTAACTGCACAGAATACAACTCACTCCCAAACCCAATCTGCCATATTCAACCTCTAAGCTCATCCTAACCCATTCTAATCCCAAATCAACCATCCTAAACCTTAGGAATGCATACCACAACACCATTCAAGCACACACAAGCCCGGAAACAAACTTCAAACGCATCACACGCAAACACATACAAATGGGTCAAACACACACACATACAAAAACGGGTTTTCAGATGTGTTCCAGCCCCAAAATCGACCAAAAATGTTTAAAAGAGGGGTCCTAGAACTCACACAAACGACCACAATGAGAAGAGCTTCGATTAAACCCGCTACACGACGATTTCCACGCTCGAATCAACCCGAACCAAGCTTTTCTCCTCTTTTCTCCCTTTCTCTCTTCTTGGCCGATTTTGGTGGGTGTGGGGAGAGGGTAAGGGCTGCCCTCTCCCTTTAAATATTCCCACTCACCCAACTCTCTCTCGTTGACGAGTTTGGTCCCTCAACTTTGGACTTTATTTCCTTTTCTTCCTTCGTCGGCTTCAAAATAAATAAATAACCGAGTGTTACAAGTCCACCCCCCTTAAATAGGTTTTGTCCCCGAAACCTGTTATTCTTCTAACAGACATGGGTAATGCTGCCTCATTTCTTCTTCAGTTTCCCATGTTGACTCGGATCCCTTCCTGTGCTTCCAGTGTACACGCACAAGAGGAACCACTTTATTTCTCAGCCTCTTCTCTTTTCGATCGATGATTGCCACTGGTTGCTCCACATAATTGAGCCGTTCGTCTACTTCGATATCCTCCAGCGGAACAATCATATCTTCGTCTGCCAAGCACTTTCTCAGGTGAGATACATGGAATGTCGAGTGGATTCCACTTAGCTCATCTGGTAACTCCAATCTATAGGCCACCTCTCTTACTTGAGCAATAATTCGGAAAGGGCCTATGTACCTCGGGCTCAACTTGCCCCGCTTTCTGAATCGGATAATACCCTTCCAAGGTGAGACCTTCAACATAACCCTGTCACCACCTGGAACTCAATCGGTCTACGTCGTTTATCAGCAGACGACTTTTGTTTATCTTTGGCTGCCTTCATGAAGGCCTTGATATTTTCAAGCTTCTCAGTCATAGCCTCGATAACCTCGACGCTCCCTAGTTCTCTTTGACCAATATCACCCCAATAGACGGGTGTTCTGCATCTCCTACCATATAGCATCTCATAAGGAGGCATACCAATACTGTCTGTTGTTGTATGAGAATTCAGCTAACGGTAAGTGGTCATCCCAACTTCCCGTAAAATCAATAACACATGCCCGAAGCATGTCCTCTAATGTCTGAATGGTCATCTCAGATTGACCATTTGTCTGGGGATGATAAGCTGTGCTAATATGTAACCCCGTCCCCATGGCATCGTGGAACTTCTTCCAGAATTTGCATGTAAACCAGGTGTCACGATCAAACACAATAGACACGGGTACACCGTGACGAGTTACAATCTCTTTGATGAAAAGATCCGCCAACCTATCGGATGAATATGTCTCGCGGATCGGTAAGAAGTGAGCACTATTTGTCAGACGGTCAACAATCACCCATATGGCATCATACCCTTTCGGAGTACGCGACAGCTTCGTAATGAAATCCATGGTGATATGCTCCCACTTCCATTCCAGTATATCCAAAGGTTGGATCTTCCCATACGGCTTTTGATACTCGGCCTTCACTTGTAAGCAAGTAAGGCACTTACTCACATACTCTACCATATCACGCTTCATACCCGGCCACCAATTATCTTTCTTCATATCTTGGTACATCTTTGTGGCACCTGGGTGAATGGAGTATCGATTCTTGTGAGCTTCATCCATAATATTTATTCGTAGATCCCCAAAACGAGGAATCCACACTCGTCCAAATCGGGTTCTAACACCAAGTGTGTTTTCACCAACTCCACAACTAGACCTCTCATTCGTTTCGAGTTAAGATGATCTTCTTCAATGCCTCATCTTGAAACTCTTTGACTTGCTTGATCATATCTGAGGTCATGATCAACTGATAGGCTTTCACCTAAATCGGCTCGGGCCTCTCTTTTCGGCTAAGGGCGTCCGCCACCATATTGGCTTTGCCCGGATGGTAATGGATCTCACAATCGTAGTCCTTTATAAGCTCCAACCATCATCTCTGCCTCATGTTCAGATCTTTCTACTCAAAGAAGTACTTCAAGCTCTTGTGTTCAGTGAAAATGGTGCACTTCGTTCCATAAAGGTAGTGCCTCCAAATCTTTAGTGCAAAGACCACGGCTGCTAGCTCCAAATCATGAGTGGGATAATTGACCTCATGAACCTTCAACTGTCGGGATGCATAGGCTATAACCTTCCCTCTCTGTATTAACACACACCCCAACGCCGAGTAGGAAACATCAGAATAAACCACCAGATCTCCACTTCCATCGGGTAATGACAGAACAGGAGCTTGAGTCAATCTCGCCTTCAATTCTTCGAACGCCTTCTCTTGAGCTTGATCCCATACAAACTTCACATCTTTCCAGGTCAACTTGGTTAGTGGAGAAGCGATCTTGGAAAAGTCTTGGATGAATCTTCTGTAGTAGCCCGCCAAACTCAAGAAACTACGAATCTCGAATGGCGTCTTTGGAGACTTCCATTGCATCACTGCCTCCACCTTAGCTAGGTCCACCATAATCCCGTCTGGATTCACCACATGACCCAAGAACTGAACTTCGCGCAACCAGAATGCGCAGTTAGAGAATTTGGCATACAGCTTCTCCTTTCTCAACGTCTCCAAAACCTCCCGAATATGACCGGCATGCTCTATCTCGCTCTTCGAATAAATTAGGATATCATCGATAAACACAATCACTAATTTATCCAACATCGTCCAACACACACGGTTCATCAGATCCATAAAAGTAGCTGGCGCGTTGGTCAAACCAAATGACATAACGGGGAACTCATAGTGACCGTAACGTGTGCGGAAAGCTGTTTTAGGAACATCCTGCTCTTTCACTTCCAATTGATGGTAACCGGATCAAAGGTCTATCCTTGAAAACCAACTGGAACCTTGAAGCTGATCGAACAATTCATCTATTCTCGATAAGGGGCATCGGTTCTTCACCGTCAACTTGTTCAGCTCACGGTAGTCAATACACATCCTCATACTACCGCTTTCTTCTTCATAAATAGGACCTGAGCACCCCAAAGAGAGATACTCGGTCTAATGAACCCCTTATCAAGCGGCTCTTGCAACTGCCCCATCAACTCCTTCATCTCAGTCGGAGCCAACCGATACGGTGCCTTGGCAACAGGTTGGGCACCCGGTATCAGATCAATCTGAAACTCGATCTCTCTGTCAGGTGGCACTCCTGGTAAGTCTTCTGAGAACACATCTGGAAAGTCACACACAACCAGAACATCAGATAGTTGTGGTGGTGGCGTATCCACATCCTTTACATAAGCCAAATAGGCGCTACATCACGCTCATACGCTTTCCCGCCACCGCCATTGAGATTACCTTCGGGATCGTTGTGACCCGATCCCCATAAACAGTTACCAAACTCCCGTCAGGCACTGTTAAACGAATCATCTTCTTGCGACACACAATGTTCGCCTAGAGTCCGCCAACCAATCCATCCCAAGAACCAAATCGAAACCATATAAGGTCATCACGATGGTCTAACATGAAACTTATGACCTTCTAGCTCCACATCACAGTTCTCTATCATCTCAGAAATCCTGGTAGAATTTCCTATGGCGGTTTCTACATCGAAGGGCTTATCAATACTTCTACTCCTAATGGGCAGCTTAGCACAAAAGGTAGCATAAATAAAACTCTTACTAGCTCTGGAATCAAACAACACAGAAGCAAGAGTTTGTTACTAGATACATACCTGACACGATATCAGGGCCCATCCTAGCCTTCTCCTGCATTATCGTGAAGGCCTTGTGCCCTCTGCCATTGGTTCCTTGCAACCCGCTTATGTAACCCTTTCCTCTGCAGTTATAGCATCGTACCACCCCCACTCTCTGGCCACATGACCGGGCCTCCCACAACAAAACAGATATTGGTCCCCAGTCTACATTCCATGGGGTGTTAGTGTCCACATTTGGAGCAGAGGTTTGGTCACCACATACACTCTCCAATATGCTCTTTGGCACACTTACCACACTTTCTCGTCCCCGCACCGGATGAATCTACGCGTCGGTCCTTTGTCCTGGCACCTTCTTGTTTAGAGTGGCCCTACCACGTCCATACCACTTTCCGTTCCAGTTCTTGTCGTCGCTACCCTTCGTGTCTCCTTCAATAGCAGTAGTCTCCTTCAGCGCCCTAATTATCTCAGTCCCATAGATGGCCAGAATCTCCTGCATGACTTGTTGGACTCCCTCAACAACAACCTCTTTCAATGTGGTCCTCAAGCTAGCACTATCATCGTTGCCTTCCAGGTGAGGGGCCTCGAGCTCTTTGAGTGCCATTTCAGCCGCCCTAGCCATGCTTCTCGTGACATGTGGTTCAGCACCACGTCCACCACAATCTTCATCTGACAAAACCTTGGGACATCTACTGCCAGCCATCCTCTAACACACACGCACACTGAAAGATTCAAACACCAACACGGTCATTCAAGAAAACAGCTTAGTTTATGTCAAGTATAGTAAGTCCCTAATTACAGTGGCCAGTTATCATTAGCCACTTACTTTACTCTTCATACCCCAAGAATTACCTATCCTGACTACATTAGTATTTAAATCTACAAGCAACACATAACACATACCATACGCACAAAATACCAGTTAACATTACGAAAATACCTGATGGCACACAGCTACTCAGATTGGTATCCCTTCTCTTTCCATCCCATTCTCAGTTTAAGTTAAGTTTTATTTTGAAAATTTACCCATTTCACTTAAACTTTGGCACTGATACCAACTTGTAAGACCCCATTCCCGAACGCTTACAGCTAGTAAATCATTGCACATAAAACATATATTTCCATTTATCTTACATAAACATTGCAGCGAAAACATTTAAACATGACATCTCATTTCATCATAAAAACTTTTGGAAAATAATACACCGTTAATCAGTTACAAAATACATTGTTGCATTACATCATAAAAGCATTATATAAATGGATGCCATCCAAAAGAGCTGAGAGCCGCCCCATGCCATCCTCAGCAACCATTACCTGCCAACTGGAAACACATAAAAGTCAGTGTTGTTGAGTGAGTTCTAGTTTTATAATAAAACATACTTCTCCTTTGTTAAAACCGTTCATTCCTTTTACGCGATCATACATTATACGTACACATAGATAATAGTGTACCTCTTCAAGCCAAAACATCTAGAGCACCTCTTCAGACAGGCTTTATATCAAACTCATCTGGTCCTTCACCAACCTCTACTTCAGGGTTAGAAATGTCAGGGTCGTCTGGTACCCAATATATTGCACCTGAAGTAAATCTAGCAAAGCTGAAGACCGAGAACTTCGGCAATGTGACAGTTGAGGTAGCTAAAGAGCACATGGATCTCTTAGCTGCGATAGTCCACTCCTATGATGGACTAATTGCTAGAAAGATTAGGAACTGCCATTTGGCATATGAGGATTATGAGCAGGTGGATGAGACAGAGCTGGAGAGGATGGACATAATGTGGGCCTTAACAAGTGCAGTCCGGAGAGCTAAGAAGTTTTTCAAAAAGATTGGACAAAATTTGATTGTTACTAAGGACACTACCTTCGGCTTTGATAAATCCAAGGTAACCTGCTTCAACTACGGTGAGAAAGGGCACTTCAAAAGGGAATGTGTGAAGCCAAAGAAGACTGGCAATAGGAATCCTTTCTCCTCCTTCAATCGTCAGGAGAAACCCACTAGCAGTCCTACTTCATCAAGCAAGGATCCCAAAGCCTTGACTGCTCATGATGATGACATAATCTTCGGTCCAAAGAATGAAGATCTATATAAGAGTTTTGAAGCAGTAATGAAGGCTGAGTTTGGAATGAGTGCCATGGGAGAGATGAAATTCTTTCTCGAGTTACAGGTGGATCAAACACCAAAAGGGATTTTCCTACATCAAACCAAGTATGTAGGAGATATCATCAATTGGTTTGACATGGAGAATGCTTCCGCAGCTGGGACTCCACTTGCTACAAACCATGATGTAGCACCCGACGAGAATGGTGATCTGGTTGATGCCACCATGTACCAAGGTATGATTGGATCTCTTATGTACCTCACTGCCTCAAGACCGGATATCATGTACGCAACATGTTTATGTTCAAGATATCAGGCAAAGCCAAAGTCAACCATCTGATGGGGTCAAAAGGATCTTTCATTATCTAAAGGGTACTTCAACACTTGGGTTGTGGTATCCTCATGACGATGATTTGAGCTGATAGCGTATAGTGACTCGGATTACGATGGCTACAAGATGAACTACAAGTCTACTTCAGCAGATATCAATTCTTTGGGAGGAGATTAGTGACCTGGCAATGTAAGAAGCAGACCTCGGTTGCTTTGTCAACCTGTGAAGCTGAATACGTTGCTGCTACAAGTTGCTGTTCACAAATCATATGGATTCAACAGTAAATACGGGACTACGGTTTGAAATTCTCTTCTACTCCTATTTTTGTTGATAACTATGCTGCAATTGCAGTAACAAAAAATCCGGTCCGACATCCTAAGACCAAACACATCGGCATAAAATATCACTTTATACGTGATTGCTTTGAAAAGATCGTAATCGATGTGATTAAAATATATACTGATTTTCCACGCGCTGACCTCTATACAAAGGCTTTTGACAAACCATGTTTTTTATATCTGTTAGAGGTCAACGGCATTAAAAAGAAAAGTGATGTAATTCCCGATGATAACCACGTGTAGTCCGATGCGTACTGTCCATTTGTCTTTTAATTTTATTTTTATTTTTTATTTTTTTAAGTAGCTTAATTACATTAATGTTATTCGGTAGCCTATTAAAATCCAAAAAAGTGTAAATCGATTACGGTTTTAGAATTTTAGGGGGAGAATAGATCAGTTAGTAACATTAACAAAAAAATAAGGGAGAAGGAGAGGCTAGCTGATAGAAAGTAGATCGTATCTGTGATACCGATTCAATGACTTTGGAAATGATAGTACACAAGTACAAATCACTTGGACTTTTAAAAGATTAAATAAAATAAGATGCGAAGTTCAAAGTATAAGTCTGTGTAGTCTGAGTAATATAAAAGGAAAAATGATAGTAAGACTAGCTACTACTAAGGTAACACAAAGAAAGTAGACCTAGAGGTTGTTAGACCACAGATGATATGTCGGTAGATTCAACACAATAGACGATTAGACCTTATTGGTGATCTCAAGAACAAACTATTGTTCAACAGCTGTGGGTTAACATCTTATCCCTGGTTAACACAATCAACAAATTCCAATAAGGGGTGACGAGCAGAATAACGCCACAAATGTGTGCGTAAGACCAAAATATGAGCAAAAGCAATCAAACTAATAACTTATGTTGTGGGAGAACTGTGCAAAAGGATGAAAAATGCTCAAACAAGAAGATAGGTTATGTGTCCTCTGAGTGTGCGGTGGCACTGACCTGAGGATAAGCATAACCTATATATTCTAGACTTCATTGTTGTTTGTCGCCTCTCTGCTGTGCAGTGGCACTGACCTGATGCTTGGCTTCTCGCTGAAAGTTCTAAGAATAGTTTCTTCTTGAAAATTACCCTGAGGCCGCTCAAAAATCTCCTGAGGAATGTTGATAACCATATAAGTGTGGGATCCACAAATGCTTATTGAAATAATCAAACCTAAACTATCACCAATCTGTGTCAAAAGTCTGTGTATGGATTTAAGAGGACCAGTATACGGATAATCATCGTGGCTGCAATTTTGAAAGTCCAAATCAAGGTGGGATCTAATAGTACTAGTATGATTTTCCTAAACTTGCTAACGACTCTAGATGAAAAACAAGAATTGAGCATCAAAAGGTGTGATAAAATGTCCCAAATGATTTGACTTGCCTGTATGATACCAAATTGAATTGGTCCGTTATGGTCAAAATTAATTAAGCTGCCTATTCCGGAACCGAATCCACTAGATTTCTATCTTAGGATTTATACCTCACACAAAAAGTCAAAACAAGTTTAGTTCTGTATTTCAATTTAAGTCTTTATTGTTTCATTTAGTCAATTCAGTTTGTTTAATATCGGACTACGTCATGGAATTCATTAGGGGATTTAATCATCTAAAATGGTCACGTCTGAGGTGACCACACGTACTTTTCAATGGTAAAATCAGTCACGTCTGAGGTGACAAATTTGTTTAAAAGGATCACGTCTGAGGTGGTCAAAAGTTTTTCAAGTTAAAATGATCATGTCTGAGATGATCAAATGCACATAAAGTTTAATCAAAAGTTAAAAAAGGTTTAAGTGATGGTCATAAAGTCAAAATCATGAGTATGATCCAATCGCACAACTGGACCATGAGTATGGACCTACAGTGCGAATGGACCATACTCATGCACTAAATAGTGAATGGCACATGAGTATGGACCATTCACCCGAATGGCTTATCAGAATGAGCCATTCGACCGAATGCAAGTGTGCGAATGAGTCAGTCGCCCGACTGAATCCAGTCGGCCGACTGAATGTAATCAACTGAGCCAATCGCACGACTGAGGTCCATTCGCCCAAATGAACCAAGTGAATGGGTCCAGTCGCCGATTGAAATCAGATTCAGTATAAATAGGGCCACCGTCGATCGCATTCAACTCATCACCCCCTAATCACCCTCATATCGCACAGACTACCGTTACCTTGCCCAATTTCATTAGACCCAAATTTCTGACTTCTTGTTGTATCTAACGATGTGGATTGTTATACAGGTCCAATGTGATGATATCTCACTAAAATCTGATGAAATGGTGCCCTAATTTTAGAATGTCGACCCACACACAGAACCGAACCGTTTACTGGACAAATACCTAACTAAACTGAGTAAAATGTTGAAATTAAAGTTATTAGGTTATTAGTTAAGTGATTGCGAGTCTAAAGAATCATTACACGACGTCTAATTTCAAGAATTGGTTAAGATTCAAATCTCAGTCAATCGTACAATGGGTCATGCGACTAGACGCTAGGATGAACTCCATTCGCACGATTGATCTAATCGAATGGCTCAATCGGCCGAATGGATCATATGAATGAGCTCAGTCGGCCGACTGAACCAATCGCAGGTTTAGTCAACCGATTGAACTCAATCGCATACTCAGTCACCTGATTGTATCCAGTCGCATGCCAAGTCAACCGACTGAACAAAATCGCATGGTTCAATCACATGAGTGAACCAGAATGAATTCAACCAAGTCAATTTGAACTGATTTGTGTCATGTGGTTAGCTAATGTTTATCTGTTTTGTGTTACAATTGATGGCAGACAAGTGGTCCTTAACCCCAGCACGACATATGTGCCCACTTAGACTCCACAACTCGGAATGGTGCCGAGTTTGCAGGGATCATCGCTTTCCTCAAGCAATCAAGGATCCACAAGGCAACATCTACACCATGCACCCCCTACAGGTCTATACAACAAGCCTTCTAGGAGAATGCATCAGTTGATCAAACACGTGAGCCATACCGCATAAGGAGTTCCTCTTTGGTTTGGATATAGAGATCACTACTAAAGATATTCAGCGTGTACTTAGGTTGGGAGATGATACGAACCACCCCACCAGACTTCACCCACTAACGGTGAGAGGGTGCTTCATGAGGACGAAGTACGCTGGGGATATCAATGCAGGGGTGCTCAACAAGAGCAACCTGTGTCCCCAGTACAAGTACTTGGCACATGTCATCCTCAAGTGACTGGCGTCGCGAATGGGTGGGTTCAATGATGTTGGACCAAAAAGAACAATGAGCCAAGATCAGAAAACCTCTAAGTCCCACATGGTATCACAACAACTGCCAAAAGACTCATCAGCAGTTTGACAAGTGCTGAAGACTTCAACAGCTGAAGATCAAGTGCTGAAGATTCCAACAGCTGAAGAACTAAAGTACTGAAGTACAACAGCTGAAGAACACAAGTACTAAAGCTGAACAGCTGAAGAACACAAGTGCTGAAGCTGAAAGACCAAAGTACTGAAGTACAACAGCTGAAGAGTTTACAAGTGCTGAAGATCAACAACTGATGTACAAAGTCTGAAGACAAAGACTGAAGACATCAGCTGATGATATCTACTGAAGTCACCAGCTGAAACATCTGAAGGTCAAAGTTTGAAGATCAAGTACTGAAGCGTCAGTAGTTTGTCACAACTGCTGAAGAGTACTTCTTCAGTAGTGTGATATCAGTAGTTTTATATTTCTAGTTTCAGTAGTTTTATGTTTCAGTAGTCTTGTAAAACGACTGAAGAGCTTGTTCTTCAGTCAGTTGTAGTTTCAGTAGTTTTATATTTTGTACTTAACACTCTGATATGTTCTCAGTAGTTGTGAACATTTCAGTTTTTGTTAAGAGTTAGTTATTTTGTATTAGATCTGCCAGTTGTCACTTTCCGTGATAACAGCAGTGATTGTTGCACTCTATATAAGGAGTGAACTATTGTAATGTGTGTGTAGAATGAATGGAATGAATGATTTGATTAGAAATATTCTACATCTAAATTCTACTATCCGTTCCTTGAAATCAGGATATATATTCTCTCCCTATAACCGTATGTGCTCTTAATGCATACAAGTATCGATTGCTTGCTACAATTTGTCTAATTCTTGTTCATATTCCGCTACTTTGAACTCTAATACATCAAACTTGTGATCGCTGATCCTGTCAAATGGTATCAGAGCAGGTTAATCATTGATCGATCTAATAATTGATCATTGAAACTGCTATTCAAGATCTAAGTTTGATTGAATTAGCTTTTGTTTTTGCAAGAAACGGTTATAGAGATTGAATTTTCTGTTTTTCTGGTCATTCATCCTGAGATCTTCTCTTGGTTTTCATTGAGTTTGTTGGTCTGTTTAAAACTTTTAAAAGCTTGAATTAAATTGTTTTTGAACTGAAAATGACCACTCCCTCCAATGATCCTCACAATACTGGTTCCTCAACCAGCCACCAATGCTGGTTAGGAATGAGTATAACATATGGCAAGACGTATGCTCCATCACCTGTTTGTTAACAGCGCAGGTTGTTGGACCTCAGTGGTACATGGTTCACACAAGCCTATGGTGAATAACCGGAAACCAATCAAATGGTTCCGAAGAGGAGGGAGCAATACTCATGAGGATAAGAAGTTGCTTGAAATTGATGCAAAAGCCCATGGAATTCTGGCCATGGCATTGCCAAATGAAATCTATTCTGGGCTAATGCATCATGAAACTGCCCATGACCTCTGGAATGCCTTGAAAGAACAATTTGGAGGAACAGATGAGGTCTTGGCAAATAATAGAGAATTGTTGCCCAACAATATGAGACTTCTCTCATAGAAAGGTGAGACACTGACTCAACATATGAGCGGTTCTCTTGTTTGATCTCTGAACTAAAAATGGTCAAACTTGAGTACACAAATATTCAGATGAATAACAGATTTCTCAGATCACTGCCTGAGAGATGGGACACTATACTATATTGTCCTACGCTCCAGTGCAAGTTTGGACAAACTATCTCTCACCCACTCCATGGGAAACTGCTCACGTTTGAGAGAGAGATAGAACAGAAAGAAAGCTATCTTCATCTGGAAAGCTCACTGAAGACTTGTACCAGGCAACACTGCCTTGGTGGGTCATGAGTCAGAATACGCTTCATCTGAATGCCAGTATGATGAGCATATTAATTTCTCTTCAAGCACTTCTGATTCTGCATTTGTGAGTGTTGATGGTCAGTTTACTGGGTGTAATAATGACAATCTATGCTTCATTATGGATGATCTCAAGGGGATTGCTGATGATGACTTAGACTTGATGGATATTTGAGCCAAATGGCCCTGATAATATCAGATCTCAGAAGTTCTATAAAAGAACTGAAGAAAATTCCCAGGACTCTCTGGCAAAACCAAAGTTTTTGACAAGAGCAGTTGTTGTATCACAAATGCCAAAGGCTTGGAAACTTTGCAAGAGAATGTAGATCAACTGGATCTAACTCCACTGCACTTTTTTTCCTGGCAATAGTCAACACACAAAGGCAACATCCTGTCACCTCTAGTCATCATCCTCAACAACAATCTCCAGCATATTTTGTTCCTCAGGGTCAAATGCCATATCCGTACCCTTGTTATTACATGCCACAGTCAAATCAAGTTCAAGTTCCTATGGCACCACAACCTCATGCACTACCAGAACCTCAGCCATCCCATCTCATCAACAACCTCAACCTCAATAACACAGCTTCTTCACCCCAGGAGTTGTTGACTGGAGCAGTTACCAGATGACATGTCTGGTCATGATCAACTGTTTTCAGGTGCTAGTCACATGGTGGTGACAGTCCTTTTGGGAATCTAGCTCTTATGGCTTTGGAGTCTGCTGATACTTCATTTTCTAATGCCTCTACACCTCAGGTATCCTCTGAGGCAAAAGCCAAATATGTTCTGAACCATGCATAGCAGCATTTGCTTCCATTAGAGAAGCAAATGTAGCTCTAATTAATAAGAACATTGAGCTAGAACAAATAATTTCCAAAACAAAGCTGAGTTTGAGTCTGTGCTTAAAGATAAAAATGATGAGATTTATAAACTGAATTGCCAAATAATTGATGATAAGGCTAGAGAAGAAGTACTTCTAGAGAAGTACAAAGATCTCAAAGAAACCCTTGCAGTTACCCAGGTCGAGTGTGATAGATGGGTACAATCATGCAAAGGTTTTGAAATGCTTCTTAGTAAGCAATCTGCTTCAAATGTGAAGTTTGGAATTGATTACAATCACACTGCTCCACCTACAGATTTTACCCCAAGAGCAGAGGTAGAATCTGATGGTGAGAGTGATAACCAATCCATCACATCATGTGATCTACCTTCTGATACAGCACAATCAGAAGTAGCAGTCAGCATCAAGCCCTCTTTGAACTTATCAGCTGATGTTGATGGTTCAAATGCTGACATTCACATGATTAATGAGTTGATCAACTCAGGAGTTAATTCTGAAGGTCCTGAAAGGACTAGAGATCAGGATCTAACACCTGAAGTTCAAACTTCAACTGCTGTCAGTACTGAAGAGAAGAAAACTGACAGTAGAAAGAGTTTGAAGACCACTAAAGAGGCAGTCAAGAAAGCAAACAATGCTTCCAAAGCATTGAAGAACAAGTCTTCAGTTGCTTCACCCTCTTTAGTTGATGATCAACCTAAGATGAAGAAGAAACCATGTGAAGTATGTGGTTGTTCAATCATCTTACAGATGATTGTTGGTACAAAAGAGGTTCCAAACTCAAACAAAAAGAAGAAATTAAAGAGAAAATGGTAAAATGAAAACTGAGTTTGAGACCACATTTGTATCAGCAACATCAAATCCTGTAACCCTTAAGTCCTCAAAGAAATCCAAAAAGGAAGGGGTTAAACAGGTGACAGCTAGAGTGCTCAGAAGAAGAAGGTGCAACATAGGAACTTATCAAACTCCACTGGCAATGTGTCTGATGAGCTGAAAGCTTTATCACAAAATCAGACACAGCTGGTAATGATGGTTCAACACCTGTTGGGTAAAGTTAAAACTAGACACTCCTATGTGAAACCACAGAAAAGGAGGTCCAAGCCAAAGGAACTCTTCTACACCATCTTCTTCCTCTCAGGCTGTTGTTTCAATAAACTGTTAGTTTACCATCTATTGATGAGACCATGCCCAAAACCAAAAAGGTTTGGGTCTCTAAAACTAACTGATTGTTTATTATTGCAGGGTTCTTCACATGCCAAGTAGCATCTGGTATGTAGACAGTGGGGGATCTATGCACATGACTGGGAACAGCTCTCTTCTTTATGACTACTCTCAAGGAAAGAAGGGATTTGTCTTTTGGCATGATGCTAGGGTTACATCATTGGTAAGGGCTTTGTCTCCAATGGAGAAATCAAATTTGATGATGTTAATCATGTGGAAAATCTCAAGTACAATCTCTTGAGTGTCAGTCAATGTGTGATAAAGGCCATGTTGCTCTTTTCACCAGTCAAAACTGTAGGATTCTGTCATCCAAAGTTTTGCACTTGATTGACAAGGTGTTGGATGATCACACTCTCCTGAAAGCCAACAGGACAGGAAGAGTGTATGCCTTAGATCTTTCTAAGAAGATAGATCTCAAAGGCAATCCTTGCCTATTTTCCAAAGCCTCTTCTCAAGAATCTAAACTGTGGCACAGAAGGCTTGGTCATGTTAATCTCAAAAACATGAATCAGCTTACCCACAAAAGTTTAGTCAGAGGCTTACCAATAAAGGAGTTCCACTGTGATGAAACCTGCACTGCGTGTTTAAAAGGAAAACAGCACAAAGTCTCATTCCCTCCTATTGAAGTGCCTAAGTCCACTGCCTGCTTGCAATTACTGCATATGGATCTATTTGGTCCTGTG
This sequence comes from Flaveria trinervia, assembly GCA_025506515.1. Lineage (NCBI taxonomy): Eukaryota > Viridiplantae > Streptophyta > Magnoliopsida > Asterales > Asteraceae > Flaveria > Flaveria trinervia. Next base: position 12,615,954 of record CM046446.1, read on the forward strand.
AGAGTAATGAGCATGGCAAAGAAGAAATACTGTCTGGTAATTGTGGATGATTACTCCAGATTTGTATGGACTTTCTTCCTACATTCAAAGGATGAGGCTGCTCAGAAGATTATTCACTTTGTGTTGTATATTGAGAAGCAGTATTCCCTTCCAGTCAAGTGTATTAGGAGTGACAATGGAACTGAATTCAGAAATCATACACTTGATGACTTCTATCTTTCAAAGGGAATCAAAAGGCAGTTCAGCATTCCAAGGACTCCAGAACAAAATGGAGTAGTGGAGAGAAAGAACAGGACCCTCATTGAAGCTGCAAGGTCCATGCTGGCTGACTCTGGTTTGCCACTGACCTTTTGGGCTGAAGCTGTCAACACAGCTTGCTATGTGCAAAATAGAGTTTTAGTAAATCAGAGATGATGAAGACTCCATATGAAGCTCTCCATCATTTGGCTCCTCTGATTTCATTTTTCAAAGCATTTGGGTGTCCCTGTTTTATTCTCAACACAAAGGATCAACTCCATAAATTTGATCCTAAGGTGGATGCAGGGTATTTTGTTGGCTATTCATCTACTGTAAGGCATACAGAGTCTTCAACTGCAGAACAAAGATGGTTGAAGAAACTCTACATGTTAAGTTCATGAATCTCCAAAGGACAAGATTCCACAAAGCCCTGTGGAGTTATTTGATTTGGACATACTGCAATATGTTCCTCATCAAACTCCTGCTGTTGCTCCTGTCAACAGTTCACCACCGGTGGTACTGCTGATGATGATGATGATTGCAGTACTCACCTCTTCAGGTTTAGTGATCAGCTGCCTGATTCAGCTAGACCTGATGTTCCTGTAGCTCCAGTAGCACCATCGACAACAAATGCTGATGAGATCTCTTCGAATTCAACTTCCTTTGAATTACCATCCACTGATTGGTTTCAAGGAAATGATTCACCATCACCATCTGTTACTGCTGAGCCTGCTACAAACACTTGCACAGATCTCATGTGTATCAAGATCTGAAGAATCACCCTATGTCTCAAATCATTGGTGATATCACTGCTGGAGTATCAACAAGAAGTCAATTGTCAAATTTCTGCTTCTATGCTCTCTTCATCAGTCAGCAAGAGCCAAAGAATTATCACTGCTTTAAAGGACAATGGATGGGTTGATGCCATGCAGCTTGAGCTTCTTCAGTTCAAGAAACAGCAAGTATGGGAACTGGTTCCTCTACCTCCAGGTAAGTGTGCAATAGGCACTAAATGGGTGTTTAGGAACAAAACTGATGAAAATGGGCTTATTGTTAAGAACAAGGCCAGACTGGTTGTTCAGGGGTTGCACAAGAAGAAGGTATTGATTATGATGAAACCTTTGCCCCTGTAGCCAGACTGGAAGCAATTCGATTGTTTTTAGCTTATGCTGCTTATCAAAACCTTAAAGTTTTTCAAATGGATGTCAAAAGTGCATTTTTGTATGGAAAAATTAAAGAAGAGGTTTATGTATGTCACCTCCAGGCTTTGAGGACAATAAACATCCTAATTGGGTGTATAAGCTTGATAAGGCTCTTTATGGGTTAAAACAAGCTCCTAGAGCCTGGTATGAGACATTATCAAACTTATTCTGGAAAACAATTTCACTAGAGGCTCCATAGATAAGACTTTATTCATTAAGAAAGCTGGGCAGCATAATCTACTTGTTCAAATTTATGTAGATGATCATTTTTGCATCCTCTGATCCAAAGTTGTGTGATGCCTTTACAAAGTTGATGCAACAGAAGTTTGAAATGAGTGCCATGGGAGAGTTACAATTCTTTCTGGGGTGCAAATCAAACAAAAGGCTGATGGAATTTTATTCATCAGTCCAAATATACAAAAGATCTTTTGCAAAAGTTTGATTTACAAAACTGTAAGCCTTGTTCTACTCCCATGTGCAGCACCACACAACTGGATACAGATCAGAAAGGTAAAGTGGTTGATGAAACACTTTACAGATGTATGATTGGGTCCTTGATGTATTTAACAGCTTCTAGACCAGATATTATGTTTGCTACATGTGTTTGTGCTAGATTTCAGGCTGCACCTAAAGAGTCTCATCTGATTACAGTCAAGAGGATCTTTAGATATCTGCAAGGCACTCCATCTCTAGGTTTATGGTATTCTACTGGACATTCTGGTAAATTAGTTGCTTTTTCTGACAGTGACTATGCAGGGTGTAAGTTGACCAGGAAATCAACGTCTGGTGGATGTCAATTCCTAGGCAACTGCTTGATTTCTTGGCAGAGCAAGAAACAGACCTCAGTTGCTACATCAACTGCTGAAGCAGAGTACATTGCGGCTGCAAGTTGTACATCTCAGGTACTCTGGCTTCAAAACCAACTTTTGGATTATGGCATTACAGAGACTAAGACTCCATTGTTAATGGATAGTGCTTCAGCTCTTTGCATTGTCAAAAATCCAGTCCAGCACTCTAGGACCAAACATATAGAGATCAGACATCATTTTATAAGGGATTGTTTTGAAAAAGGTCTGATTGATCCTAAGTTTGTGCCTAGTGATGATGAGCTTGCAGACATTTTTACTAAGCCTTTGGATAGTTCAACTTTCCAAACCTGGTGTTAAGGCTTGGTATGCTGCAGCTAGAATAAGTGACAACTACTGATGATCTTAGTAATAAGTACTGATGATCATTAGTACCTATGTCACATATAAGTACTGATGAGCTCTTTTACCCTCAGTATTTTTATAACTACTGAAGGCTAAATGACTCACAAGTACTGAAGTACTTCATCTGTTCTAAATACTGATGTAGTTACAACTACTGATGCAGTTACAACTACTGCAATCAGTAAAAACAGATAAGTACTGATGTCCTATGAAACAACTGAAATCAGCCAAAAAGACTGATGAATGTGTTGAGGACAGTATGAAACAGCTGAAAAGCTAAGAATTGACGAAAACAGCTGAAGAGAACTTTCTCTTCAGTCGTTTGTACAACTGCTGTTTCATTCTAAACAACTGAAGCAAAACCATGTCTTCAGTAGTTTTATAACTACTGATGACTAATACCAAGTCTTCAGTTGTTTACAACAGCTGATGACAAAACCACTGTCTTCAGTAGTTTCCTAACTACTGAGACAAACACCAAGTCCTCAGTTGTTTCAATCATCTGAAGTCAAAACCACGGTCTTCAGTAGTTTTCTAAACTACTGATGCCTAACACCACGACTTCAGCTGTTTCAACGTCTGAAAGGATAATACCATGTCAACGGTCGTTTAAAACTACTGATGACTAACACCACATCCTTCAGTCGTTTCTTACCCGTACCCTATAAATATCCCTAACCTAAGCTCTCAATGCTTCATCTTCTTCAAACCTAACGTTCCTCTCCAAACTTCCTCTTCTCCATGGCGTCCATGCAAATTAAACCGCGACACAACTGTGTTGCCTACCTCACTAAATCGCCCATCTGGACTAAGTTCGATACTGCTATCGATCTTATGGTTCAGTCCCAATACAACATGGCATTTCTTCTGAATCCCATACTACATGCCGAATCCCTGCACCAATTTTGGATGAAAGTTACTGTTACCACTGGGGAGAACACACACCATCCCTCCAGTCGGTCGTAAACAACAAAGAAGTAGTCATCACTCCTGCAATAATCCGCAAAATTCTTCATCTGAATGATGCTAGTTCTCCTGCTGGATATCCGAAGGGCACCACAGATCTATCCTTTGCCCAACATGGATATCAAGGTGATCTCAGTGCCTCCACTATCATGAAGAAACACTTTAATGACGCTGAGCGCCTAATCTTTCACATGGTGAATGTATGTTTGGCCCCTAAGACGTCGTCTTGGGATCAAATGTCGACGAAATGGCAGCAGGTAATGTATTCTATTCTTGAGCAACAACCGCTAAACTTTTCAGAAATAATATTTTCCAGCTCAAAGATATGGCTCAAAAACTAACTGCCAACCGTTGGATACTTTATCCACGGTTCATAATGGCCATTATTACAACCAGCTTAATGCTGAGGGACTTGTTGGCTTGGGAGTCCCTGCTACGGCTGTTCTGCCGAAGTATACTCCCGGCACAACTCTGACCGGACACTAAAAATGGCTGCCAAGCTGCGAAAACCACGCAGCTGGAACCCACAGCCACCACCTCCAAATCAAAAGTCCCCACCAAACCACCAAAAAGAAACCCAAAACGGCTACTCAGGGAATTGAGTCCCCTGAGGATGCCCCTGCAACACAAACGCAGGATATATCCACTAGTCCAAACCCCCTAGTGGATACAATGACTCTTCCAGCCATAGCCGCTCAGGCTTCCTCTCAACAGGAGCCTGCAGCAACCACAAAAGGGTACTACATATCTGGGATCTTCCTCACTTGAGGGGATTTCCATTGAAGAGCACCAACCTCCCCAGGTGCACACTGCTTCTATCTCTTCACCCCAAACAACCGCCCCTCACAGCCCAACTTTAATAGTTGCACAAGTGCTGACTCAACTGCACTCCTCACCCCCTCCCCAGAAACCACTGACTACTGGGAATACCTCTACAATTGAGGGGGAGGAACACAGTGCACTTGAGAACCCACAGCACAGGGGTTTACCACTTCTATCTGCTGGTGTAGACAAGGAGCTTAGAATATCTTGTGAGGCTGCCACCTCCTCTGACTCAGCACATGATCAGAATGAGGCTGGTAACATTGCCAAGACCTCACTAGAGGCAACAGCTGATGATGGACACTGTCCTGAGGCTGGAAGTCCCCAGTACCAAGCACAAGGGGCACATGCATCAACTGGTCTACACCCAGTGCATGTAAATCCTGCTCTAAGCAGGAGGTCAAATGATTCAGCTTCGGATGATGATGACCTAGGCTTTTTCTACGATGTTCTTGCCCAGACACATCCTTGAAGAGAAAGTCAGTAGGCTGCAAAACCTACTTGATCAACTCTCCCAAGGAGAAAGACCATCTGCCTCTACCCACCCACAGATGGCACCTTCACTTGAAGGTTCCCCAAACACTGAGCCACTCCAAACTCAACCACCTGCCTCTGCTTCAGCCCTACTTCTCAGGAACAGAACCCTCCTGAGCAAATAGGTGCTGTACTTCAAAATTCCCTCCCTCTCATCACACCTATCACTGATATTGTGACTAAAGCCATTGATGAGAGGCTTTCCTCAACTTTACAGCCCTTGATTGATGCTGCTGTCCAAAAGACTCTTTCTGCGGTACAAACCCCTTCCTCCAATGCATCCAAAAAAGGGGAGAGTACTGCAGTGAAGAAAGAAGAGGAAAAGATCCGAGGAAAAGAAGGAAGCGAAGCAAGCCCAAAAGGAGGAGAAAGAACAGCAACCACTGCTCACCTACAAGCGAAAGAAAGGTGCTGATGATCACATTGCTGAAGATAAAGCCTTGGAGCTACTGATAAAAGAGGCTGATGCCGAACACAGCAGATCAATGGACAACATCATTGATCAGCTGTTTAGGCAAGGCCATGACACCAATAAACTTGACTCTGAGATTCGACGACTAGAGATTGAAGAAATCCAGAATAGATGGGCAAGTTATGAAGTGTTAGAAAGAGAAAGGCTTGAAATCATGATTAGATTTATTGCAAAATATCTTGGAAGATCAATGATCGAAATCAAAGCTTGGTCCAGGGACAGTATCTTGGCAATCACCACCAAGATCTTTCGTCTGAAGCATATACTAAGGGGCTTGTTATTGAAGCGTTGAATGAAGCGGGTGCTGGGAGCAGGACTGAGCTAGCCAAGCAATCAAAAGCCACACTCACCTCAAGGATGCTAGAACAGCCTGTCAACATTCCCGCACCAAACCACCCAAAACACAACCCACCAAACCAACTCCCTTACCCTCAAAACCCATAGCCGATGATATACCCTTGAAGAAGAAGAGAAGGATTTGAGGCTAAAGAAGATGATGAAGATAGGCTACCACTCTCAGCTGTTATTCAGTTGCCTAAGGCCACAAGTCACTCCTCAGCAATTACTCCTGAAGTCCAGAGACAAATGGTTAAAGTGAAGCTAGAAGAAGAAGAGCTTCATAAACAGCATGATGAGGAATTGTTGAAGAGAGTTGACAAAGCTTATGCAGCCACATCTTCTATCATCATATGAAGAAGCAAGCCCTCAGACTTTACACTCTCAGGCATACCTTTCATATCAAAAGGAAAGAGTGAGGATTTGGCCTGATCCCAGGGTCTCTCACAGAATTCATAAGAAAAATATACCTCAGAGATACATTGGCCAGGTGAAAAAGATCGTAGATGAAGTGATCTCTCTGGTCTTTGTAGTTTCACCCTGGGAAATCCTAGAAGACTTCAAGAAAGCCTACAAAGCTAATATAACCCCTCAGAAGATGCTAGAAAACAAAATAGTGAAAAAGGGTTAGTTTACAAGAGGCTTGAGGAAGTCAGGAAAAATGAGCTCCAATTGTTCCTAGAGGGTAATCACCCGGATGAGTTTGCTTACAGAATAATAACAACTGTGGAGCTAAAGAATGGGAAACAGGCCAAATACCTGTCTGAGTATTATGGGCCTGAATCATTGTTTGAAGGAGGTGCTGAAGAGCTAACCATGGAGGAACAAATCACCTTCCTTGAGGCCTACACAAGAGAGTCGTACAGACTCATTATGGGGAAGTGAATCTCATGAATGGGATAACAACTCTGTGTCCTGTTCCCCAAAACAGAGTTCCCATTCATACTCTGCCAAACAAATATTGAGGTTTCTTCCCAGGCCGGAGCTTACATGGGTCATCTTCTCTACTGATCAAGAAGGAAAAAGACCAACACTTTGCCAACAATAAGTGGGACAACGAATAATTTAGAGGTTTTGGCTGCATTGGTTCAGGGGGAGTTTGTTGGACCCAAAGAACCAATGAGCCAAGATCAGAAAACCTTTAAGTCCCACATGGTATCACAACAACTGCTGAAAGACTCATCAGCAGTTTGACAAGTGCTGAAGACTTCAACAGCTGAAGATCAAGTGCTGAAGATTCCAACAGCTGAAGAACTAAAGTACTGAAGTAAACAGTGAAGAACACAAGTACTGAAGCTGAACAGCTGAAGACACAAGTGCTGAAGCTGAAAGACCAAAGTACTGAAGTACAACAGCTGAAGAGTTTACAAGTGCTGAAGATCAACAACTGATGTACAAAGTCTGAAGACAAAGACTGAAGACATCAGCTGATGATATCTACTGAAGTCATCAGCTGATGAAACATCTGAAGGTCAAAGTCTGAAGATCAAGTACTGAAGCGTCAGTAGTTTGTCACAACTGCTGAAGAGTACTTCTTCATTAGTTGTGATATCAGTAGTTTTATATTTCTAGTTTTAGTAGTTTTATGTTTCAGTAGTCTTGTAAAACGACTGAAGAGCTTGTTCTTCAGTCGTTGTAGTTTCAGTAGTTTTATATTTTGTACTTAACACTCTGATATGTTCTCAGTAGTTGTGAACATTTCAGTAGTTTGTTAAGAGTTAGTTATTTTTGTATTAGATCTGCCAGTTGTCACTTTCCGTGATAACAGCAGTGATTGTTGCACTCTATATAAGGAGTGAACCTATTGTAATGTGTGTGTAGAATGAATGGAATGAATGAATGATTTGATTAGAAATATTCTACATCTATAAACATTCCTTGAAATCAGGAATATATATTCTCTCCCTATAACCGTATGTGCTCTTAATGCATACAAGTATCGATTGCTTGCTACAATTTGTCTAATTCTTGTTCATATTCCGCTGCTTTGAACTCTAATACATCAAACTTGTGATCGCTGATCCTGTCAGATGACCTATCAGACCAGATTCAAAATGCCTATGTGGCACTGGTGTTGAACCACCCTTTCAACTTTTCTAGCATGATCTTCTCTTATTTGATAGAGAACTTGGAGGCGAAGGGCAAAGAGGGTTTCTGCATGTACCCTAGATTCCTATAGATGATCTTTGATGACAAGCTACCCACACTGCCAAAGGAGAGCCATGACGTTGGGGCATTGGAGATTATGGACGATACGACCCTAGGTCATTTGAAGGTTTACCAGGGAAAGCAAGTCAAACCCCCGGTAAAGAGACTTATAGGCCATCTGGCCAAGGTGGACAACATGGCGCCAAGGAGGCGTAAATGGCATCACGTAGACAGTGATTCGGATGTCGAGCAGCTAGAGCTACCTGAAGACGACTCCGACGACAAAGACAGCGGTGATGGTGGAGATGCAGGGCCCACTCAACCGAGGGCCCCCACTGCTGATATAGCATCTCCAGCATCCACCCAAGGTGGAGCAGAGGCTGCAGGGTTCCATCAATACTTTCGTCTTGATGAGGAGGAGGATACGGATGAGGAGCCCCTAACCCGCACTGTGGGGAGCCGGGTGGTTGCCACCGACCGAGGTATTCGGGAGGTTAGTGGACGCCTGGAGAATCTGGGGAGGCTGACACTGATCCTACGTATGCTCCTGATCAGTCCAGTAGTGTTCCAGGGGGAGCATCCACCTTGAGGGGATTGAGGAAGAAAAGGATGGCTCAACCCCACAGATTGAAGAAGAATAAGAGGAGGATGATCTTCATCACCGCCACCACTACTACCACCTCTTCCACCACTCCACCCACTACCACTATCCCATCCACCACAGTATCTACCACAACCTCTCCACTACCACCTTCATCTATACCACCCCTAACCCTCACCACTCCACCACCTCCTTCATCTATACCAACCCAATCTTCACCATCTCACCACCACCTTCATCTATACCACCCCCATCTTCACCACTGCCACCACCACCACCACTAGCCACCATGCAGGACCGTCATCTTACCCCTCCTATCCATCTGGATCCTCTCTACCTCCTAGTGGGGTAGAGGAACAACTCTCGGCACTTAACTGAATGGTGCTGAAGTTGTTGGCAGCCAACGACAAGAAGACTGCCCAGATTCATCAGCTTGTAGATCATACTGCTGCATAATCTCAGCAGATATCTCAGCAGGCTCAGTTGATTGAGCAGCAGGCCCAGCAGATTATTGTACAAAGCTTAGAGGTGTCTCAACTCCAGGAGCAACATGTCCAATCAAACAAAAGGATAGAGGAGTTGGAGACTACCAACAAGACCATCATGCTGAGGCTCAAAGGATCTAAAGAGGAGACACTAAAGATCAAAGAGGGAGATGGAGATGATGGTGATGATGATGACAGTGATGATGATGACAGTGATGATGATGACAGTGATGATGATGATGATGATGATGGTGATGAGCAAGGAGATGATACTGATTCTGGTGATGATGATGATGATGATGATGATGATGTTGATGATGATGATGAGGATACATCTGCTGCGGGTGCCACATCTGCGAGTGAAAGGAGGACAAAACGAGCTCAAGATCAAAGTGCCTCCACTTCAGCCCCGTCAGTAGAGGAGCATATGATACAAGACAAGAGTAATACTTAGTTGATTATGTCTTTTAAATCATACGTATTTGAATCTTATATCAAATTAATGTAATGAATGTTTATATTTAATGTTGATGTTTACTGCTTTAATTGTTGACTAATGGTTGATATGTTACATGTTTTTAAATCAAGCAGATCCAAACTACCAGAGAGATGAATATGATGTTGCTCCCCTTCAACAGATCAAGACTCTGCTCACGATGGTTCTTGATCGGTAGGGTATCGTCAGGAGATCAGTGAATTACACTCCTGAAGAAGGAGAGATAATTCATGATCTCACAGACGAGCAACTTACTGACATATTCAGACTTAATCCGGATGAGATCGTGAATGACGCTCCAACAGTCCAAGTGGAAAGTGACGACGAGCTCAACGATGTTGATGAGATCAAGATAGAAGATGTCACAGACCAACACTATCCAGAGTACACTGACATTGAAGGTAATGTCGTTCCCAATCTGGGAGATAACCTTGTTAGTGAAACTTTTGAGACTCTGGATAAAATGGAAGAAGAGTCAGACAAGAAACAAGACACGGCCCAAGCCTCGAAAGATGAAGTTAATATCAGAAAGGCTGAGTGGGCTACATGCTTTGAAGAAATAAGAGCCCAACGCGGTGCTTCAACGTCAACTGTCAACACCAAGCTATACAAAGTGAAGAAACATCAATAGGTGTCAGGCAAAATCATAGCATGGGTGTATTTTGAAGATCTTAACATTTATGGAGTTAAACATGAGAAAGGGATTGAGTACTTCAGGTTCCCACATGACCTAAAAACTCTTCCTGGATTTGAGCTAAACAGTTAGCAAAGTTAAAATTGTTATACGCTGACCCAAGGAAAATGTCAAGCTAGTTTGAGACTGCTCTTAAAAGAGAGTACCACACCAGAGGGGTCAACTTCAAACCTCAACAGCCAACGAGGTATCTCAAACGGTCTGAGGTTGATCCCATTACTGGAAAACCAAAAATAGTGCTGAAGTGGAGTCCTCCGCGCACAATGTCAAAGATCCCTCTACAAAAATGCCACAGGACTTCACTCCACACTTCAAATGGTGGTACTATGATTGGAGGACAAGAGAGGCAGTCATAGTTTTGAATAAGAATGGTGTTATGGAAACCATAAGGGTGTTTGACCCTATGTTGTCTACAAACTTGTCTGCATATGATGTTTATACATTGTACAAGTGGCCATTACTCTATGACTCTCAAGATATTGTACAAGCTCTACAATTTCAGAACGTTATAAGACTTTGTTTTGATTTTGAGATACATGCAGGAGTCACTAGAGAAGAGAAGTACAGGAAGTTTATGAAACTTATGAAGGATGTAAGACATTAGACAAAACTAGGTCCAAGGGGGAGTTTGTAGACACATGTGTCCCTAGTTTCTGATCTTAATGTAATATATTTGTATTGTCATACACATATGTAATTGTACGGGTACTTAATGAAATACAATATGTGGTTGTGCTTAATGTTGAATATTTCATTGATTGGTATGTAACAACGCTTATTGACTTGATTATATAGGTTGTGGTTGTTTGAATAATATCTAAATCAATTAATGACTATGAAACATTTTCAAACTTAATCATGAGAAGTTCTCATGCGATTGGCCCATGCTAATGGACCATACGCATGAACAACTTCATGCTAATGAACCAATCGTATGAATGAACCAGGAGACTGGATCAATCGCATGATTGTAACATGAGATTTACTCAATCGCACGACTAAACACTTAGTCGTGCGAATGGATCAACCTCATGACCCAATCGCACGACTGAACCATGCAAATGATCCAGTCGCACGATTGAGAAACCTTAACCTATAAATACCACTTAATTCGTGGAAAAACTAGACACTTCGAATATCTTGATACCCAGACGTACCCTAGCCGCCCAGAGACCTCTAATAACATGATCCAAGTTCAAAGATCGCAGTAGATCGATTGCTAATCGCTCTTAACATTTAGATTCAATCTTTAATTGATTCTACGTGTGTTCTCACTGATTGGATCGTCAATCAAATAGGATTCCACACTATTTGATTCGGTATACGCATAAATCGGTTAGTATTCGTTGAGTACACGATCCCCTAACAAATAGTTGTTATCTTCAACGCTCATTAACTTCCGTTCGTTCGTTCTTACTTTCATTCGTTCGTTTATCATTACATCTTTTCTTTTCCATCAGACCATAAACTTTACCCTTCTGTTTGTGGTACTGGACCTAGGCCTATCATAGACCTTCTATAACGGTGCACCGCACCTTTGGCCACAGTATCTAGGTAAAGTTTAGGTATACCATTTCCATGTCCAATACCTTTCTTTTCATGGTACTGGACCTAGGCCTATCATAGACCTTCTATAACAATGCACCGTACCTCTGGTCACAGTACCTAAGGTATGCAACAATGGTTCTATACGAATGGTCAATGATAAAGAAAGACCCCGATGTGCATCCTCCCGGGGTAGCGAACCCACACACCGTTGGGCTAACACCTTTTAATGGTGTGTCCCGACATACAAGGCTTGCAAGACTTTGTTTACTTTCATTCATTTATTAATGCATGCATTCTTACTTCATGTTCCTCTTTTCTTTATCTTTCATTTTACGTTACATAATACTTTCACTTCATTCATTAACGTTCAACATAAAGTCACGGGAAAGATAAACATACATCAAAACAAGGAACATAACATACACAGTCATCAACATCATACAAGGCAACATCATACATACATAACATACATCATGCATAAACATGAAACATCATCATCATGCCCAACATAACCTCTAAGACCTCAAGAGTCATCTTACATGAACTTACGAGAACCTCCCACGTCACAACTTACATTTGCACTTTCCCCCGAAAGTCAGAACATAAACCACATTTTCCCCGAGTGCACAAGCCCTACTTGGGCGTATGGACACCCTTCAATCGCATGTCCTTCCAGGCGACTGAACATCATGCGAATGAACCAATGCGGATGAACACCTATGCGAATGAACACCCATACGAATGGACCTAATGCAGATGAACCCAATGCGGATGAGTTTCATGCAAATGGAACTAATGCGGACGGACCTAATGCGGATGAACTCTCAGTTACATGACTCCCCATGCGATTGACCTTCAGTCGCACGACTGGCAGGCGTATGGGCTCCAGTTGCACGACTCACATGCGATTGAGCCTTAATCACACGACTGGCACGCGTGTGGACTTCAGTCACACGACTGGCATGCCATTCGGTCGCATAGCCCTAACTGCGCGGAATACAGCTCACTCCCGAACCCAATCATCGATTTTCGACCTCTAAGCTCATCCAGACCCATTCTAAGCCCAAATAAACCATCCTAAATCTTAGGAATGCCTACCACAACACCATTCAAGCACACACAAGCCCGAAAACAAACTCCAAACGCATAACACACAAACACATACAAATGGGTCAAACACACTCACATACAAAAACAGGTTTTCAGATGTGTTCCAGCCCCAAAATCGACCAAAAACATTTAAAAGAGGGGTCCTAAAACCCACACAAATGACCACAACAAGAAGAGCTTCGATTAGACCCGCTACACGATGATTTCCACGCTCGAATCAACCCGAACCAAGCTTTTCTCCTTTTTTCTCCCTTTCTCTCTTCTTGGCTGATTTTGGTGGGTGTGGGGGGAGGGTAAGGGCTGTCCTCTCCCTTTAAATATCCCCACTCACCCAACTTTCTCTCGTTAGCGAGTTTGGTCCCTTGACTTTGGACTTTATTTCTTTTTGTTCCTTCATCGGCTTCAAAATAAATAAATAACCACGTGTTACAAAAATAGTGTCTACTTTGGCTTGATCGACTAAAAGCCCTGCTCGAGAGATCTTATGTCCTAACAGTATTCTTTCAGTAACCATGAAGTGGTATTTTTCCTACTTCAAAACAAGGTTAGAATCTTCACATCTAACCAGCATCTTTTCTAGATTATCAAGACATTGTTCGAATAAATTTCCAAAGATGGAAAATTCATCCATGAAAACTTCTATTGAGTGTTCGATCATGTCATGAAATATTGCTACCATGCGTCTTTGAAACATGGCGGGAGGAATACACAATCCAAAAGGAATTCACCGATAAGCAAATGTACCATATGAACAGGTGAATGTCTTCTTCTTTTGATCTTCGGGAGCAATAAGGATTTGCAAATATCCTGAGAAACCATCCAGGAAACAATAGAACAGTTTTCAAGATAATCTCTCAAGCATGTGGTCGATGAAAGGAAGAGAGAAATGATCTTTCCTTGTGACGTCATTGAGTTTGCGATAGTCGATGCAAACTCTCCATCCTTTAACCGTATGAGTGGGAATAAGCTCATTCTTATTGTTGGTTTCAATAGTCATTCCTCCTTTCTTTAGAACAACTTGGATGGGAGAGACCCAAGGCAAATCATAAATAGGGTAAATCAAACTGGCATCTAGCGGTTTGATTACTTCTTTCTTCACTACCTCTTGCATGCTCGGATTTAAACGTCTTTGAGGTTGAATGACGGATTTGAAATTGTCCTCCATCAGTATCTTATGAGTGCAAAAGGATAGATGGATTCCATTGATGTCCATGATTTTCCATGCAATTGCTCGTTTATGTGCCTTAAGCACATTGAGCAATTTGTTTTGCTTATCAATTGATAAGGTGGATAAGATTATGATAGGAAATTGAGATGTGTTTTCAAGAAAGGCATATTTGAGATGAGATGGTAGTTCCTTGAGCTCTAAAACTGGAGGGTCTTCGATAAAAGGTTTGGCTTTGGGTTCTAGCTCTTGTTCAATGATCTCAAATGCTTCTTGATGAAACGATGTTTCATCAACTTCTAGTTCTGGAATGATTTGATTCTCACAAATGGGTTTGGTGATTGAGACCTCTATTAATTGAGTGTTTAAAGCTTCAATTCAAAGAGTTTCTTTTTAATGACAGCTTATGATTGAATCGTAAACATCAATGTAATAAAGTGAGTCATCATGATGTTAAGGGTGTTTCCTGGATTGTCCTATATTGAAAGTGAATTCCTCCTCGTCTACTCGAAGCGTGAGTTTGCCAGTGCAAACATCAATAAGGGCTCGAGCAGTCGCTAAGAAAGGTTGACCTAAGATAAGAGGAACATTCTTGTCCTCATCCATGTCCAGGATCACAAAATCAACAGGAAATACGAATTTGTCAATTTTAACTGAGAGATTTTCAATGATGCTCCTCGGATATTTAACAGAACGGTCAGCTAAGTGGATGCTCATACGGGTAGGTCTAGGTTCACCTAAGTTTAACTTTTCAAAAACCACATAAGGCATAAGATTGATACTAGCACCTACATCAGCTAACGCATTGCTGATAAAAAGATTTCGTATTAGGCAAGGTATGGTATAAAGCTTCTTGGATCCGTCATCTTTTGAGGTAGTTTGTTTTAAGAACTGCAGAGCATTCCTCATTCAAAACTACATGTGATAACTCTTCCAGTTTCTTTTTGTTTAACAAGATACCCTTTAAAAACTTAGCATAATTTGACATTTGGGCTAAGGCTTCCACCAAGGGCAGAGTGATGTGAAGTTGCTTTAACAACCCAGGAATTTGCCATATTGTGCCTCCATTTGTTGTTGTCTCAAACACCTGGATATGGATGTGGTTGAACATAGGGTGGTGGTGGTACGTATTTCTTGGCTGTTTCTTCAACGGTAACAGGTTGCTTTTTCTTATCACTTGCATTACTTGGGGTTTCGGTTTCTACTTCTTCAAGGATGGGTTGTAATGCAGGTGCATCACCTTGAGTGGTTTTACCACTCCTGGTAGTGATGGCTTTGACTTGAGCATTAGGGTTTGTCAAAGTGTTGCTAGGTAAAGCACCTTGGGGTCTTTCAGATAGTTGTTGTGCTATCTGACCTACTTGGTGTTCTATGGTTTGTAACGATGCTTTGTTGATTTTGATGTCAGCCTTGTTTCTTTGGAACCTTTCCTCATTTCTTCGATCAGATTTCACGGATCTACTCATCTGTGGCTTGCATGGTTAACAACAACTGTTGCAATAAGTCTTCTATTGATGATGCTCCATGGTCTTGGTTACTACTGCTTGGACCTTGGTATGGTAGTTTATGTTATTAGTAAGGTGGCATTCAATTGAATCTAGATGATGATTGGTTGTTACCAACTTCTCTATAGTTCGAGTTACTTCTCCAATTTGAATTGTTTTTATATTAGTTGCTTGGGCCTCGCACGTAGTCAACATCTTCAACCATCATAATGCCTTGTGGGCATTCGTTGGTGTTGTGTGAATTTCTGCATGTGTTGCATTGTGTTGGAGTTTTCTTCAGTTCGGCTTGCAATTTTTCGAATCGTTTAGCTAAAGCTTCTAATTGGGCTGCAATTAGGGTTTCAGAGTCTACTTGATGAATGCCTTTAGAATTGGGTTTGTTTCCTAAAGGATTATAAACAAAGCTCTTCTTAGCTGCTCTTTCCAATGCTTGGTATGCCTTTGTTGGCGTGACACTTTCGAAATCTCCTCCCGCACTTTGATCTATAGCTTGTTTGTGTGCCCCGCTAATTGCATCGTAAAAGGTTTGACACTGCAGCCACAGATCAAGTCCGTGATGTGGCCATCTCCGAAGGAGACCTTTGTATCTCTTCCATGTTGCGTGTAATGATTCATCATCGTCTTGGTGAAAGCTTGTGATGTTGATTCTTAATTTGGTAATATGATTGGGTGGAAAGTATTTCAAAAGGAATTGTTCAGCCATTTCCACCCAGGTGGTGATGGAACCAGGCGGAAGCAAATCAAGCAGTCAATGACTCAGCCTCGAAGTGAAAATGGAAAAAGTCTTAGTCGAATGGCATCGTCTGAGCAGTTATTGATTTTGAAGGTCTAAAAAATACGAAGGAATCGTGATAGGATCTACGTCTTACAATTCAGGGAACTAAATAGAGTTTTCTACGAGTTGGATAATACTAGACTTAATCTCGAAATTGTTTGCTGCTATTGCTGGTTAGACAACACTAGACTCATAACTATCGATTGACGGCGTGGCATAGTGTGTCATCTTTATTTCCTCATCCTGATTAGCTATGTCTTCTTTGGATGGTGTACCTTCCAAAATGTCTTCTTCAATGATTGGAGCTACTTATCGCGGTATTTCGCGTAACCTTTGATGGAAAAGTCGTTCGGGTTCCGAAAGAGGCGAAATAAATTCAGGGCTAGACGAGTCGGACATACACTAACTTAAGGAAGCATAAACTAACTAAGACTTAGAATGAATCAGGCAAATGTAACTAACTAACTAAGGCAAACTATCTAACAAAAATAATATAAGTTGAACAAAAATAAATTAGCAGGATATACATAAGATAGTAAAAAATTTAGATTGTTTTTCAAACTATCGTGTGTCCCCGGCAACAACACCAAAAACTTGATGCTGTGCGGAACGTATATATTTTGATAGAGGTTTTTTGCACAAATTTAGTTTTAATTGTTATTACTAATACTAAACCACATACACAAAAGAAAAGTGTACCTATCGTGGGGTAGTATAGTGATGGTAAGAAACGAGTATCAATCCGTGGACACACCTAGCCTACTCAACAACCTTAATATTTGACTATCATATTTGGTTTTTGTTTGAGAGAATTATGAGATGCATTGATAAGATTTTTAGGGTTTAAAAATAGAAATAAAGTAAAATAAGATTAAAGTGTTTGGATTTAAAACCAATGAATAAGGGTTATCATACTAATTAGACTACACTTATATAACTATAATGAATTGGTGGTGTGATTAAAGATATGGATTAATGTAATTTTTGTTAATGTTTATAAAGGTGAGCTAGAGCGATTTCTCGTATATTCGCTTCATAGTGACTAGGATCACGTCAGGCTGGCTTCTTGATTAGATCAAAGCCCTAGTAAGGTAGGTAAATCTTTTGTGACCTATTTGACATATGATTTTTGAAAATATAAGTTAATGTTAAAAAAAGATTTGATCAGGTTTCTTCCTAACATACCATTAATTTTAGAAAACCATGACAATTATTGTAGATTTCTTAGACTAATTAAAGGGAACCCATAAATGATCAAAAAGTTAAAGTGATATGATTTCTAATAACCATTTCTAGTTTATTAGCGTTGGATTTATTTTGAAAACCCGTTTCATGAATGAAAGTTAATCATACGTTTTTCAACCGTGTATGACAATCACAATCACAAACCATAAGGTTATAACTTCCCGTTCAAATGTAGTTGCTACCCATCAAAAGTTTTCCCAAGAGTATAATGACATCAATATAATATATATCACACCATTAGTTGTTAGGATCCTATATTTAAATGAAATACAAACTGATTAACATGTAAACCAAACCAAATAGTGCGGAGTCTTATTGATTGGCGATCCAATCAGTGAGAACGCACGTACAAACAATAAGGAATTGAATCTAATCGTTAGGAATCGATTAGGAATTGATCTGCAGCGTTCTATGAACTTGGAGTATGAACTTCGAGGCTTCTGGAGGACTAGGGTACGTCTGGAGTCGAATAGTTCGTACTCCAAGTTCATAGAACGCTGCAGATCAATTCCTAATCGATTCCTAACGATTAGATTCAATTCTTATTGTTTCTATGTGCGTTCTCACTGATTGGATCACCAATCAAATAGGATTCCGCACTATTTGTTTTGGTTTACACGTTAATCAGTTTGTATTTCGTTTAAATACAGGATCCTAACAAGTGGTATCAGAGCCTTGGCTCTTGATTACGTGTGATTCAATCAATTTTGATACAAAGGTTGTGTTTTTTCACTAAAAACACAATCTTTTTGTATCAAAAGTTATCTTGGACGTCCCCTGCTCATCAAGTTTTGGTTTCTACGGCATAAGGCAATTAGGATTGGTGAAAATTCGGGTTTACGGCCAAAACACGTTAAACCTAGAAATTTTCGGAAAAACAACAGCTTGAGTCGCACGATTGATGCGTGACTGGACTTCATTTGCATCTCCAGATGTACGATTGGACTCTAAGCCTATCGGTCGCATTGTTCATACGCATCAGTTTCACTCGCACGACTGGACCAATCGCTTAGTTCAGCCGCACGACTGAACCAGTCGCATAGTTTCATTCGCACAGGTAGCCCATTCGCATTGCTCCATTCGCACCAGTTAACAGATTGTTTAAGAGACTTAAAGTTAATCGAGATGGAGGATCAGTTGTCAGCGTTTACAGCCAGGAAGGACTCACGAATTCAGAACTTACTGCTACTGGAGAGTGAGGTGGGAAATCATAATAAACCCCCGAAGCTTATAACATTAGATGAGTTTCCCCACTGGAAACAACGTTTTGAGATCTACCTCAATGGAGTGGATCCAAATATGTGGGAAGCTATTGAGACGGGATACAGTATGCCGGTGGGAGCCGATGGGGTGAAACTTACTCTAGGAGGAATGACTGATGCACAGAAAGTTAAATATAATGCTGAAAAGAGAGTATATGCATTGCTAACACAATCTATCCCTAAGGATATTTTTCACCAATTCTCAGAGAATAAGCAAGCCAAGAAGTTATGGGATGAGCTGGAGAAAAGATATGACGGGAATGCTTCGTTGAAGGCCATTAAAGCTAAGGAGTTGAAGAAAGAATTTGACAACTTTTCATCGATGGGAAATGAGAGTTTAGACGATGTCATTGATAGATTCTACCATTTGATGAGCGAGCTGCACACACATGGTGTCACAACTACCATGGAAGATAAAATGTCAAATTTTGCAGACGGGTTGCCAGAAAGTTGGGCTTCTTTTGTTTCAAATCTGAGACAGAATGGATTGCTATCAAAGTTGGACATCAATGATTTCATACTAAAGCTGTGAGAAGAAGCACTAAGGATGAAGTATCGAGCTCAGAAGTCTTCGTACACTCAGAATCCAGCTTTGTACAATGCCACTCCTCAAGTTAAGACGTCTGGAGCACCTCTTCAGACTGCCTTTGTGTCAAGCTCATCTAGTCCTTCACAAGTCTCTCCTTCAGGTTCAGAAACGTCAGGGTCTTCTAGTACCCAATATATTGGATCTGAAGCAAATGCTACACGACTGAAGACTGAGAATCTCGGAAACATGACTGTAGAAGTAGCTCGAGAGCACATGGATCTCTTGGCAGCAGTGGTCCATTCCTATGATGGACTTGTCGCTGGGAAAATTGGAAACTGCCATCTGGCAGATGAGGACTACGAGCAGGTTGATGAGACTGAGCTGGAGAGGATGGATATTATGTGGGCCTTAGCAAGTGTTGTCCGAAGGCAAAGAAGTTCGTGAAGAAGACCGGAAAAAACTTGGTTGCTACTAAGGACACTACTTTTGGCTTTGACAAGAGCAAGGTGACCTGCTTCAACTGTGGAGAAAAGGGGCACTTCAAAAGAGAATGTGTGAAGCCAAAGAAGACTGGAAACGGGAATCCATTCTCGTCTTTCACTCGTCAAGACAAGCAAGCCAGCAGTTCTACTTCTTCAAGCAAGGATTCAAAAGCCTTGACTGCCCATGATGATGAAGGACAGGACTGGAGCTTTAGGTTTGTCTCTCCGGGAGAATCCAATATTGCAAGCGTGGATGACTTAGATGATGATTCCGCGAGTGAAAGAGATATAGCAGTTGAGATAGCGATGTCAAACATTGAAGAGACTGCAACAGAGATCAGCTACAAGCCTGAAGAAGGGACGTCTACAACAAAGACAGAATCACCAGAAGCAGAGACATCTGATGCTGCGTTGATGACTAATTCATCAGAACCTCCTCAGGTAAGTACTACTGACCAACTGTTCAAAAATCATGCTTGTTCTGATTGTAATAAATTTAGAGAAAGCATAGATCAGAAATTTGCTAGGTTATTAGATCATAATGACAGCTTAGTAAAGGATTTGCAACTGTGCACTGAGGCAAATAGAGTTTTGAAACAAAATGAGCATAGTTACAAAGAAAAGATAGACCTTTTGAATAAACAGCTTAGGGAAACTAAAGTAGTAGCATTTAACCAAGCTAATGATATTAGGTACTATCTTAACTCCCTAGAAGACACTAAGAAACAAAAAGTAGTTTTAGAAGTAGAAGTCAACTCTTTAAAGCAAAAACTGCACAGTTGGACAAGTTCATTACATATTGTCCAACACTTAGTAAGAGAGCGTAACAATGGGGAGGGTTTAGGTTATAAAGTGGTTCCACCACCACCTGAGACCTTGATGAACACTAAGTGTAAACCAATAAATAACAATCCAATCAAGGATCATACGGTGTCTACTCCTCTTGTAAGTGATCCAAATTCCTCATGTTCTTCAATTGAATCTGGAACAAAACAAAAGGAGGCCACTTCAAAGGCAAAGGGTAAAATGCCTTGTGTTAATCTGGAAAAAGAATTTGAAAAGGCTAATATAAAGTCAGGGTTAAACAAAGTCAAATCTGAACCTAAAAGGACTGTTAATATTAACCTTTCACAAGTCTCATGTTAAAGTCCAGTTAACCAAAATGGAAAAGGTGTTAAGAATGTCAAAACAGTTAAGTTTGTTAAACAAGAGCATACATCAAAAGAAGTAGAATCTAAACCCAAACAAAATGATGTCACTAGGATGTCACACACATCTCCACAATGAAAGTTTAATCATAAAGTTGATAGCAGGTCATGCTACAACTGTGGAGAGTGTGGACACATTGCTTCTTTTTGTCATTACTTTCAGACACCTAGGAAGAAAATTGAACTTCAGAACTCAAAACCTAGGTCTTCTAAGAGGAGTTCTTTAACTCCACCTAGAAGAACTAGTGAACCCAAAGTTCAACCCATTAGCAAGTCGTCTGTTTATCACAAACAGACCTTACACAAATCTGGCTTATGGAAAGAAAAGTCATCCTTTGTGTCTGATAATGATGACAAGAAGGCACCTAAGCTACCCTCACCTTCTAAAGGTCAATGGGTTGAATTCATGATGTGTAATGCCTCTGGGAAACCCAAGCCAGTAAATACTTGGGTTCCTAACTTAAACTGATGCTTTAAATTGTACGTGCAGGGTGTTCGCTACAGTGCTAAAACCAACACGTGGATTGTAGATAGCGAAGCATCCAGGCACATGACAGGAAACAAGGCTCTTTTATCAAACGTCAAACAAATAAAAGGCGGGCATGTTTCGTTTGCTGGTAACAAAGGAGGTTATATCATAGCTCAGGGAGAGGTTGGAAATCAGAAAGTTAAGTTTGATAAAGTGAACTACGTTCAACAACTTCAAAACAACTTACTTTTTGTTTCCCAAATATGTGACAAAGGATTTAAAGTCATATTCGACAACAAGAAGTGTTACGTCCTAAAGAAAGACTATGTGATTCCGGAGGACTAAGTTCTGATGACAGCTTCAAGATATAAAGACCTTTATGTTTTGGATCTCTCAACGGCTTCTACAACGGATCATGAAGTTCAGTGCTTCCTATCAAAAGCTACTGAGAAGGACTCCATTTCCTGGCATAGGAGAATGGGACACATTAATCAACGGAAGATGAACTACTTGATTCAGAAGGATCTAGTGAGAGGTGTTAACGTCAAAAATTTCCAACTTCCGGATTTCTGTGTAGCGTGCAAGAAAGGCAAACAGACGAAGAAGTCTCATAAGGAAAAGAAAGTTCATTCTATCGAGCTTCCTCTTGAACTTCTTCACATGGATCTGTTTGGTCCAGTCAGTACAAAGAGCATTGCATGTGACTTGTACTGTTATGTGGTTACTGATGACTACTCAAGATTCTCTTGGGTAATGTTTCTGAAATCCAAGTCAGAAACATTTGAGTCATTCAAGGAATTGGTAACCACAATGGAATCTCTCTACAAGCTGAAGGTGAGACAGGTACGCTCAGACAACGGGACTGAATTCAAGAATCAGTGGATGGAGGCTTACTGCAAGGAAAAGGGAATTGTGCACCAGTTCACTTCTCCCTACACACCTCAATGAATGGTGTTGCTGAGAGGAAGAATAGAAGCTTGATAGAGACAGCACGGACAATGCTAGCAGACTCGAAACTGCCTATCCAATTCTGGAATAAGGTAGTGGCAAATGCATGTTATACATTAAATCAAGTTCTGGTAGTCAAGCGCCATGGCAAGACATGTTGCGAGTTACTACAGCAACTTAAACCTAATCTGGAGTATCTCGAACCATTTGGCGCACCGTGCACACTTCTGAAGAAGACTCAAGAAGGAAAATTCAGCGAGAAGGCTGAGGAAGGGATCTTCCTAGGATACAACATACGGAACAAGTGAGTTTACAACAACTCAACGGGTTTAGTAGAAGTGTGGTGTAATGTTGATGTTCAAAGATATACCACACCACCTACTGGAAAAGGACCCGCTTACTTTTTCGACTATGATGGATTCTTCAAGTCCTTCAACATCCCTATCTCTCCTTCTGATGACGAGTCAACTACACGAATGATGTATGATATCTTGAATACACCATATCTTGATCCAACATCATCGAGCTCACAGGGAGAATCATCTCATCACTCAGGGGGAGCAATAGAAGACAGTGTCTCCTCCTCAGAAGATGAAGCTGAAGTGGATGACCAGAACAATCAGGAGAGACAGGTTTCAATTCCTGCAAGTCCACAAACATCTAACAGTGATGCCTCTTCGACTTAGAACCTCAAACTCCTTATACCTCAGATGCAAACCAAATGTTCATAATCTTGGCTCTGAGGTAGTTGTTCCTACCACTCCAGGATCACGTCTAAATGTCTATCATCCCCTAGACAATGTCATTGGGGATGTCAGATCAGGAGTGCAGACCAGAAATCAGCTGTACTCGGCTGATTATGCCCCGGTAATGGAAAAAGGATACATTCACGATGGTGCTTATCGGTGTTTTGTCTCGCAGATTGAGCCAAAATACATCAGTGAAGCACTGAATGATGAGGCATGGGTGAGTGCCATGCAAGAGGAACTTCTTCAATTCAAGAAGTTAGGTGTATGGACACTAGTAGATAGACCTAAAGGTGCTAAGGTCATTGGCACCAAATGGGTCTTGAAATGCAAGAAGGATGACCAAGGTGTCATTATCAGGAACAAAGCTCGACTGGTAGTTCAGGGATTTCGACAAGTCGAGGGGATTAATTATAATGAAGTGTTTGCACTTGTGGCAAGGATGGAAGCCATCCGCATCTTCCTTGCCTATGCATCGTATATGAAGATCAAAGTCTATCAATTGGATGTGAAGAGTGCATTCCTTCATGGTGAAATTCGAGAGACAGTTTATGTCAGTCAACCCAAGGGATTTGAAGATCCTTATCATCATGACAGAGTTTACAAACTTGACAAGGCCTTATACGGGCTTCATCAAGCTCCAAGGGCCTGGTATGAGAAACTCTCGACTCATCTTCTGAAACATGGATTTCGAAGGGGAGTCATTGACTGCACACTGTTTATCAAAGAAAAGGATGGAAACTTACTGCTAGTACAGGTCTATGTCGATGACATAATCTTAGGTTCAAAGAATGAAGAGTTATGCAAAGAATTTGAAGCAGTAATGAAGGCGGAGTTTGAGATGAGTGTCATAGGGGAAATGAAATTCTTTCTCCAGTTACAGGTGGATCAGACACCCAAAAGGATTTTTCTACATCAGACCAAGTATGTGAGAGACATTCTCAGTCGGTTTGACATGGAGAATGCTTCTGTAGCTGGGACTCCACTTGCTACAAACCATGATATAGCACCTGATAAAAATGGAGATCTGGTAGATGCAACAATGTACCGAGGAATGATTGGATCTCTCATATACCTTACTGCCTCTAGACCTGATATCATGTATGCTACATGTCAATGTTCTAGATATCAGGCGAAGCCAAAGGTTAACCATCTGACCGGGGTCAAGAGGATATTTCGTTATTTGAAGGGCACACCCACACTTGGGTTGTGGTATCCTCATGATGACGACTTTGGCTCACGGCATATAGTGACTCAGATTACGGGGGCTTCAAGATGAATTACAAGTCTACATCAGCAGGGTGTCAATTCTTTGGGAGGAGATTAGTGACCTGGCAGTGTAAGAAGTAGACCTCGGTTGCGCTGTCAACCTGTGAAGCCGAATACGTTGCAGCTGCAAGTTGTTGTTCTCAAATCATTTGGATTCAACAGAAAATGCGGGACTACGGTTTAAATTTCTCTTCTATTCCTATTTATGTTGATAACTCTGCTGCAATTGCAGTAACTAAAAATCCAGTACAGCATCCTAAGACCAAACACATCGGTATAAAATATCATTTTATACGGGACTGCTTTGAAAAGAATTTAATCGATGTGGTAAAAATAAATACGGATATCCAACGCGCTGACCTCTATACAAAAGCTTTTGACAAACCACGTTTTCTATATCTATTAGAGGTCAACGGCGTTAAAAAGAAAAGTGATGTTATTCCTGATGATGAGCATGTGTAGTCCGATACAGTTTAGTCTATTTTTCTTTTTTATTTTCTTTATTTATTCTATTTTGTTTTAAATTAAATTCAGGTTATTTAGCTGTCTATTAAAATCCTAAAATATGTAAATAGGTTATGATTTTAGAATTTTAGGGGGAGAATAGGTCAGCCAGTAATATTAAAAAAAGGAGGAGAATGAGAAGGAAAGGCTAGCTGACAGAAGTTAGATCGTATCTGTGATACCGATTCAAATACTTTGGAAAATGATAGTACACAGGAACAAATCAAGAGGGACTTTTGATATTTAATTTAGAAAATATGCAAAATTCAAAGTCTAAGTCTGTGTAGTCTGAGAATATAAAAGGAAATATGATAGAAAAACTGGTATCGACTAAGGTAACACAATGAAAGTAGACCTAGAGGTTGCTACACCACAGATGATATGTCGGTAGATTCAACACAATAGATGATTAGACCTGACTGGTGATCTCAAGATCAAATTAAGTTGTTCAACTGACTGTGGATTCCCATCTTATCACTGGTTAACACAATCAACAATATTCCAATAAGGGGTAACGAGCATGTAAACGCCACAAATGTGTGCGGATGACCATAAATAGAGCAAAGCACGAAAAAATAAAAGGCAAATGCTATCAAGCTAATAACTTATGTTGTTGGTTCATTATGTGCTAAAGAAATTAACGATGCTCTAACAAGAAGATAGGTTGTGTGCCTCTCTGCTGTGCGATGGCACTGACCTGAGGATAAGCATAACCTAGATATTCTAGAATTCATTGTTGTTTGCCGCCTCTCTGTTGCGTGATGGCACTGACCTGAGGATTGGCTTCTCTTTGAAAGCTCTAAGAATAGTCTCTTCTTGTCAAAATGCCCGTAGACCGCTCAAAAGCTCCTGAGGAATGTTGATTATCATATAAGCGTGAGATCCACAAATGTTGGTTGAAATAATAAACCTTAAACTATCACCAATCTGTGTCAAAAGTCTGTGTATGGATTTAAGAGGACAAATATACTGACAATCATCGTGGATACAAATTCTTGAAAGTCCAAATCAATGTGGGAATCTAATAGTACGAGTATGATTTCCTAAATTTGCTAACGACTCTGGATGAAAACCGAGAAGTGAGCATCAAATGGTTTTGATAACAAGTCCCAAATGATTTGACTTGCCTGTATGATTCCAAAATTGATTGGGTCCAGGCATGGTCAAACTAAATAGAAGCTGCCTATTCCAGAAACGAATCTAGTAGATTTCTATCTTAGGATTTACCTCTCACAAAAGTTAAAAACAAGTTTAATTTTTGTACTTTAGTTTAATTTTCTATTTATTTAGTCATTTCAGTTATTTGTTGTCGGACTACATCATGGAATTCAGTAAGGGATTAATTCACCTAAAAGGTTCATGTCAGAGATGACCACATGTGTTTTCAAAAGATGAATGGGTCACGTGTGAGGTGACAAAGTGTTTAAAATGATCATGTCTGAGGTGATCAAAAGCTTTTCAAGATAAAAGGATCATGTCTGAGATGATCAAATGTGTATAATATTGATTCTAAAGCTTAAAAAAAGGGCGGGTTTAAATGGCAAATGGTAAGAAATGCAGAAAATTTCATAAGTATGACCCATTCAAACGAATGGACCATGAGTATGGACTTATCATGCGAATAGGAGCTATTCGTACGAATGGACCATGAGTATGGACCATTCAACCGAATGACCCATACGAATGACCCAGTCGGATGTTTAAGAGGGAACGAATGAGTAAGTCGCATGACTGTACTCCAATCGGACGACTGAAGGGGGCCAACTGAACCAATCGCACGACCGAGGCCCATTCGCCCAAATGAAATGTGCGTATTAGCCCAGTCGTACGATTGAATTTAGGCTAAGTATAAATAGAGGGTGAATCGGTCGCAGAGACTCACCACTCCAAAATTTGCCCTAATTCGCACGACTAACGTTACTCTGCCCAAATTTCGTTTGATCACCATAAACTCTTGATTCTCGAGTACTGACCATTTGCACTTATTTTACAGGTAATTTGCGGTGCAGAACCATTGTTATATCACTCAAATTGATACATAATCTGGACAATCGGACTCCTTGGAAAAACCGTAACATTTGTGTTCAAATAACCTAACTAAACGACGTAAACAGATGAAATTAAAGATGTTAGTTGTTAAACTAATGGATTGTAAATCTAATGAACCAGAGCACGAAGTCTAAAATTCAAAATTGGTGAAAACTGAATTTGAATTGAACAGTCAGAACAACATGCGAATGGACAGGTTGATGAACTTCAGTCGCACGACTGATGTGTGCGACTAGCTAAACCGCACGACTGAACCATGCATATGAGTTCAGTCGCACGACTGGTGTAACCGCATGAGTTTACATACGCATGAGTCTAGTAGCACACTCGGTTGTACGTATGGGTTAATTCGCACGATTGGGATTCAGTCGCACTGCTAATTCGCACGACTTGATCTCAGTCGCACAACCTCATTCGCATGACAGAAAAGAAGGTTTTCAAGTCCAAGTGATTCAAGACACTCTTAGCCAATGGATACTAATGTTTACTTTCATTGTGTAACAGATGGAAAGTCGATGGACAATGAGTACGAAGCACAACATATGTGCTCATTTAGATCTGACATCCAGAAATGCTTCAGACTTTTCTGGCATTATCACCTTTCTAAGGAGATCGAGAATTGCACATGCTATATCTGCTCCATGTACTCCATATCGTTCTATACAGCAGGCCTTTTGGAAAGGTGCAGTAGCTGACCGATCTTCTAAGCCTTACTGTATCAGGAGTACTATCTTTGGAGAGGTGATTGAGATCACAGGAGAAGATCTCGGGATTGTGTTGTAGTTGGGGGAAGATGCTGACTGTCCTACTAGACTACACCCCCTTACTGTCAGAGGATGTTTTCTTCGAGCTAAGTACTCTGGGGACATCAATGCAGGGGTGCTCAACAAGAGCAACCTGTGTCGCCAGTTCAAGTACCTTGCTCACGTACTGCTGAAGTGCATAGCGTCCAGGAAGGGAGGATTTGATGAGTTGTCAGATCAGATCCAGAACGCCTATGTAGCGTTGGTGCTGAACCATCCGTTCAGCTTCTCCAGGATGATTTTCTCCTACTTAGTGGAGAACATTGAGGGGAAAGGGAAGGAGGGCTTCTGCATGTACCCCCGATTCATGCAGATGATTATAGACCAGAAGCTCCCTTCCCTGCCGAAGGAGAAGGAAGATGTTGTAGTGCTTGAGGTGATGGATGATACCACCTTAGCCCGGATGAAGGTGTACAGGGGGAAGCAGGTGAAACCCTCTATCAGGAGACTGTTCGGGCATCTGGCCTGTGAGGACTATGTGGTGCCAGCTCGGAGGAAGTGGCGCCACGATGATAGTGATTCTGATGTTGAGCAGATTGCTCTACCCTCCGATGACTCTGATGATGATGAAAGCGGGGATGCTGGAGATACCATGCCCATTCCACCAAGGGGCACAATGACTGATAGTACACCTCCAGTATCTGCCCCCATTGGAGATATAGCAGAGTCGGCTGGGTTTCACCAGGATTTTATACCTGGTGAGGATGATGAGGAGTCAGATGAGGAGCCACTGACTAGGACTGTGGGAAGCAAAGTTGTTCCCACAGAACATGGACTCCGGGCGGTTGGTGAACGCCCCAGTGGATTGGGAGAGACTGCTGCTGACCCGACCTATGCTCCAGAGCCATCTAGCCGTGTTCTAGGGGGAGCATCCTCCTCGACAGGATCGAGGAAGAAAAGGATGGCTCAGCCCCATGGCATGAAGAAAAAGAAACGCAGACACACCTACATCACCACCTCAGCCACCACCATAACCACCTCTATAGCCACAGCCACCACCACAGCCACCTCCACAGCAACCACTACCATTCCCACACCCCCTACCACTGTCACCACACCACCCACCACTACATATATCCCATCCACCACCATATCATTCACACCTACATCACCACCACTATCATCTAGACCTAACCCAATCTTCACCACTGCCACCATTACTACCACTAGCCACCAAGCCGGGCCATCATCACATCCCACCCACCTATATGGATCACCTCTACCTCCCATTGGGGTAGAGGAACAACTATCAGCGCTGAACCGTATGGTGATGCATCTGTTAGCAGCCAATGACGAGAAGACTGCGCAGATTCGTCAGCTGGCAGATCTCACAGTTGCACAGTCACAGCAGATCTCTCAGCAGGCTCAGCTGATTGAGCAGCAGGCACAGCAAATGGCTGCTCAGAGCGAAAAGATTTCCCAACTCCAAGAGCATAGAGTCATATCAGCAAAGAAGATTGAGGAGTTGGAGGATGCTAAAAAGTCTACCATGCTCAAGCTCAAAGGAACTAAAGATGAGCCTCTGAAGATAAAGGAAGGAGATGGTGATGAGGGTGAGGATGATGATGAGGATGAAGAGGAAGAGAGTGATGATGATGAAGGGGATGAGGAAGAAAAGACAGAGGACAGGCAGGAGGATGATAATGATGAAGGAGGAGATGCACCTGCATCTGCCTCAGCTCAGGGTCAAGAAAGAAGATCAAAGAGAAATCAAGACCAACGAGCTTCCTCTTCTGCTTTACCAAGTGATGATCCGCGATTCAAGATAAAAGTAATGATTAGATGATTATGTATTTGATAGCTTTTGTACTTGAATCATGTATTAAATTTATGTATTTGATGTTTATATTAAGATTAATGTATTTCTGTCTTGATTATTAACTAATGTTTGATGTGTTACATGTTTATAACTAGCAGATCCAAACTTTCAAAGGGACGAATTTGATGTTGCTCCCCTTAAGCAGATCAAGACTCAATTGACTATGATTCTTGATCTGCAAGGGATCGTCAGGAGATCTGTGAGTTATACCCCTGAAGAGGGGAAATAATTCATGATCTTTCAAATGAGCAACTGGCTAAAATGTTCAAGCTGAACCCAGATGAGATCATTAAGGATGCTCCAACTTTTGAGTATACCAGTGAAGAAGAGCTAAATGACATTGATGAGATAGAGATAGAAGACATCACAGCAGAGCACTATCCTCAGTACGCTGACAACGAGGAAAATATGGTCCCCAATCTAGGTGAATCCCTAGTCGGTGATACATTTAAGGTATTGGATCAAATGGAGCAGGAGTCTGAGAAGATTAAAGAAAAAGCCCAAGCCTCAAACGACGATGTTGATATCAGAAAGGTAGAATGGGCTGCTTGTTTCGAAGAAATCCGAGTCCAACGCGTAGCTCCTAAACAGAATGTCTACACCAAACTCTACAGAGTGAAGAAACATCATAAGGTGTCAGGCATGATTATTGCGTGGGCACATTTCGAGGATCTAAATGTTTATGCAATAAAGAGGGAAAAGGGCATAGAGTACTTTAGATTTCCACATGATCTAAAGACTCTACCTGGTTTTGAGCTCAACCAGCTAGCAAAATTGAAGTTATTATATGCTGACCCAAGGAAGATGTCAAGTTGGTTTGAGGCTGCCCTAAAGAAAGAGTACCACACCAGGTGGGTCAATTTCAAATCTCAACAACCTACAAGGTATATCAGAAGATCTGAAGTTGACTCCATCACTGGTAAGCCCAAGATAGTGCTAAAGTGGAGTCCCCCAAGAACAATGTCTAGAATCCCTCTCAGGGAAATGCCACAGGACTTCACTCCACACTTTAAGTGGTGGTACTATGATTGGAGAACCGGGGAGGCGGTCATAGTTCTAAATAAAGAGGGACAAATGGATACCATCAGGGTGTTTGACCCAATGTGGCTCACTAATTTGTCTGATAATGATGTCTATACATTATACAAGTGGCCACTATTCTATGACCCGCAAGATATTGTACAAGCCCTCCAATTTCAAAATGTCATAAGACTCTACTTTGCGTTCGAGATACATGCAGGAGTCACAAGAGAGGAAAAGTACAAGAAGTATGAAGAGGTGATGCAGAAGGTAAGACATTAAATAGATCTAGGACCAAGGGGGAGTTTGTTGATACATATATGTACCTAGATCCTGATCTGAATGTAATATGTCTTACACTTATGTAACTATTGAGTACTTAATGAAATACAAAATGTTTGTTTGTGATTTATAATGTTTAATATTTCATTAATGAGTTGATATTGAATTGGTTATATAGGTCTGTGATTGCTTGAATTGATACACATAATGTTATATTAATGAATACATTCAAACTTGGTTAAGTGAAGTTGTCATGCGTCCGAATGGCCATGCGACTGAGTGTCCATGCGCCTAAATAGTCCATACGCCTGAACAACTTCATGCAACTGACTCAATCGCACGACTGAACCTTCAGTCGTACGAATGAATCAACCGCATAGCTCAATCGCACGAATGAACCATGCAAATGGTTCAGTCATCCGAATGAGCAATACTAACCTATAAATACCACCTAATTCGTGGAAAAACGTAAGCATTGATTCCTATTCGACTCCAGACGTACCCTAGTCGTCCAGAAACCTCGAAGTTCGTACTCCAAGTTCATAGAACGCTGCAGATCAATTCCTAATCGATTCCTAACGTTTGATTCAATTCCTTATTGTTTCTACGTGCGTTCTCACTGATTGGATCGCCAATCAAATAGGATTCCGCACTATTTGGTTTGGTTTACACTTGTTAGGATCCTGTATTTAATTGATGTATTTGATTGTTCTTATATTTTAAATGAAAAGATTAGATGCTTTCTCATGGTAAGTATTTGTTATTTCCACGTGACAAAATTGCTATGCATAGAAGGAATTTGTTATCCATGGTAGGACTTGTTTATTAATGTACACAAGAGGAATCTTTGCTTATCCTTTTAATTTCTTAATTACGAATTCGTAGGAATTCAACTTTTGATCGAATGAGTAGCTCATTAAGGACTATGTTATATATGTTTCTAGGTTTCTATAAAATAAAGAAAATAAATTAGCAAAAGGTTTAAGACAACGCAAGAACAATTTCTTCACAGAAGACGATATAAGAATCGTAAAAGATAACGCATGAGTGGTATCTAGGAAGAACAAAACAAAACAGTTGAGCAGGAAAAAAATCGTTGAATGTCACTGTTAGTGTTCCACATATCTCTATATATCATTTGTTTTACATATATATAAATTTGGTAACGAAAAATAACCTTTGTTTCACATATATGTAATTTAGTTATTTATAAACATGTAAATGTTTTGTATACGTAAATTACTTAAATTATATATGTAAATAAGGTTCATATGTATGTACACCTTTTGATGCCTTGTTGGAGAAAATAATTGTCCAAGGATAAAACACAAAGTCCTGAATATTTCTAAATAGGGTAAATTTAGATTATGCTTAGCAATTTTGAATTTCTTAATGGTTTTATATAAGATTATATATATGAAATTTTTTTAATTAAAATTTTGTTTACATAATTTACATATATGTAATTTATATATATATATATATATATATATATATTAAAAGACCATAAGTTTTAAATTTTGATAATCATCTCGCATATCTATATAAATGTAAATAGACGATCCTTGAAGATTTACAGATGATAATAAAAGATCAAATTGAGAAAACGAACTAATAGTATAAAGATTTACGTTATTAAAAAAGAAGTATAAAAATTTACATAACGACGAGATAAAAGGATGGTCCGTTAAAAGGTTTACTTATATGTTATTAAATATTTATGTATTTAAATAGATGGTAATTAATTTAATGACATTCAATTTGAAAATTTGAATGATTAAAATCAAAATGATTTTAACATATTTAATGAAAATATGTTAGGAGAGAGAAATTATAATAGATAATCAATTAATTAATGGTTATGTGATTCGTACACTATTGATTTGACTGCACACTGTAAACGGTCGTTTAGTGCCCTGTAAACGGACGTTTACTTCACTGCAAACGGTCGTTTGCTTTAATGCAAACGGTCGTTTGCTTTAATGCAAACGGTCGTTTGCTTTAATGCAAACGGTCGTTTGCTTTAATGCAAACGGTCGTTTGCTTTAATGCAAACGGTCGTTTGCTTTAATGCAAACGGTCGTTTGCTTTAATGCAAACGGTCGTTTGCTTTAATGCAAACGGTCGTTTGCTTTAATGCAAACGGTCGTTTACTTAACTTTAAACGGTCGTTTGCTTTTGAGACATGACAACTCCAAACTCGTTTGTTTTCTACCCATCCGAGCACCTCCCAATATATACCACCATTTTTCACCATTATCTTCATTCTTCATCATTATCTTCATTCCTTATCATTATCTTCATTCTTTATCATCTTCTTCACACCAACTTATACCACCATTCACATCATCTTCTTCATCACATCCCCAAAATTTACCTTCCATTATCTTCTTATTATTTTTCTTATTAAAAAAAGGTTAGTTTAGTATTATTATAATACAATCTAGTTTAATATATATTTTATTGTGTTACTAATTGTAATTATTTTAGGTAATGGCTTCAAGTTCACGTCAAGATACAACGTCGATTCGTGTTTCTACTCATCCTTGGCTTCAGTTTCGACGAGGGTCAGATGAATATAAAAGACTTCAGAAACTTTTAGATAAAGAATTTGAGGCTTTACGTTTGATATCTTGGAGTTTGTTACGGGACGTGGGGGAATTTACTCGTGCTCGTAACATGATGAACGAGCCGTGGAGAAGATTTATTGCAATTAGTAGTCCGCAATATAAGAAGCTTTGTTTAGAGTTTTTCTCTACATTTAATTTCGACTCGAACAATCATAACTATAGGTATACCAATTTAGTTGGATTATATATATTTCATATCTACATTTAATTGAACTTATATATTTTTTAACAGTGATAACGATGCTATCAGTTTTGTTCTCGGGGGGTGCCACGTAATTATTCAGTAGCCGAATTTGGTGTTTTGATAGGTTTATATACAATTCAAGAGACCCGTCAATCTGATTTATTTAACGGTCTTACACAATTTCCAGAATATTATAATGATGAAATATTTTGGCAAGAAATTGGTGATGGCCAATATATACCTAACAACAAAAACAAAAGCTACAAGAATGAACGATCCATTGTATAGATATCTTCATCGCGTTATTGGTCATACTATAGCTGGACGTAGGATGACTAGTGGTGGAGTGACTAAAAAGGATTTGCTTTTTTTATTTTGTTTGATTAAAAGAAGACCTTGTAATCTGGCATATATGCTTGCTGATTAGTTTACTTTTTGCACGGGCATAAAAAAGTGGACATATTTGTGGTGGTACATATGTTACTCAACTCACCGAGTCTTTACACATTCTCACCCCTGAGAACGTGGCAAGTTTAAACGGGCTGGTACTTATGTCTGGATTTGTTGATCGTGAACATGTTATACGGATGGATATGATCGCAGATTATCCACAAGTTAGGTGGAGATTTAAACATAATAATCAAATATGGATACCTCCATATCAAGACCCTCCTGATGACCCGTATCAATAAATTATAATTTTATTTTTTTGGAAAAGTAATGTAATTCTTTTAGTTATATAATTGTAATTTAGTTTTTGTTTGTATAATGAAATTATTTTATGTTTTAGTTATTGTAATAAAAGTTTATTTATTGTATAATAATTATTAGAAAACGTGTCGGATAAAATCAATAACCATTTACAAAATTTATTGGGAATATGCAAGAATGTATATTAATTATTGGAAGACGCTTATAAATTTCGTTTACACAATTCACAATTCACAAGTATTCAAATTCATTTATTCACAAGTATTCAAATTCATTATTGGGAAATTCCTTTTACGTCTATAATGTCTCAATTTTATAATGATTGGGTGTACCAAACAAGAGAGGAGTTAATGGATTGGGTGCAAAACACTGCACACGCCCTCTGATCTATTCAATTTATTATTCTTATTTTAATGAAATTGAAACTAACATATTTCATTTAACTTTGCAGTTGTGTTTAATTATTTGGATGTTAACTGGTTGCAAAATTACAAAGAAATGTTCATGTCTGCATGGATTGATCAACATCTAAATTTTAGAGAACGAACAACAAACAGAGCAGAAAGCCAACATGCTCTGTTAAAAAAACATTTGAATTCTGACAAGTCAAATTTAGATAAATTTATAGGAATTTTAAATAACATAAAACGTTTACAGGAAACACAAATAAAGGCAAGTTTCGAGGAAAGCCGCATTAAAATAAAACATCAGCATAAACATAATTTATTTGTTTCTTTGTTATCAAATGTTTCTCATGAAGCTCTGGATATATTAGTTGGAGAGCTGACATGAGTTAATGAAATTCAAGACCAATCACAAAGTTATGGTTGCCATATTCGTACTAGTTGCGGTTTACCATGTGCTTGTGAAATCGCACGGTATTTAAAAGCAGGCAAACCTATTCCACTACATTCGATAGATATATTTTGGAGGAGGCTTGACTTTTCACTGGTATCGTTAAACGAAGATGATGAAGATATTCAATGTGATGACAAACTTGAAAGGTTCAAAGAAGCTTACCAGAAACAAAAAATCCCACAGTGAAAAAGAATTTGTTAGAAAGAATAAAAAACATAAGGGATCCTATCAGCATAAATCTTAACGAGCCTACGATGCAAAAAAATACTCGTGGAAGGCCAACACTCAAATCTCAAAAACAAAACAAACCAGACCCTTCACCTGCTCAACCTACCTGAGGTCGTACCTACACGACAAATGATTTTGTTAGTTATGATTTTATGGGGATGAGCCCCCGAAAACATAGTTCAAACATACATAACACAACTCAATCTTCTTTATATCACCATCTTTTACTAACACAGATTCCAAAACTATTCCATCCATATATAACACACATAGAGAACGCAAACAGTGATGGTAACTGTGGGTTTCGTGCAGTTTCCTTTTCCTTAGGATTCGGTGAAGAATATTGGCTAAACATGAGTTATGAGCTTTTAAACGAGTTACATAACAATTCTAATTTGTATAGAATTCTTTTCTCTAACTCATATGATGAGACAGAACGTAGTTTATCATGGCTACATCTGGGTCCAGCTCCTGATCAACAATGGATGATAATGCCTTACACAGGATTATTGATCGCAAATAGATTTAATGTGATTCTTCAATGTTTATCTCCCACTGAAAGCGCAACTTATTTTCTGTTATGGAAAGGTCCGGATGAACTCATGTACCATCAATTCATTACTATTCCACATGTGTATGGTTGCCACTACGCCTCTGTGCGTTTAGAGGGTGAATATCCATTGCCTTTCATAACGCCGTTATGGAATTTTCACAAAAGTAATAATGCGGCTGCGTGGGAAAGAATATACGATGAGAGACTTCAAAGATGTAGTCAATATATACTTCAAAATAAAATTGTTACTCATTTCAATATAGATTAGATTAGTATCATTTGTAATTATTTATTTTATAAAGTTCAAAATTTGTAAACTATATAAGTTCTATTGTTATTTCTAAACTTCAAAAATTATAAAAATTATAAACATTATATGAAAATCTGGAAAACTTAATAATATATAAATTTAATATAATATAACCATAATTAGAAAAAAATAATAAAAATCTTAAAAATAGTAAACGGACATTTACTAAGTTACTAATAATATATTCATTTTATAAAGTTCAAAAATTGCAAACTATATAAGTTTTATTGTACATAAAAACTTATTAATATATAATTATATAAAAACTTATAATTAGAAATAAAATGTTAATGCATGTACATAAAAACTTATTAATATATAAATTATATAATTTAGTATAATTATATTTAACAATATATAAAAACTTAGTATAATAAAATTATTAAAAATAGAATAAAAACGTTACAAACAAAAACATACAAAAGATTAATATAATTAGAAATAAAATGTTAATACAGGTACATAAATTTTTTTGTACATGTATTAACTTCTTTTCTATATATACTTATATTCAATTTATAATTACTATAATTTAAAATTAATAAAAATATTAAAAGTCGAATATAAACTTAACAATAATAAATTTAATTAATATAATTATAATTAGAAAATTTTATAAAACCCTAATAATAGTAAACGACTGTTTACTATGTTGTAAACTGCCGTTTACTACTCTGTAAACGGTCGTTTACAGTCATGCAAACTGTAGTTTAGTGCTTGACAAATGACCGTTTACAGCTTGACAAACGACCGTTTATAGCTTGACAAACGACCGTTTATTCGGAGGTGGTGTAGAATGCAGAATCGGTGGTGTATGAAACAATGTTGCCTTAATTAACTAACTAATTAGTTAGAGATAGAAAATTTTAGTTGATTACCATCATACCCTTTTTATATAATATTTAATTTTTATGATTTGTAAAAATGAAAGTTCCAGATTAGTTCTTCAAGTTCTGAATATAAATGAAGTTTTGCAAAAAAAATATAACCCTATATGCAGACTAAATTTTTTTTAAGATTTACTTATATTTTAAAAATAAGAATGATTCAAAATACTCTAATGTGAATGCTATCAATAAGATTCTTATCAGATCATACTAGATTAGGCATCTTCATGTTAAACATTTTAGTGTCAAAGATTGTTGACGTGGGTAGAAGCATACGATGGTGTTTTTAGTGTGTTGTTCTTGTCGATATGTTTAAGTCTATTTGTCTTAAGTCTAAGTCTAAAAAGTTAGGTAATTGATAAAGTAGGTTTAAGTGCTTGATGACCAGCATGTTCCTTTTCTAAATATTCTCTTTTAGTAAGTTTAGTGTTTCATATATAATGATTTTATTAACATGTTACTTTTAAACTAGTGAAATATAGAATATATTTGGGTCACCTGAAAAATACATTTTAATGATTTATGAAGCTTGTTAATAGATAAATTTTATGCACAACACAAAGTTATCAAACAAGCAACAACCCATAAGTACTAACTTTATGTCAATAAACTATTTTATGTTGTTTAAAAATAAATATAATAAAATTAAAAATAATGTTATAAATATTTTATTATAGTTATCAATATCAATTTTGTAATTTGTAAGAGGGTATTCGTTTCTTATTAAATTTGTGTTTGTTGTAAAGATCATTGTATAAATTTTAATGGCCAACGAAAACTGTAAATCTGGTCATCCGGGTAAATTCATTGGCGAAATGTCACCTATGTCTATGAACACAAACACCGCTAGTGACCTTGTCCGCTCAACATTACAGAGGAAACCCACAACATAAAGGCTTATTGTGATAAAACCTCTAAACCACTTGAAACATATTGCATCAAGTGAGACTCGAACCCATAACCCTTTTTAATAAAAAGTCATGGGGTGCCATCTCCTAATCAATTGATTTGGGGCTCATTGAAATATATACGAGTCTTGCATACAAAGATATTTTCTTCATGAAATGTCTTTCCTCTTTTTCTCATTCATAACATTATCGTATACATATATAATGTTACTAGTCTATAGTCGTTTTATAGTTCATTATTAACATGACTAGGTCACTCGATTTATATCCCCTGGCTTATTCTCTCTCATTCATATCCTACTTTATGATATATCTCCTTTAAAAAGATGGCATCTAGTGGGTTTGATTTGTCAAAAGGGATCGAAAGAAAGATATATTCTCAGCAACAACTATCGATTACCAACAGGTTGTTTGAGTAGTTATGTTGTTCAGACGTATGCTTTACGATTCTATTCCTTGTTGATTGCTTTTGTTTGATTAGTAGGTATCAACTTATATTGTTTAGACTTATGTTTTACGGTTTTATTTTATTAACAAATTATGTTCAAAAACATAAAATGTATCGTGTATTCTCTTGCGAGGTGCAAATAAAGTTGTATTTGAAAGACGATATGCCCTTCACATGAGATCACATGAGTCTCTTTTAACATAACCATTAGACCTTATCACTTTTACAGACTAAATCTGTTAAAATTTGAAACTTTGATTACCCGAAATGTTAAAAGTTCCAAGGTTGATCGTATATTGATTGTTATACCAAACCTCATAGACGAAAATTAAAGCTTACTTCTTTTTTTTTCTCTTTTATTAAACTTGGGAATGAAGAATATAGAAATGAATGAAGAAAAAAAGAAAAAGAGTGGATGAAATAAATTTGATGTGTTTAGACCACCACCAACCATGGCCCACCGCCGTTGCTGCCAACCACCCGCGGTGCCACCACCACCAGCCAACCCTGGCGCCTCCAACCACCGTCCAGCTCCGCCTCCTATCACCACCGAAAAATACCCACAGAAAGCCACCACCGCCACTTGAACCCACCACAAGCTACCGTTGCCTCTGGAAACCACTAAAGGCCACTGCCGCGCCAAAAACCACCTTGGCCACCGTCGCTGCCGGTAACCACCTAAGGCCACCTTCGCCGCTAGAACCCACCATCGACCACCACCGCCACCGGACACCGCCGTGACCAAAAACCATGACCGACCACAATCGCCACCGGAAACCACCGAAGGCCGCAACCACTGTTGGTGGCGGTCACCCTCGATCACCACCGCCACCGCTCCCTTCCGGAAACCATTATCGCCCACCGGCATTGCCGAAAATCAATGTCGCTGGAAACCACCACCAGACACCACCCTTGGGCCCCACTACGGACACCACCCTCTGGCCATCATCGCCGCTGGAAACCACCCTCGGGTCACCACCTCCGCCGGAAACCACCCTTCAGCCATCGCCGCTGGCAACCACCCTTGGGCCACGACCACCGTTGGATACCACCACCGGCCACCACCATCGTCCGCCACAACCATTATAATTACTACTTTACATTTTTGTATTTCATTTTTTCATACCTAACAAATAAAACAAAATAATGATTCATTTATTTTTAAAGGGTAATCAAATAAGACAATATAATGTAATGATTTATTTATTATCTTATCCATTTATTATCTTATTTATCACATTACTAGGTTAGTACCTCGTGTATAAATAAATTATTAAATAATTAGTAAAAAATATGAATTATAAAACTATGCTTGGAGAAATATGATTATAATTACTTATAAATAGTTACTTTAAGTAAATAAGAATAATATATTTTTCTTAAACTTTTAGTTTATAAAAGAATTGTGATTTTTAAACATTTTGGTTTAAGTAAAATGCTTTTCTTTAAAGTTCGTTGCTTTTTTGTTTTTAAAAAGTGTGACTAATTTAAAATAAATAGATTTTTAATTATAATATTATATATATTTTAATTTGAAAATAGTATGAGTAATATTATTGGTATTCAATATTAGTTTTAATAATAGAAAGAAATGAGAAAGTTAGTATGGTGAGACTTACGATTGTGTCATGTATTATCTTATTTTTTTCTTATTATAGATAGATTGATAGACAAACAGACAGATATATATAGTACGATTTATTAAAAGGATTATAATTAGTAATAAACACAAAGATTTACAATATGATATTTTAATATAAGATATGAATTTTATATACGTAATAGTTTAAGAAAATAAAACAACTATATTATTTTTTAATTATCTTATTTAAATAGTTTCATTTTTAAACATTTGTATTAAGATTATTTTATAAAAGGATTTATTTATATGAAAATCTTGTTTATTAAAAACTCTAGTTTGTAATTATTCTGGTTGTTTAATAAGATTGTTTTTAGAAAATTTCATATTTTTATGTTTTTTTAAAAAGAACATATTTAAAATATGTTGTTTAAAAGATTTAGTGTTTTTGAAAATTTCATATTATATAAAATATTTTATTATTAGTTATTTTAATTAAATATATGAACTTTTATTTTCTAAATAAAATCTAATTTTAAAAGAGATAAATTGAGTTTAAAAAATCATATGAGAGAGAGAAAATTGCAATTAATAATATTGATCTTTAATAGAGAGAAAATTAGTTTTAATGTATAAATTACTATAATATCCTTTTGCAGGGAAAATAAGATGTTGATGTCTATAAAAATAACAAGTGACAAAGATGATAGGTCAAGAGAATGACATGTGTCTTTAGAAAGTTTTTTTATTAGAATCTATAGATAGATTTCGTAAATTTTGTTACCTGTTCTTTTCATTCATTTTAATAGTCTATTTTAGGGGTGTTCATCGAATCAGGTAACAGATTATTCGGATTAGAAAATTTTAGGACCATATCCGAAATCTGATCCGATCCAATCTAAACAAGGATTTTTCTATCTGATATGAATCTATCTGAATTCAATTCGGATCGGATTTGGATATATCCGAATGGACTTTTCTATCCGATATGAATTTATCCGAATTCAATTCGGATCGGATTCGGATATATCCGAATAATCCGAATAAACCACATAACATTTTTTTCTATTTTTTTGTTTCTATTTATTTTTTTGCTATTTTTAATTCTTATCAAATTATAGTTGGAAATCACAATAAAAGATATAAAACTAAAAAAGAAAATTTGACTTGTACATAAATTCAAAATTAAAATATAATAGGTAATTGTATAGACCCCGAAGATTAGAATATCTAATGTAGAACAACGGTCGATTATTGCATTACTATTTAAGATTATGACTAGAATGTGCAAATATTCTTATGTATTGAGTTCGATACATAATAGATATTTGAGTAATGAATATTGGGTTAGAATCATAATTGAAGTCTTATTCGGATTAATCGAATATCCAGATAATATGAATAAAATATTGTGATATTCGAAATCCGAATAAGAAACTCGGATTCAGACGAGATCCAATTCAAATAAAAATTCGAATCAATTTATTTAATTCTGATACAAATCAAATTTTAGATATTTTCGAATACCGGGTTTTTTGAACACATAGTCTATTTCACTAGTATTTGATTCATGGACACCGAACACTTTTTACTTGGTATTTAGGCTGTTAAAATAATAAAAGAACAATTTTACCCTTCATCTCCCTCACTTTTTCTTCATCGTCCATCATAACCCTAGCCGCTTTCATCTTGTCTTCATCGTCTTCATCTTCTACTTCTGTCGTTCAACTTCATCTGCATAAACCTAGCCGCTTTCAACCTTCTCTGCATCATCATCTTCATCAGATTCAATCTC
This sequence comes from Flaveria trinervia, assembly GCA_025506515.1. Lineage (NCBI taxonomy): Eukaryota > Viridiplantae > Streptophyta > Magnoliopsida > Asterales > Asteraceae > Flaveria > Flaveria trinervia. The sequence continues at coordinate 12,657,987 of CM046446.1, forward strand.
AAAGTTCTTCCATCACCAAATTTACTTTTCCACTAAAGAAATGGGGGACGTTCCGACCGCCGCCGGTGATCGGAAACCGGCGAAGCTTCCGATCCCGGGCAAACGAAACATCCTGATCACCAGCGCCCTACCTTACGTCAACAACGTTCCTCACCTCGGAAACATAATTGGCTGTAAGTACATCACCTGTACTTCAATTTGAGGTTCTTCAAATGATTCATTTGAGCTCAATATTGTTGCTGCTTGTAGGTGTTTTGAGTGCTGATGTGTTTGCTCGTTATTGCCGATTGAGGGGATACAACGCGATATATGTATGCGGTACGGATGAGTATGGTACAGCTACAGAGACCAAGGCTTTGGAAGAAAATTGCACCCCGAAGGAAATTTGCGACAAGTAATTAAGTGCTTATGTTTCATTCTATTCGATTTTAGATGAGTTAATGAATATGTTTATCAAGAAAAATGAGTTTGTGAGTTGTGATATGTGGTTGTAATAGGGTTGTAATGGCTCTGTGATTAATTTAGTTTTGTTCTCTCTTTTTTTTCTATCATTTAGGTATCATGCAATTCATAGGGACGTATATAATTGGTTTAATATAAGTTTTGATGAATTCGGAAGAACTTCAAGCCCACAGCAGACTGAAGTTTGCCAAGCAATATTCAAGAAGTTGCTGGAGAATAATTGGCTTTCTGAGAATACAATGCAGCAGGTGTGCTTATCTCTGGTTAAATTTAACTTGTGCTTTAAAGTTCTAACTTGACTATGGTGAGTAAATCACGAATCTTGTTTTTACAATGCAGCTTTACTGTGATACATGCAGTAAGTTTTAGCTGACCGGCTTGTGGAAGGCACTTGCCCAACACCAGGCTGTAATTATGATTCTGCACGAGGAGATCAGTGTGAAAAATGTGGCAAGCTATTAAATCCAACAGAACTCGTCAATCCTCGATGCAAGGCAAGTTAATTTGGCATTATATACATGTGGTATTGTGTTAAGGCTGAATTTCATGAGTCTTGATCGTTTCTTGAGATTTATTAAGCTAATCTCAGTAAGTTTGTGATAGCGTTTTGCGTTTGTTATTAAGTCAAAAAGGAGCTACTTGATTTCTTCATTATGAACGGATTTTATACATTAGGTTAGAGGCATTTATTCTAGGACTAGTTTGAGATTTGAGCTTTTGAGTTCTAGTAGTGTTTGGTATGCTGAATCAGAAAATGAATGCAATGGCTCCTTCCACTAAAACGAGCATTGAGTGAATGAAGTTATAGACTTGTAGTGAAGCTCTCTCTTTTTGTACGTTTTCCAGTTTCTGTGTATAACTACATTTTATTCTGCTAATAGGTCTGTGCAACCAGCCCTCGAATCCGTGACACAGACCACTTGTTTCTTGAACTCCCTTTGTTGGAAGGTAAGCTGCGTGAGTACATCAGCACAATGTCAGTGGCTGGTTCATGGAGTCAAAATGCCATCCACGCAACAAATGCATGGCTTAAAGAAGGATTGAGGCAACGTTGTATTACTAGAGATTTGAAGTGGGGTGTTCCTGTTCCTCTGAGAAATTCAAGGACAAGGTAAGGAAGCTCTTATATGTAGTTAGAATTTTAATCTTAGTTGAAAGTTTCTTGTTTAGCTTATTGTTATGTTGGTTTTTTGGCCACATATCTAGGTGTTCTATGTATGGTTTGATGCACCTATTGGGTACGTGTCAATTACAAATTGCTACACACAAGAGTGGGAAAAGTGGTGGAAAAATCCTGAAAATGTGGAGCTATATCAATTTATGGGAAAGGATAATGTTCCATTTCATACTGTAAGTGTATTCTTTTTGGGGTACTATTTCTTCAGTATTAGTATTTTTTAGTCGAATCTGCAAAAACAGGAAGTTTAACAATGATAAAAAAACATTTCTAGGTAATGTTTCCTTCTACACTTATTGGGACTGGGGAGAATTGGACAATGATGAAGACTATTAGTGTTACAGAGTACTTAAATTATGAAGCAGGTTTGTACTGTGCTAACGCAAAAGTTATATTTTATGCTTTTGAATTGTCAGTCAGATCTGATTGTTTGGATACTTGCAGGCAAGTTTTCAAAGAGTAAAGGTATCGGAGTGTTTGGAAACGATGCAAAGGATACAAACATTCCTGTAGAAGTATGGAGGTATTATTTGTTGACCAATAGACCAGAGGTAGGACATTTGGTTTCTAATTAAATTTATAACACCAAACTTGTTGTTCGTGCTTCCAACTATTTTTTGATTCCTTTCTTCTTCTTATTTCAAATTTTTTTTGGTCTAGGTATCCGACACATTATTTACATGGGCAGATTTGCAAGCAAAGCTAAACAGCGAATTGCTAAATAATTTAGGCAATTTCATCAATCGTGTATTGAGCTTTGTTGCTAAAGATCCAGGTTAGTTACCATTAGAATCTGAATTGTGTCAAAATAGAATGATTTTATCATTTCTTTTATATAATGCTTTATTTTCTCTTTTCGAGTGCATATAAATAATACCTATAATCAATTGACAGACTCAGGATCTGGCAAGGGTTCAGGATACAATTCCATCATACCTGATGCTCCAGGTGCAGAATCACATCCCTTGACAAAAGCATTGGAGAGAAAATTGGTAACTATGTTGACCAATATGTAGAGGCCATGGAGAAGGCAAGTGATTATACTGGAATATATTCACATTTCTGGCACACTTTTTCATCTTTGAAATTTTTAGAAAAAAATTTTGTTTGGCAATTGGTGTAGGTCAAGCTAAAGCAAGGATTGAAAATTGCAATGAGTATATCTGGTGAGGGAAATGCATATCTACAAGTAAGTCCACTAACAATAACTAAATTAAGACAACTTAAAACTCCTGCATCACCAACAAATGTGCTTTTTTTCATGCAGGAAAGTCAATTCTGGAAGCTTTACAAGGAAGACTTTCCTTCCTGTTCCATAGTCATGAAAACTTCAGTGGGAGTTGTTTATTTACTTGCATGCCTTTTAGAACCTTTCATGCCATCGTTTTCCACTGAGGCAAGTAATTTCACATTTCCATTTGAATGTTTTTGAAAGAATGCTATTATATTTCTGTAAAAAGATACTCTTTATAAACATTTTTCTTATTTTATTATTACAGGTACTCAAGCAGCTTAATATTCCCCATCAGCTATCCCTTTCTGATGAAAAGGGGGATATTGTAAAGGCTAAAAGTCCTTGGGAGATTGTATCTGCTGGTCACAGAATTGGGACCCCTGTGCCCTTGTTTAAGGAATTGGTAAATTTGTTGTCTTGTGTTTTTGTATAATTTTCTTGTTGCTTTTTGTATATGGTAGAGAGATGGAAATCACTTGATCAGCTCTTATTTATGTTACTTCTTTTGTATGATGTGCAGAAAGATGAAGAAGTAGAATTCTTTAGGAATAAGTTTGCTGGAAGTCAAGCTGATCGTGCTGACCGGGCTGTGAAGGAAGAAGCTGAAGCAAAGAAAATTACCGAAAAGCTGAAGGACACTAAAATTTCAGGTAATTGTTATTTCTTAAGTTTACCAATCTTAGTCAACTTGTGCTATGCTTGTTTTATCATAGCTTCGTTATTTCAGTCTTGCCCTTCTAAGTTCTAACTGAATCCTGTGCACCTTTATTACTATCCAATAGTCAAATTTAACAATTTATCTATTACACTTAGGATACAGTTTACCCACATTTGGTTACAGTAGAACTTTAGCCATTTTTTTTGAACTTTTGAGACATCTGCAAGTTTGTCACTGTCATCTGCTTCAGTTTGAACCAAATGTTGTCATCAATTTGGTTGTTCACTTATTGTTTATATCAAATTCTTAATAGAACATAGTTTATCTTTTCTAAAACTTGATGTCTGCATCAACTGATTTTGCAGATAAAAGTGGAAAGAAAGAGCGACCAACTAAATCTGCAGGTGGACCCAAAACTAAGGCTGCTGCTCCTGTTGAACAGGAAGTAACGATCAGTAGACTTGATATACGTGTTGGGGTTATTAAGGAAGTTCAGAAACATCCTGATGCTGATTCTTTGTATGTTGAGAAAATTGATGTTGGTGAAGCTCAACATAGGACTGTCGTGAGTGGGCTTGTCAAATTTATTCCTCTTGAAGAGATGCAGGTTCTTTTTACATCGCCTTTTACACTTGAATATTAATATCAGCAGTATCCAGACACACACACACAATTATATTGCAGAGAGTGACACATATTGACTTTTGGTTTAAAATTTCCATTTTTTGTTTTTCAGAACCGTAAGGTCTGTGTTCTCTGCAACTTAAAGCCAGCAACCATGAGGGGAATTAAATCACAAGCTATGGTTCTTTGTGCTTCGACTAGTGATCACACCAAGGTAAGCGACTCATAATTGTAGTCTTTTGCTTCATATGCATAAAACCATTCATATGAGCCTGATTTCACCGACAAAATCTCAGGTTGAACTAGTGGAGCCACCCGAGTCTGCTGCTATTGGAGAGAGGGTTACCTTTCCTGGGTTTGACGGTGAGCCAGATGATGTTCTTAACCCTAAGAAGAAGGTTTGGGAGACGCTGCAAGTGGATCTACATTCAAACAAGGATCTTGTAGCCTGCTATAAAGATCTACCATTTACAACTTCTGCAGGTGTGTGTAAGGTTTCAACAATTTCTGATGGATCCATTCGATGAACCATTGCAGACTATAATGTTTTGCCACAGTTTTCTCATCAAAGGTTGTGTTTCTTTTTTACATCTTTTGAAACGAGTCTGAAATATTAGTTGCTTGATGCAACAACAAAATACTGGTCATGGAGATCTTTTGCTTATATAAATGTAACTTCAAAACTTATTGATGTTTGATTTAGAGCTTATTTTGACATAAAATCACTGCATGACTTCGCGTATATCCTGAATTAAAGATGCATATGCATCTAAGAAAGCATGCATTTAAGCTCTAACTCATCTTTGATTTACCTTATCTGACATGCATAAAAAAAGCACCGCTGAGTTCTAGTTTTTCTTTTTTAAGATATACTTGATCATTCTTTACATGAACAATGATAGCGGTGATACATTTTGTGACTTGTAACAATAATTCTTCGACATTTAGTGACATATCATAACCATACTTAAGATGGGTTAACATCTAGGGCTTGTAGTAGGGCAAGACTTTTTAATTGATATGCTTGCACAAAGCAACACTCCACTGACCATGATTGTACAAGGCAAAACAATCAAATACTTACACGATGCAAGATTCAAAAGACATGCTTGCATGAGGTAAGAATCCAGTGACCATGCTAGTACGAAGTAAAACAATTACATGCTTGCATAAAACAAGACTCTAGTGATCATGATCGTATAAACAGAAGCAATCAAATGCTTTCATAAAGTAAGATTCTAGTGACCATACTTGCATGAAACAAAGCAATCAAAGTCTTGTATAAAATAAGACTCCAGTGACATGCAACCCATACCGGTAGTCTTTGTAACATATTCATACATACATAATATTGAGTGAACTTATAACAAGCCCATTTGGCATGTTCACATTCGGCAATAAGTCATATACTTTACTAAACGTACTTTGACTTGTTATAAGATTATAGTCGGTGGCTTTCCACAAATATGACGTTAGATTAGTTGGATAAAGCTTCTTGGCTTTTTATTGAGAGCATGCAGGTTCGATTACTTTCTACGTTCTTTTTTTTGGGTTTTTTTTGATTGGTTTTTCTTATAAATTCTAGTTATAGTTTTCTCCACTTAATAGTTTTTTAATTACTAAATCGTAACTGGCAAGAAATAATACCAATTATATTTATGTTTTTGACTTTGAAATAGTGATGTACTTGATCACACTTTAATATTATCGCAACACGCATACCAAATTTGCATGCCTATTGATTAGAAAATTTATATTTCAATGTTTTGATCTTATATTTTAACGTATTCGTATAACACACAAATTTACATATAGGTATTGTTTTTTAAACCAAAAATCGAAAAAGTTGATTGTTCACCATTGATTGCGTCTTAGCGAGTGAGTTTACGTAAAATTTATTCTTAATTTACAAATAATAAAAAAATATTGATTTTTTTCACAATTTAAGACGTCGTAACATGTGGGTTCGTAATACTATTCTATAAAAAAACATGACGTTTAACTTTATTATGGTTTGGTAACACAAATCAAATATTTTTCGCTCCCTTCACTATGCAAGTTTGCAACAACGTTTCAATATTATTTTTTCACAAAGGTTTATGTCTTCACTGCAACACGCGGGTAATAAAAACCCGTTCATTATTATTTATCAGTGGAGTAGCTTGAAGGGGTAATGATTAGACATGCAAGCCATTATACACGAATACTTTGAACTTAATGAATAAAACATACTTTAAGGTAGTGTTTGATTTACAGAATTCTTAAAAGTTAAATTGAAATTGAAAAATTTCATTTGAAATATTGTTTGTTTGGTCAACAGATAAATTCATATTTATTTCACTGATCTATGAAATGTTCAACTATCCAATGGAATATTCAATATTCACAATTCAATTCCACTCAAAATTGATCAATCAAATACATTATCAATCTAATTTCAAAATTAACAAAATTCTATTTCAATCCAATTCCTTCGTAAAACATGTTGTGAATCAAACGACTCCTAAGACCTATGAATTTATTGTAAGGGTTGGGATGTACTAAAGGTATAATATGATAGTTACAGGGCTTTGACTTAGATATAGAGGCTTTGATCTAACTACGGAGGATTGACGAGTGAAACATACTCTAAGACCTTTATATTTGATACTCCGACTTTCTTGTTTTCTGTTACCATTACAATCATTAATTAGACTATATGATTACATTACGTTTGAATTGCAAAATAAAGATAAATGACAAAGACGATCAAATATTGATCTTCTTTTGATCATATATTATAATCCTTTAGCTTGATTTCCATAATGATTGGGTTGATAGGAGACAGTAAGGGCATATTGTTTTGGGTTGACATGAGGGCTACATGTGTCTTATTTCCCTCCCTCTTTGAACTAGAAAATCAAAATCATGCAAGTCAATTGAGAGAATACCATTTTGACTCCTTATTAGCATGGAACTCATTGAACTCCAACAATGCATTTCTTTACTAACTAATTGCAAGTAAGCAATGGCACACATTCTCGGAGATGTTCTCTAAGTCATTGGATTCCTTCACATTTAGTTCGCTTAGATGACTTATCGTAAACTCATCAAAGTGTCGTATTTATGGTGGTGGTTGTTGGAACAATTGGGTTTCGAAAAAGTTAAACTTCTTATGACGGAGAGCTTGCAAAAACATACTGCCGATATCTCCTTGTGACTTGTAGCATCACAAAATCAATCTCACTAGTTATACAAGAACATGCAAAGTTACCCGGTCTCAAGTTGCACCGGTCTAAGACATTATGATGGATAACAAGTAGTAGTTTGATCTGGCTTGCTATTAGTTATATTTTTAGATGTTAATTATTATAATTTTATATTATATTTTGGTATTTATTTTGCGTTTCTTGCATGTATTTTGTTTGTTTTATATGATAGTAGTTTTTGTAGAATGAAATTTATTTTGGTGTGTTTTGATTAGTTTTTCAAGTGTGATGCGATCAGGATAGAAAATAAAAGTTTGTGTAAACAATAGAGACGTTATTGAAGAAAATCCAGAAATTTAAAGGGTGCAAAAAATTTCTAAAGTTTAGGAATTATTGTTGGGGATGATTATCCATAGATTTTATTTCTAAACAGATAAACAACTAAAAATCCTAAAAGAGGGGATCTGAAATCAAAGTTTTATTATAAATATAATAGAAGAAGAGGATAAAAAACGAGGCATCTTGAAAACTTAATTTGGAGAATCAAGAAGAAGAAGCTATAACAAATTAGGTTTTTTTTGTTGGTGGAATTTTCATCACTGTTAATAATTTGAGTTTTAAAATTAAGGTTTAATTTCTTGGATTTGGTTTGAATTTATGTGCAACGTTTATGGGATGTTTTTGTTTTGATGGTTTGTTTGTTTACTTTTTTATATTAACCCGGATTTACTCCGGTATATATTAAATTGTTAATAAAACTGGCCACTTTATTATTTTTTTCTAATAAGTTTCTTCAAGATTTAAAACTCTAATCAAGTTTTGATTCTTAATATAAGGAATAATTAAAAGTTTGAGTTAATCTATGAATTCACTCTCATTATATAGTTATACAATCTAGTTAAACATACCAAACGACGTGTGTGTATAATTATAATTGATCTTCTATCGTTGCATCCCACATGCTAAAATCCAAACGATGTGAGCTTAGAGTAACATGTTAGCTCTAATCAACGAACTGCGCTTGATTAGATATCAGATAGAGTGGATATTAAAACGACATGGTGTCTGGTATCGATACAAATCATTAATTAAAAAGAGTCATTGCACTATAACTGTTAATGATCGTAAGCCGAATCGAATCAAGAAATTACCTTAGTGTTTGAATTAGTTTTCATATTTGAATTTATTTCATTATATAATTAACTTTTTTAGTAATTCATTTTCACAATTATAAAAATACAAAAAAAATTATCAAAATTCATTTTTCAGAACCTTAACACGACCTTGTGTAATATCCTTTGCAATATTCACACGGTTGTGAAATTTTTCTATTTTTTGTAATTTACTTTTAGTTTTAGTTTTTAACTAAAACTCACACATTCCTTAGTCCATGATCAATTAAATTAGCCGTGCTAAAATGTTTTTGGCATTAAGATAATTGACACGTATCACTATAGGTTCAGATCTTCATTATTATTTGTTGGATTTGACACCTAACACTTGCAAGGAAATGACTATCAAGAGCTTTCACGAGAGAGTCCTTATATATTTGTGAAAGCGTTCCTTATATATATTATATGGAATGATTGTGAGTGATTATGAGTTGAATTGTTTTTAAAAACAAGTTATCCTTTTATTATATGTCGTCCCACATGCCAATTCTGCAGACGATTCTCATCAACTCAGGTGAATTCGTGATACATGGTAAGATGCGTCCCTTGAGTGTCATCCTCACCTCCGACTTCTTCACGGCTCTTCTTTGTGCTAAGGTAAAGACCTAGCTTGGGGTCCTTGCATTTTCGGTGATGAAGATCAATATCTTGCATATTGAAGTTATCATCAGAGTAGTTCATCACAGATGAATGATCCGTTGACGCCAAGCAATGAAGAATAGGTATCATCTTGTATTTTGATTTCTAATCTCCAACTTCCGTTTAGATGTTCCCGCCATGGTTGTAATATCTAGCTAATAACTTTACATGTTTTTGGATGTTAACAGGCGTTGATGAACCCTATAAGGATTAACATAATTTTGGATATTAACATGTATTTTCGTATTGATCTTGCTAAATCAAAGTTGATGTTTTTCCTTTGTTTGATGTATTTAGTTTGGTTTGATTACATGTATATTTGATCTGTTACCAATATTGATAGATGTTGCAAACTTGCAGTAGCTTTCACTTGGGATAGAGAGTGATCCAAAATTTCTAGCAAATCCCCAAATGGTGTAATTGCAATATGTCAATACCAAGATAGTTGTTTTGTATATAAGCTTTTGTTTCTGTTGTTGGTCCTCAAAAGATTTATTGAAGATAATTATTTTTGATTCAATTTTTTAAGTTGCTTAGAAGGAATGAAATATGAATATGGAAACTTGTTTTCTTTTGGCTTTTGTGAAAATTGTTACGTCTCTTGGCTTACAACTATATTGGTTGAAAGATGTAGCACGCATTAAAAAACTAAATTATGTAACACGCCCTAAAATGTCAAAAGTAGAAAACTCAAAAGCAAAAACATAATTATCATGAACTACCTAATATCCACAATATATGCACATTATAGAAGTAAATATATCCATAAGCCTATGCTAAAAGATGAAAACTGCTATATAATTCATTAATCATAATTATAGAAAAATTATTGGTTAGATTTGTATTGATGGAGCTGATAAGTATTTGTGTTTCGTTCATTAATTTGAGAATAGTTGTTTTTTTTGCATTGCAATGTTATCCATTTGTTTTTATTAGTATACCTATTTATTAATAATAAGTTTAGATTGGTAGTGAAACACTATTATGGAGTAGTGGGAGTAGTCATTAATTACTGCTTTTGAATATTTTGCTTATTCTGTTCTATGCATTTGGAAGTTTCAGTAGCAAAAATCTTTATTCCTGAAAAGTATGTGTATGTCCCGTGCAATAGATTTAGTTTGAGGTTGCCTTATCACCTTGATTTATCATTGTCAACCAGGGGCACATAAATGTGGTGATTTTGTACATACTAAGTTTCAACCCATGGGGATTTTGCTTTCTCACGTTCACCATTCATGTTTAAATATCAATATGTTTTATTTTACCATTTACGTGTGTGTTCAGGTCAATGACTATTTGAATAATTTTTTTCATTCATTTGTTTATCTTATGCAAACAAGACCGAGAGATGGTAAGATGCAAAACTAAAAGTCATCAGGTTACATGATGCAATATCAAATTATCAATCAAGGGTTAAGATCGATTCCTACATATTAAGAGTATCCCAAATATAAACTCTTTACCAAACTATATAAAGCCCAATAGTCAAAATATGTGTTTATTTTTTAAAAGTATTGCTTATGTTGTTAAAGACAAGCTTTTGGATCTGCTGCTATATAGTAGCATGATGTTGAATCAAGTCATCAACTTTTATTCAACTTTTTAACCAAGTTAATTAAAAAATTCTAATAGAAAACATATTTTATTCTTTATAGATGCAAATCAGAAGATGAAGATGACTAGCATGTATTCAAGAATGGTAGACCCATTTTAATGGTTTCTCCCAATAAAATTAGTAAGTCTTTTTTGAAATTTTGATATACAGTTGTTTTGGCTATAATAATGTAAAAGTAAAGCTATTCTATATATACTTAAAATTGATGGTCGGTAAAGTTTTATTATTTTTATTAATTTAAAGTCATATATACATATCTAACTAATAGAAACCAAATTTGTTTTGGTTTCTAGCTTAGTGGTTCTGGGCTTTAGCATCAAAACTCACTGCATGCTTTCGAAACATGTGACGGGTAATTTTGTATGTGTTTTTGTGTTGGTGTAAAAAATCTTTTGACATATTTTATTTTCGTTGCTTTATGAAACATTTGACTTGATATAAAATGTCAGTAATGTTATAATTACATTTTTAAGGTGTGATTTTCAAAAGTATTTAATAAGGTGGTGATTGTAAGACTGTTCACAATGTTAAAAGCCGTCCTTTTCACAAATAGTCCCAGTTAGCATGTCACATCAGCTTTCCACTAACTTTCGTCTATCATTCCCACAATCAACTTTTACCCACAACACCATCATTCCCACAAACAATCATTAAGAAAACAAAACAACACACATTGTGTCTGGGCCCCATAAAATGCATCTATGGAGCGCTCTTAGCAAAGGACGGGTGAAAGACGGATGGATCTGCACAACGCAGCCCTTCCGAAGGGCGGCAGGGAAGAGGCTAAAGGCGTTGTGTTGTGGTCCTGTGGATAGTCTAAGAGTGGTTATCCTCTAGACTTTTAAACATTTTGTTTTGTAGTGCATATATTTGTTTTTTTACCTTTTTATAAATTTCCCCGGTTATGTTTTCTTTTTTTGAGCGATTTTATCGCTTACTCCTTTCTATCTATACTAAACCATTGTAATTTCATAATTTTCTATTATGTAATTAACCATATTAACATCCTTTAAGTACGCTCATGGATAACAAAGTTTATAATGCGTCGCATCGCGGGGGTTTATAGTTATTATTATTATTATATAATATATTCGGACATTTTTGCTGCATGAAACTACTTTCTTTATTGTTCCTTATACTGTGCTTCACCTAGAGCGTATGATTTAGTGAGCAATGCAGGTGTTTTTTTCTCAAACCAAGAAGTAATATTTTGTTGTAGTAGTTGATAATGGGTTATATCTAATAATTGTAAGATTTCATTATAATAATCCTTCGTCCTTTATTTAATATGTTTTTGCATCTTATATCAGATTTGTGTTATAACAGTCTTAATCAAGTTTAGGACCACTGTCTTAATGAATGCCCAAGTGAGTTTAACTGTGGATTTCGAATGGCAAATGTCTCAGTCCTTGGCAGGCACAAACCGGGTTTAAACCCAAACCGGTTTGGGGTCCAAACCAAAACCGCTTTGGGGTCCAAACCAAAACCCCCAAACCGGTTTGGGGTCCAAACCGAAACCAGTTTGGGGTCCAAACCGAAACCAGTTTGATCAACTCCGATCAAAACTGGTTTGGCTCTAAACTGGTTCGGGTTGAAACCGCTTTCAATACTGAAAAACTCAACCCTACCAAGCCGGTTTGGGATCGGTTTGGAAACCGGTTTGGGCCCAAATCGGTGGGGTTTTTTTTAATTCATATAATAATTATTTTTTCAAATTCAAAGAATATTTAAAATTTTGGGTTTATATATATATATAATATATATATATATATATATATATATATATATATATATATTAATACATTTTTTGTTATAACTATTTTTAATTCATATAATGATTGTTTTTGTATATTATATTAATTTATGGGCAATTTTTTTGTTATAAAATATATAATCATATTATTATTTATATTAAAGATGTATATTAAAACATTTATAAAATTAATCAAAGACTCAAAATGAGATATATAATAAAAGTGAACTATATAAAACATTTATACAATTTTAACAACATACATGTTTCAATAATAGTTTTTAAAAACTAAACATTTATTGTATTTGTTTCTTCGTTCGTTCGTTATATACTTGTACGTTTATTATTCGCCCCCAGAACCGGAACTGTTACGTAGGTAGTCATCATATGCGCTTAATCATCGGTCATTTCAGGTGTCAATCCGCTCTCTACCTCGTCCTCGTATAATTCTGCTTCGTATTCCAGTTCTCCTTCAAGTAAGCGTTTGTCTTGTATTCTTTTTGCGGCATCCAAATAATTTTTCAAGCAAATTGACATTTCAACCGCTTATGGAGTGAGTCGAGTTCGTCTTATTGATATAACCCTGCCACTAAAAGAAAAAGTAGTCTCCGAAGCTACCGTGAAAACTTGAATGGTTAGTAAGTTCGGGCCATGGTGGATAGGATGGAAAATTGATCTTCCTTACCTTCCCACCAAGCTAACAAATCAAAAATCTTAAAATCTTGTGGAGTCATGGTGGATAAAAAGTTTGTAAGACCATACCTCTCGAGTTCACTACTCGGAGTGCTACCACATTAACGTTTATTACATTCATTCCTTAAAGTATTATATAAATCAAACATTGGATTATTAGAACTTTCGGCATATGCTGCATGCCTTAAAGCCTCATGGATTTGTGATGTTTTCCCGTATTTTAATAAAGAAATATCATATATTTTTTCTAATTGTTTGTTAAAAGTAGCTTTTAAAGTTTTACTATACATTGGGTTACCAACTTCTAAATCCAAATTAAAAGTAATTTTATCAAGTAAAGTTTCAACCCCCGACAAATTTAAACAGGGGTTTAAAGTAGCGACACATGTAATAACCGGAGACATTTATTTAAAATACTTTATAAGTTTTCTTTCATTGGGGGTATCCTATCCGAATAAGGTCTACCCCTACACGACGTTTCATTAATTTTGAAATCATTAAGTAAAGTTGGTGAAGTACTAACGGTCTCGTTGGATAATAAACTCCAGAAAGACACGTTGTTGGGTTTTTAAAAAATTTGAAGCAATTTTGTGACTTATTCAATAACGGCCCAACCCGATGGATGGTAAGAATTTGACTTTCCACGACTTATCAAACTATTATGAAAGATTATTAAACTTTCTTTTAATTCAATAGCCTTTTTAAACATGTTACAAGTGGAATTCTATCGTGTTGGTACGTCCCAGTTTGGGCCTAAACATTTGGTATTTGCATCTTTACAAAACTTGCGATATTTAATATATCTTTGGTTATTGCTAAAAATGTCACGTAACATTATTTTAAAACAATCTTTCACTGTTTCAATTGTTTTTAAACTGTCTTGAACGGCTAAGTTTATGATGTGCGCAACACATCGACTATGAAAAAACACACCCCCACACATCGGTTTATATTTTAATTTCAAATGATATATCGCAAGAGTGTTATTTGACGGGATATCAAAAGATATAGAAAATATTTTGTTTTCTAATTTATACGTTTGAATAACTTTATCAATAAGATAAAAAAAATGTTTTGGCCGGTATGAGGATAATCAAACAATTCAAACGCAATCATATGTTTCATCATTTGCCACCAATCGGGTTCAACCCAATGGGCGGTGACACAAATCTACGAATCCGGTGAACCTTGAGGTGTCGACCAAACATCACTAGTTAAGTTAACACGGGTTTGTAAATTTTCAAAATAAGATATTAATTACTTTTAGTTTTTTTTTCATATTTTTAAACAATATTTTCGAAGGTAGCACGACTTACATTGGTGTAACGTGGTTGAAGAGTTCGTTGAATGAGTCGAGTCAAACGTTCATTGTTGAAATGTTTGAATAGCAAGCTTTCTTGAATTACAAAATATGTCATTTGCTCCCGAACCGCATCAACAATATAAGCCCAAATATTTTTTTCGTTTGTTATCAAAGTTTAACCTCGAGAAGGTTTACCTTTCAACGCTTTACAATATTTATTTTCCAATATGGTTTTTCAACGTTGTGTTTGCATCTTTTTTGAAAAAATTATGACAAAATTGCAACGAGCCTTGTTTGAGCCGCTAGCCATTTGACATAAATCGTAATTGCACCGTACTTCGGGGTTCCTATTCGTAGGAAGGATTACTACCACCACGTTGCTTGAATACGCTTCACAACCAACGGATGATTGAGCACTTGATGAATCCATTTGTGAGATTTTTGATGAGAGCGTTTAAAACGAAAGTATTTGTGAGAATGTTTTTGAGATTTTTTAGAGTAGAGAGTGTTATAAGTTGTTATGATTCAACCAAAACATCAAATAAATATATATACTAATCTAATAGGGGTATAATGGTAAAAAAACATAAAAAGGGTAAAAAATGGTACAAACGACTTGTTGGATCAAGAAGAATGCTAATGTAACCAAAACTAAGTCACTTAGATAATTTTGGTACTTAATGCAAAGGCTTCCGAAGCTTAGCATGGAACTTCCGAAGGTTGTAGAGTTCTTCCGAAGACAAAGTGAAAGATCAACTCCCGAAGACAGAACTCTACTTCCGAAGTCAAGTATATACTTCCGAAGTTCAAGCCTTAGAAGAATGAACTAAAGACCACTTTTGAAGTATGATGAAAAGAAGAAGTCTCCAAGACTTGGAAGAAGCAGCATTTTCCTAAGTATAAGTGGCTTCGGAAGTACTTACTCTTCCGAAGCCATTTAACCTTCAGGAGACACTGCTATGACCAGTGGACACAAGTATGGTCTCTGACACTCCGTTGTAGACCTCTGATACCGTATAGCTTCTTCCTAAAGAGCCATGTAGTTGACCATACTTTATTTCATTGTTCACCTTTTCATGATAGTACATATTACCAACTTTTATTGGTGATAAAAGGTAAGTCAGGGACATGTCCTGACTACCAAATCTCAGATAAGACTTTGCAGGATCGTTGAAGGGTGTGAGTTACAACACAACAACACAACAACACAACAACACAAAGAGGAGATTAACCAAGCTTTAATCAAACAATAAACTGGATTAACCAAGTTGAGTTACTAAGAATACAAGTAATGCAAGAGAGACAGAACACAAAGAACACAAGTGTATGGTTTTCAAGAATGCAGTATATTACTTTCTCTATGTTCTATTACAAGTGTTACAAAGCATATTCGAAAGATACAAGAACATGAGATACTTATACTACATCCTACAGCCGGCTGTACTTTGAAAGCCAGCTGGATACAATTGACTAGACACAAAACAAAATCAATTGTAGAGTCAAAAGGCAGATTGCCTTTTGACTTGTGACTATGACATGCCATAGCTCACATCCTTATCTATTAAAAAAAGGATAAAGTACATGAAGTAGAAAGTTACATACTCAAGACCTGAATGTACAGTTACCAAAAGCATGGACCTTTTCACCAAACCATGTTAGTTGGTGACTTGCAGAGTTATAGCGGAAAGGTGTCCAGCTTTATGGAACAGTACATCAGATAAAGCATATCTTAAAAGTCTTCGAAAGAAATCTGTTTTCATGAACTTGAAGCTTCGGAATACTTTGTCTCTAAGGCTTCAGAAGACTTCATCTTTGGCTTCGGAAGATGTTGGTCTTGGCTTTGGAAGATTTCACACTTAGAGTATTTCTGTTGCACATGTGAAACTTCCGAAGCATTCCACTTCAATGCACTTGTGCAGCATGCAAGAGAGACTAAAGATCTTTAGGTTGCATCAGCCTCTTCATTAATCTCTACAAACTCCCCCTAGGCTGATGCTACCAAAACACTTAGAAAACTTCAGATATTAACAGTCCTCATTAGGATGATCACTATTCCTTTCTTCATAAGATGATCAGGATCCTTCAGGCTATCAAAGTGTCTTCTCATGTCAAAGAGATCATGCAGAGGCAACTGAAACATATCTTGCCATGTATAAATGTCTTTAATGCCTTGATCTCTAATAACATGCCACCTTTCTGGATTTGTGGTGTATGTCCAAGACAAGATGGGTCTTCCTGATGCTAGAGGAGCTACTAAAGTTGGAGTTGGTTGAGCATCCTCCGGCTGCACATCCTCAGGTTGTTCTGATTCATCCTGAGGTTCAGAAGAGGATGCAGGCTTCTTCTTCTTCTTAGACTTTGGTTTAGAAGCCATCCTCTTCTTTCTCTTTCCAAATTTTAACTGAGAAGACTGGCCTGCAGCACCAGATTGATCTTTACTGTCTCTCTCAGTTGGGACTTCCTCTCTCTCAGGCTCAGAAGGAGAGGAAGGTTAACCCTGCTGTGGATCAGAAGATGAAGCTTGCTGAGTATTAGCAGGAGGTCCGGGTTGTGTTGTGTCTGTTTGTTCAACCTTAACCTCCACTTCAGGTGGGGCCTGACTTGGAGTGGAGTGTAAGTCAGTGAGCACTCCACTCTTGATCTTCTGCTTGATTACCCTGATATGCTCATCCATAGTGGATAGAGACATGGGTCCAAGTCTCCTTCCGGAGAATCCATACAGCTTCAAGAAGCTCATCATCCTCTGCCTATCAGCAGACTTCTTCATGCTCTTTTGGATGATGGCTTTTGACTTTGTAGCTTCTTTCCTCATCTTCCTCTTTGTTGTCTTTCTTTCCTTGACTAACTCAAGCTCAAGTTGTTTTAAATACTCAAACTCAACATAGTCATAAGGTAAGGAAGGAGTGCATCTGCCTGATAGAGACCTGTGGCACTTAGGTAGTTAATCATCTTGATTCTGTCTTCTTCCTTATCTACCTGAGGTTCTTGTTGAACCACATCCTCTTGTTCAGGCTTTCTTGAACTGGTGAGAGGGTAGGCATACCTCTGTATAGTCTTTTTCTTTTTCTTTCTTCTTTGATCTGTAATAGGAGTTCTGCATCTTCTGCCTCCTTCTTCTCTCTTGACCTTTCCAGATCAACCAGCTCATTCAATTCATCCAAGGGGAGAGAAATGATATTATCTATGTCATAGTTCCTAGTCTGCAGATAGTTGATCTTGACAGCCCTTAACTCATCATTCTGAGTATCTGGTCTGGGGGTAGCCCTGATTGCAGACTCCATGAGTCTTGGAGACTCAGTAGAGGAACCTTCTCCCCTTAGCCTCCTTTTCCTCTCTCTCTCTCCTCCTCCTCAATCTCCTCATATATCATTTTTCTTTTCCCTTTGTCACTCACAAACCTTTGTGACTCAGGGTGGAGAGAGCTTTGGCCTTCATTGCTCATTGCAGCATCTGAGCTCAGGCCAGAGAGAGGTTGAGAATCACATTCACTAGCAGGTGTCTCAGAAGGAATATGGATCTCTACAGCAGTTGGAGATGATGAGACAGGGCTCTCAGGTTCTGTCACTGGGCCTTCAGTCAAGGTTTCCCCTATGAAGCTAATCTTAGGGTCTGCCTCAACATCCAATTGACCGATGACATTGCCTGATTGCCTTAGTCTCCTTCTTAGGCTGAACTTTGCAATGATCCTGTCTTGGATTCTTCTAGCCAGTCTGTCAGCTTGTCTTAATTGGCTTGGGTTGACAAGTGGCATGTTGACTAGATCTAGACCTTCATAGTAGTTCAAGGTCTGAAAATTAAAAACTTCTTGCTGTCCTTGAACTCTTATGATGATGAGAGCCTTCCAGTTGTTGTCATACCTCCATCTAATGATGTGATTGAAGGATGATGAAGGTGACATGGCTCTTGGTATCCCATCCTCAAACAGACTCTGTATGAAGAAGTCTGTGTAGTCCACATCAGTGTGAACTAGAGGAGGTGCTGAGAATGCATAGTTGCAAATAAGGATGGTGAGTCCTCAATGTCCATTCTCTCAGAGGAACTCCCAGGTTCTGTGGCTGTAAGGACTTTCTCCCCCTTTTTGGTAGCATCACCCATTTGCATAGGTGAGCTGGAGGATAGATCAATCACATCCACAGGTTCTTGTGTTCCTGGTTGAGCTCTCCTTAAGGGTCTCCCAACTAGTTTTTCCTTAAAATATGAAATCTCAAGTTGCTGATCATTGATCCTATTGTTTAAGGTAGTCACCTGAGATTCAAGGTGACTGACCGTTGAGACTAAATAGGTGCATGTTTTGGATAGTTGTTGCACCTTTAGTCTCAGATCCCCCTCATCTTCATCAGAGAATCACTGGGGGTGGAGAAGATTGAACTAGAGTCCTTTCTCTCATGACCAGTTCTAAGTTCTTGGCCACTGGATTTCCTCTGCTTACTGGCAATCTCAGTTGAGATGTTAGTAGGCTGAGTTGCCATGGTTGAGGTCTGAATGATGTAATCATTGCAGAAGTGAGAGCCTCTTCCATATGGACATCCTGAACAAGTTCAGGAGTGTCTACCTCAGTTGTAGGTGACTGGTGTGGGATAGATGTAGGAGACTCAGGAGTATTCATCTCTCTTTGAGTAGGGGAAAAGAAGAGAGACTCATTATACTCACTGAAACCTAGATCTTCATCAGTATAGAAGTCAAGTTGGGAATTGGTTGGTTGAGATCTATAGGCTGGGGATGGTAACTGTCCCCTGAAGTTGATCACTTGAGTGTTGAGACTCAGAGTGATGGCTTAAAGCATTAGGGCTAATGAGCTCATCAGGCTGAGCATAAGGAACCTCAGCACTGATTTTAGAAAAGATGGAGTGGTCTGCTCCTCAGAAGAAGTGGGAGCTCCAGTATCCACTTCTTCCTGAATGGGTGAGTATATGGGGGCCTCCACAGACTGAATAGTCTGAGCAGGGGTTCGTTTGGATTTTCTTTGGTAGGTGATGGAGATTTGAGGCTGTGTAGGTGGTTGGAAAGTAGCAGGTGTGGGTTCAACACTAGCTTGTGCTGCTAGGTTGTCACCTTGAGCAATGAGCTCTAATATTTTTGGACTAGGGCTGTTTCTACCCCAGAGAATCCAACAATGGACTTTCTCAATGTTTTAAAGATGACGGGCTTCATCTGTCCCAATTTAAGAATGTTACCTGTTTCCCTTAACTGTGAGCCCAGTTCACATTAAGAATGTACTGGACATATCTAGGAAACATGTAATATTCTAAGGAGTCTAAATTAGCAAGCAAATTTGTATAAACAAACTGAGATTACCTGAATTTGACCCCTTGAACCATTCCATGGATTATAAGGAGAGATCTTCAGGAATCTGGTCCCATCCACCATGCTTGTTTGATAAGTTGTGAATGACCACATGGAGCAGGAATCTCCATTTGGATGAGACCTTCCTTTCCTGAAAGTCTTTACAGATAAATCTCCCTCATATCCCATCTGCGCAAAGGAATGATTTACAGCTTCCTTTGGGAAGAACACCTCACCTTCTTCATCATCCAGCTGAAGATGTCGGTTGATGATGGCCAGAGTGATGAAGATTGTTCTCCCCTGCACTGTGGCAGATAGTGCCTTCTCCCCGTCCATAATGACCTCTTGGCAGGTCTTCCAGAATTCAAGCAACTGATCCTCATAGAGTGGAGGATCAATGGTTAGGGAGGTGAAGTAGTTCGACAGAGACAAGAAACGACAAACCTCTGAGAAATGAGGATCTTCTCAGAGCATAACAGAGCAACTTGATTGTGTTGTCTGTGTAGCTGCATGGTAAAGTTGGGATCATTTCTATGAGCAAGGTTAGCCATTTTGAGGTAGATTAGAGATGAAGGAAAAAAAAGAAAGAAATTTCAGAGAGAAATTTGAGTTTTTAGGTTTGGAGGAAGAGCAGATGATAGAAGAGGGGAAGCCGTTGGGTTTATATGAGATAGGGATTTCAGATAAAGTTTAATGAAAGAGGATAAACTTTGAAATCCGGATGTCGATCCACCTCTGAAAAAGTAGTTTAATTTTTGCTCAAAAAGTAGTTTTCTTGGAAGTCAAAAAGCTTCCGAAGGTTAATTAACTTCGGAAGTTTTAATGAAAAAGCTTCCAAAGCTAAAATGACTTCGGAAGAGTTTCCTGAGAGTATTTGATGATTTTGCTTCGGAGGAAAAATTAAGACTTGAGTGCTTTGTATAGAGATCAACAAAGCTTCCGAGAGTTAATTATTGCTTCGGAAGGAAAAGGTCCTTGAAAATAAGTAAGTGTCTAAGATAACTATTTAAGCTTAGGAAGATAAAATTAAAATTCTTCCGAAGGTAAATTTCTTAGACAGTTAAACATTTTGAAGGTGTGATTTTCTTCCAAAGTTAAAAAGCATAACTTCCGAAGTATAAAATCATCAATTAATCTAAGAAAGTCTTCCAATCCAAGGAAAACATGAGCTTATGAAGATGATAGACTAGAAACATAAAACACACATTTTTAAGAAATAATAAGAATTAGTTTTAAGAAAAATTTACTCAAGGTTGATCATCCCAATAGCTGATTATTAGATATTTAAATCGTTGTTCATCAAAAGCTTTTGTAAACAAATCAGCATATTGTTCATCTGTGTGAACCTTGACTAGTTTAATTAATCTCTTTTCATAATTATCTCTTATTAGATGATACCTGATATTGATGTGCTTTGTCCTTGAGTGCTGCACAGGGTTCTTTGTAATTGAGATAGTACTGTTGTTGTCTATGTGGATTGGAGTCTCCTTAAAATTTAACCCATAGTCTAGCATTTGATTCTGAATCCAAAGCACTTGAGCATAGCAGCTAGCGGCAACAATGTATTCAACTTCAGCAGTTGATGCAGAGACACAGGATTGTTTCTTGCATTGCCATGAGACAACCCTTCCACCAAGAAATTGACATCCCCCAGATGTAGACTTTGCAGTCATATTGCAACCACCATAATCACTATCTGTATAAGCATACAGATTGAAGTCAGAGTTCTTGGGATACCATAGACCAAGTGTTGATGCACCTTTTAGGTATCTTAGAATCCTTTTGACAGTGATAAGATGAGACATCTTAGGGGTGGCTTGATATCTTGCATAGATGCATGTAGCAAACATGATATCAGGCCTGCTAGCAGTAAGATACATAAGAGACCCAATCATAGCCCTGTATAAGTGTTCATCTACACACTCCCCCTCAAGATCAGGACCAAGGGAGTGGTTTCTGGCTATGGGTGTCTTAGCAATCTTACAGTCAGTCATATTGAACCTTTTGAGTATGTCTTGAACATACTTTGACTGACTTATGAAGATGCCATCTTCAACTTGCTTCACTTGAAATCCCAGAAAGAAATTGAGTTCCCCTATGGCACTCATTTCAAATCTACCTTTCATCAGCTTCTCAAAGTCTTTGCAGAGCTTTGGATTAGTTGAACCAAAGATGATGTCATCCACAAATACTTGAACTAGCAATACGTCTTTTCCTTGTCCTTTGATGAAGAGAGTTCCATCTATAGTACCTCTCCTGTATCCATGTTTACAGAGATACTCAGATAGTGTCTCATACCACTTCCTGGGTGCTTGATGCAGCCCATAGAGAGCTTTGTCAAGCTTGCAGACATAATCAGGATGATCAGATCTACAAAACCAGGTGGTTGTTTGACATAAACCTCTTCATCTATCACTCCATATAAAAAGGCACATTTCACATCAAGTTGAAAGACCTTGAAGTTTTGGATGCAGTAAATGCCAGGAATATCCTAACAGCTTCTAATCTTGCCACTGGAGCAAAGACATCAGTGTAGTCAATCCCTTCTTGTGTGTATCCTTGAACAACCAGTCAAGCTTTGTTCTTGATGGATCCCTCTATCATCTTTCTTATTCCTAAACACCCATTTGGTCCTATGGTAGTCTTCCCAAAAGGAAGAGGACAAGGTTCCAACTTTCTATCTTTTGAATTGAAGCAGCTCTTATTGCATGGCTTCAACCCAACTTCCATCCTTTAGAGCTTCCTCAACTTTCTTTGGCTCTATCTGGGATAGAAAACAAGAGTGAAGAAAACATTTGCTTCATGGGGTGTCCTCTTATCTTTACCCCGGAGACAACATCTCCAATGATGTTTGTGGTAGGATGAGACTTGTGGATCCTAAGCTGAGGAATCACAACAAGTTGTTGAGAATGATCTAAATTAGAAAAATTTAGATCTGGCATAGACGTTTCTCCCTCCCATCAGCACACTTTTCAAGTGAAACTTGATCCAAGCAGTGTGTGACATCATTGATGTTCTCATCTATGGTGTGGTTAGTGGCATCAAGAAATCCTTGGTCACTGTCACCATTACCGTTGTTGCCTTCCACAGTTGAGGTGTTCTTATCTGGTTGTAGAGCCTCTGAGCTGGAATTTGAAGGCATACCAGATGTATCAGCTGAACTTGTCATTGTTGTGCTGATAGAACCTCATTTGCAGAAGTAGTTCCAACTGAAGCTGAAGATGTATGACTTGAAGGTCTTCCTAGCTCAAATCTTGGGTCAGAATCACCTGTATTTAAATTTTTTGCAGATCCTGAAACATTCTCACAAGATTTATTAAAACAGTTGGTAACCAAATCAAGATCAAATAGCCAATCTGGACCAGAACCAGCAACACATGGTGTGTGTTCATTGATGGTCACATTGGCTGACTCCTCAACTATTCTAGTTCTGAGATTGTACACTCTATAAGCCTTAGCTTGAGAAGAGTATCCAATAAAGTGTCCATCATCTGATTTCTCAGCAAACTTGGAAATTTGATCTTTGGTATTCAAGATGGTGCAAGGACATCCAAATGACCTGAAAAAACCAATGAAAGGTTTTCTCTTGTGCCAAAGTTCATAAGGAGTCTTCCCATGAGTCTTAACTACTAAAACTCTGTTCTGCACATAGCAGGCAGTGTTGACTGCCTCTGCCCAGAAGGTGATGGGCAGTTTAGAGTCAGAAAACATGGTTCTTGCAGCTTCAATCAGTGTCTGTTTCTCCTCTCAGCAACACCATTTTGCTGAGGAGTCCTGGGAGCACTAAATTGTCTTGCAATACCTTATCATCACAAAATGTATCAAGGGTTGATTCTTGAATTCTGTTCCTTGATCACATCTTATGATTTTGACCTTGTGACCAGATTGATTCTCAATCTTTAAGATGAAATTCTTCAGAATCTCAGGAGTCTCATCCTTAGTTCTAAGGAAAAAGACCCAAGTGAATCTTGTAAAATCATCTGTGATCACTAGACAGTATAAGGTCCTTCCTAAACTCATTACACTGGTGGGGCCAAAGAGATCCATATGTAACAAGTGTAGGGGTGTAGTGATGGAGTTCATTTCCTTAGGCTTATGAGATACCTTATGTTGCTTCCCTTTCAGGCATGCAACACAGTGATCATCACTTGTAAACTCTTTCTTTGGCATTCCAGTTACCAGATCATGCTTAATCAATTTATTCATGTTCTTAAAGTTTACATGGCACATTCTTTTATGCCATAGGAAAGACTCATCACTATTGGCTTTGGATAGAAAGCATGAAACTTCTCTGGAGGGAGAGTTTCTTGCAAATCCATCTTGTACATGTTTCCTTTCCTGGGGGCTCTAAGCAGGATATGCTCATGAGGAATGACCACACCAGGCTTAAGAACAATGCACTCATGCTCAGTAAAGAGCATGTTATGACTCTGATCATAAAATTGAGATACACTCAGAGATTGTATCCAAGCTCCTTAACAAGTTTACCTTTTCAATGCTGAGCTTACCATTATGACCTTGCCCCTTCCAGAAATGTAACCACCTTTATCTCCTCCAAAAGCAACAGGTCCTCCATCAATCCTTTCAAAGTTCTGGAGTAGTGTCCTATTACCAGTCATGTGCCTGGAGCAGCCACTGTCTATGATCCAAACATTTTGTTTGTCTTCAGCTGTCCCTGCACAAAAGAGAATGATTAGTTACATCTGGAAACCCAAGCCTTGCTTGTCTTGGGCTCACATGCAGAAGGTAAATTAACAAATAGATCCTATGGTTGTACTAAGAGGATCTTGAGCTGTTGTTGATGGAGAATTCTCAGTCACTTGGTCTTTCTTAGACGTCCACACCACCTTTGGAGTCTTGGACTTGACCTTCAAAACTTAGAACCTTTTGGAGTTTCAGAAGTTTTGATGACTGAACCTTCGGAAGATTCTGCAAACACTGCAGAAGACTTTAGTGCTTCGGCAGAACTCCTTTCTTCCGAGACCAAATGTTCTTCCGAAGAGAATTTTCCACTTCCTTTCTTTTTAGATTTGAGACTTCCGAAGGAAAAGTTTTCCTTCTGAAGCCTGAATCTTCTTGGAACTCTTTGAAGCCTTTGTTTTGGCCATGTGGACAGTACTTTTAGGATTGAAGGGACAATCCTTTGCAATGTGAGTGGTGCTGTCACACATAACACAATTCATCTTCTTCTTCACAAGAGCCTTGTCTAGAGAGTAAGATGTCTTTGGTCACTTCCCTTCTCCACCTTCATCTTTGCAGATGCTGAGACAGTACTCTTGGGCTGAGAACTGTGCTTGGAGTTTGATGGACCGGGCTATGCAGCAGTGGTACACAGCAGATCAGTCTTCTTCTTGCTGCTGAGATGAGTTGAGCAAGAACCAGAACTCTTAGTAGAGTTTTGGTTGATGCCTTCAGTCCCTACCACTTTAAACCCTGTAGAAATAAAAACTTGTTTGTGCTTAGAGTCAAAAGTAGCCTGATCTCTTGAGCCTTCCTTACCTTCCTTTTGCTCTTTCTGATCAAGTTCTTTCTCATGGACTTGGTCATCACAGTCTTCACTTTCTCCTCAGAAGGATAGTGGCCTTTCTTGGAATCCTCCTCTTCACTCTTAGTAGAAGATTCTTCACTCTCTTTTCTTCATCCTCCTCACTCATAGGATCTATGAGAGGAAGCTCATCTTCACAAGTTCCACACCTAGGAGATCTTACTGACAAGATTGTGTGTGGAGGAGCTATCTCATTGGATCCCAGTCCCTGTCTATTTTGATAACACACTTTGTTGTGCAGGGATGAGGATATCATGTTCTTGAAGGTCTCTTCTTCAAGAACGCTCTTTTCTGCCCTGGCTTTGCTGATCACAAGCTCAGCCTGGCACTCAGTTAATTTGGTTATAAGATCTTTATTTGAGTCCTAAATCTGTGTGTTCATGTTTTAGAACTGAAATTGTTTTCTCTAAGTCCTCTATTTTCAGCTTATATTCATTTTCAGTCTTTCTAAAATCAGATTTTAAAATGTTTAAGGACTCAATATCAGATCTCAGTTCCAAGTTATAGGACCTGTACCTGTTAACTTTAGCAATGCATTCAGGAGTACAGAGATGTTCCAATACCTTGCTTCATCATGATCTGCCATCAATGCTTGGTTTGGAGAAGCATCTTCCACCTGAAAGCTCCAATCAAAGCCTCCTTCCTCAACAGCAACAGCAGCTTGCTGCTTTGACTTTTCATTATGGAGAACTTTGTCAGTGTATTTTGTCTGGGTTGTGTTTGGCCACCATTGGTTCTAGGTGCCTTACACTCTCTGGTAAAGTGGCCCATCAAGTTACAGTTGTAACACTTGACTTTGCCTTTGTCCTCCAAACTTTCCACTGGTTGCATTGCTTGGGAACTTCCTTCTAGTCCTCCTGTAGAACTTCTTGGCTCTATGAGTGAGAAAAGCCATCTGCTGGACTATTTCCATGTAGTCCAGATCATCTGGATGGATACAGTCCAGGTTTTCAAGAGTGAAAAGAGAGTTGCCACAGCTTTCATTAGAAGACACAAATGCTTGGGAAGAGCTTGCCTCTTGGAATGGGCTTCCTTGAGTGTAGTTCTCCTTTGGTGTCTCTGGAAAGGTGATGAAAGGACCCTTGGTGAGTTGTCAGAATAGCATATAAGATGATGTTTGGGTTCTATGCTATCCCTTTCAACCACATGTAGGGTTGAACCCATTTGATTGTTGGAGTTGCCAGATGAACTCTGCATGTTCATCTCCATCTGGTAGCCACTGAGAATCCCATATAACTCTATCAGAGTGAGAGTTTTGAGATTTTTAGTTCTTTTGATCACCACACAGTAGTGTGTCCATTGCCTAGGAAGTGAGGACATGAACTTCCTTACAATGTCTCTATTCTCAAGAGAAACTCCTCCATCCACTAGGGTATCCACAATCTCAACATACCTGAAGTATTGCTGAGTCATGGTCTCACCTGTTTTGAAGGTGAAGTTTTCAAACTGCTGCTTCAGGAGATCCTTCTTGTTCTCCTTGGCTTCAGAAGAACCCTCATACATCAGTTTTAGTGCATCCCATAACTGCTTAGCTGTTTTGCACTTCTTGAAACCTCTGTACACAGAGTCTGGAAGGGCAGTTTGAAGAGCTTTCATGGCTTTCCTGTCTATCTCTACTCTCTTCCTATCTTCATCAGAGTAGTTAGCCACATCCTTAGGGATCATACCAGCACCAGTAGCAGAGGGTGTGCTGGGTATGAAAGGTCCATTCTCAATAGACTCCCATATTCTTGAATCAGGAGACCTGATGAAACCTTCCATTCTTAAACACTAGGTGTCAAACTCATCAAGAGTGATCAGTGGGGACTTGTTCATGGTTCCAGTTTCCATATCAGTTTTGGAAATGGCTGCCATTTGAAAGTTTGGTATTTGTGTGTGTGAGGGATCTTAAGATGGTGAGATCTTATATCAAGAGCCTGAATGCTCTGATACCAAATGCAGGATCGTTGAAGGGTGTGAGTTACAACACAACAACACAAAGAGGAGATTAACCAAGCTTTAATCAAACAGTAAATTGGATTAACCAAGATAAGACACTAAGAACACAAGTAATGTAAGAGACAGAACACAAAGAACACAAGTATATGGTTTTCAAGAATGCAGTATATTGCTTTCTCTATGTTCTATTACAAGTGTTACATAGCATATTTGAAAGATACAAGAACATGAGATACTTATACAACATCCTACAGCCGGCTATACTTTGAAAGCCAGTTGGATACAATTGACTAGACACACACAAAATCAATTGTAAAGTCAAAAGGCAGATTGCCTTTTGACTAGTGACTATGACATGCCATAGCTCACATCCTTATCTATTACAAAAAGGATAAAGTACATAAAGTAGATAATTACAGACTCAAGACCTCAATGTACAGTTACCAAAAGCATGGACCTTTTCACCAAACCATGTTAGTTAGTGACTTGCAGAGTTGCAGCGGAAATGTGTCCAGCCTTATGGAACAGTACATCAGATAAAGCATATCTTAAAAGTCTTCGGAAGAAATCTGTCTTCATGAACTTGAAGCTTCGGAAGACTTTGTCTTTGAGGCTTCGGAAGACTTCATCTTTGGCTTCGGAAGATGTTGGTCTTGGCTTTGGAAGATTTCACACTTAGAGTATTTCTGTTGCACATGTGAAACTTCCGAAGCATTCCACTTCAATGCACTTGTGCAGCATGCAATAGAGACTAAAGATGTTTAGGTTGCATCAGCCTCTTCATTAATCTCTATAGACTTTATCCGAGATACCTTAAACTTTAGTCTTGTAGTATAGACTTTAGCTATAGGATCCCAGCTGGTATCAAAGTATATCCGGCTGTAGGTAGTATTATATATAGGTTCTCTTTGTAACTCATTGTAACAACAACTACTGCTTGTAAAAGTCTTGTGTCTTTGAGTTGAGAAGCAATATATAAAAGTACCTTGAAAATTACTTCTTGTGTTCTTTATTACTTTCTATATTGTGATCAACTCTTAATGATTCTATCTTAACCCAAGTGTTGTTCTAGGTGAGTTTGAGAGAAAAACATAAGTGTTTAGTGACAAACATCGATCCTTCAATTGGTATCAGAGCTTCTCAGGCTCTTGATTGCGTGATCTCACCATCCAAATCAACCTGTTTTTCACTCCTCCCTACAATCCACTCACTCAAATGGCCCTTAACAAGTCCGATGGGAACCATGACAAAAGCTCCCATCATTACTCTTGAAAATTTCAGGTCTTGAAGCAGGAGAATGGAAGGCTTCTAAGATATCAAAACAGTAGGATGTGGAACTCCATTGTCAATGGCCCGTATAAGCCTAAGGTGGCATCACCTGGTGGAAACGGTGCCATGATAGAAAAGGCTGTAGAGGATTACTCTGATGAAGAGAGAAAGAAGATGGACATCGACAGCAATGCTATGACCATTCTTATGACTGCAATACCGAACTCCATTATGATGGGATTCGAGCATTGAACGACTGCCAAAGAATTGTTCGATGCACTTGCTTAGATGTACTCAAGCTCCAATGACTCAAAGAAGAACTCACTGAAGTAGCAGTTCGAGAACTTCACTCATATTGTTGAAGAGAACCTCAACCAGTAGTATTTCGGGTACATTGATCTTATCTCTTCTTTTCAGTCTGTGAAGATCACTCCCGAACTCAGAGATCTTACTAAAAGTTCATGAGTGCTCTTCCAAACGAGTGGACATTTTACTGTGTCTCTATCAAGAGGACAGAGAACTTGAACACTCTCACCATGACTGAACTCTATGGTATCCTTGATGGATATCGCCTAGAGATAGAGAGTAAGAAGGGCCACCAAACAAGCAGACCCATGAGTCTTTCTGCTAGCAACGTTTTAATGGTTGCTGAAGGCTCATTACCTTCAAACCTTAGCATTTTCTGACTTATCAGCAGCCATCATGCTCTTCTGGACCTTACATCACTTTTCCCCGAGACTCCAAGGTCTCAACAGGCTCAACACAACTCCTTTCAGGAAAGTTGTGCCTTCATCTCAGGAGATGGACACTCCGGTGATTTTTAATACCGCTTTAATGATCTTGAGTGTTTCAGTCCAGATGATGTAGAGTACGTGGACATTGTCCAACAGATGGCTCTTTTAACTTACAGAGAGAAGAAGTTTTTTAAGAGAACTGGACGGCACTTCCCTCAAAACCCAACTACCAGCAAGTTCGGGTTTGACAAGACCAAGGCAAAGTGTTACAACTGTAACCAACTGGGTCACTTTGCAAGGGAATGCAAGGCTCCCAAGACCAATCCGGGAACCCCACAGGCCTCCACACATCCCTCAACCTCAAAGCCCCTGAGAAATCAACTGAAATAGCTGCAATGGCTCAAGAAGTTGACTGGAGCTTCATGGTACAAGATGTGACTCTGCTTAAGCTCTCATGGCCGGAATAGATGATGCCCAGGTATATGAACATCTCTACACTCCAGCCTGTATAGCTAAAGTTAAACTCTATCAGGATTACAATATGGAAATCAGATATGATATTGAGTCTTTAAATATCTTAAAATCTGATTTTAAAAGAGCTGAATCTGATTATCAAAAGAAAAATTGAGGAGTTGGAGAAAACTATGTCTCTTTTAAAACATGAACACACCAACTACAAGACTCAAATCAAAGATCTGATATCCAAATTGTTTGAGGCTCAAGCCCAGCTAGTCACTGCTGAGGCTCAGGCCAGGAAGCATGCTATCTCTGAGCAAAACTTCCAAGCTATTCTTGCATCATCATCCTATTCCAAAATCTTCTATCAGAATAAAGGAGGTTTGGGAACCAATGAAATTACTCCACCACACTCCTATGAGTCTATTAGACAGCATAGATGTGGTACTGAAGAGCAAGAAGTTCCAACTGCTAATCCTTCCTCATCAGAGTTGAAGGATGAAACAACAATAGTGGTCACTACAGGAAAGGAACAAGTAGATGTACCCATCTCCTCCTGTGAAAAAAAATTTTTAACCACTAAGGCCAGAAGAAGCAGAGCTAAAGCTGCTAGAAGAACTGCCAAGAAGGTGGCTGAGTCCAAGCTGAAGATTGATCCCAAGCAGAAGGGTGTCTTTATCTCAGCTGGATTCCAAGTGTTAGGTACTTTTGATTCAGGAAAGGAGTGTAATACCAGCACTTTTGTCCTACCAAAGGATCAGAAGTTGAAGGGAAAAGTTGCCGATGAAAAAGAAAAGCCCAAGAAACAACAACCCTCACATTTCCAAAAAAACTAACACTGCATGCATAATGTGTGGTCTGCAAAACCATATGGCAAAAGATTGTTACTACAATCCTGCAAGCACACATTATGCAAATAATGTTAGGAAAGAAGGATTCAAGGAAGGTTTCACATTTGGACCTTTTCAAACGGTTGAAGTAATGAAAAAGTGAAAGATAGTTTCGGAAGCCAGGTTGCTTTCGGAAGAAACTCCTTCTTCCGAAGGGAAAATGGCTTCGGAAGCAAAAGCTACTAAGGTTTGGAAGAACAAGAAAGTTCCCTTGAAACCTCCCCAGAAGAAGACTGCTTCGGAAGAAAAGGTGGTGAAGTCTTCTTCCGAAAAGAAAGAAGCTTCAGAAGATAGTCATGCTGCTAAAGCTTCAACAAGCTCGTCCTCCAAGATCAACCAAAGGATGGACTGGAAGATCAAGGAAGATGCTGCAGCCCAAACCTCTTCTTCAAAGACCTCTATTGAACCCCCATGCATAACATTTGGTTCAATTGTGTCATTATCTTTGGAAGAACCCAAGACCAGCAAGGCTTGGGCTTCTAAACAAAACTAACAATCTCATCTTATGTGCAGGGGCATCCATATGACAAGAACAACAATATCTAGATTGTAGACAGTGGATGCTCCAGGCATATGACAAGGAACATATCTCTCATTCAACAGTTTCAGAACTATGATGGATGTCCTATCCAATTTGGAGGTGAGGCCGGAGGATATATTTCTGGCAGAGGGAGTATATCCAATGGTAAATTAAAGGTTGAAAAAGTTCACTTTATCAAACAGCTTGAGCACAATCTGTTAAGTGTTTTTCAATTCTGTGATCAAAAGCACCAAATGCTTTTCACAGAACATGAGTGCATCATCCTTAAACCTGGGATGACAATTCCTCCAGAATTGGTGCTTCTTAGATCTCCCGGAAAAGGGGATATGTACAAGCTTGATATGAACAATGCTTCCCCAATGGGTGAAGTATCATGCTTTCTTTCCAAAGCTGATAGTGATGGGTCAACACTATGGCATAAACGTATGTGTCATGTAAATTTTAAGACAATGAATAAATTGGCTAAAAATAACTTGGTACATGGTTTGCCTAAAAAGGAGTTTTTCTGCAAAGATAACTGTGTTGCATGCCTGAAAGGGAAACAACACATGACATCTCATAAATCCAAATATGTTAACTCTATCACTACTCCATTACATTTATTGCACATGAATCTCTTTGGTCCCACAAGTATAATGAGCATCGAAAGGAAATCATATTGCCTTGTGATAGTTGATGATTTTACAAGATTCACATGGGTATTCTTTTTAAGAACTAAAGATGAAACTGCTGAAACATTAAAATCTTTTATTTTTAAAATAAAAATCAAATTGATCACAAGGTTAAAATCATTAGAAGTGATCAGGGACTGAGTTTAAGAACTTCGTTCTTGACTCATTCTATAACTTAAAAGGGATTGCCAGACAAGATAGTGCTCCCAGAACTCCTTAACAAAATGGTGTTGCTGAGAGGAGGAACAGGACACTTATTGAGGCTGCTCGAACTATGTTAGCTGATTCAAAACTACCTCTAACATTCTGGGCAGAGGCAGTCAGCACTACATGCTATGTGCAGAACAAAGTTCTTGTAGTTAAGCCCCATGGAAAAACCCCTTATGAGCTATGGAACAAAAGGTCACCGTTCATTGGCTTTCTAAGGTCCTTTGGTAGCAGGTGTACCATACTTAACACAAAAGACAATTTAGTAAAGTTTGCTGAAAAGTCAGATGATGCTATTTTTGTTGGATACTCTTCTAGCTCTAGAGCTTACAGAGTATACAACATTAAGAATCAACAATTTGAGGAGTCATCCGATATAGTTGTTAATGAGCACACTCCTTGTGTTAGGGGGAATGGCCCTGATCATATCTTTGATTTAGAATTGTTTCCAAACTATTCTAAACCATCTTATGAGAATGTTTCAGTTGGAACAGGTGCTCAAAATGATGTTGATGCTGCTGATGATGATCAATTGTTTGAGCTTCCAGACCTAGTCCAAATTCTCCAAGAGCTACAACAAACGAAGTCTCCACCATTCACAGATCTGATAGCCTGACTATATCAAGGAATTGTGTAGCTTCTTTAGTGCAGCTTCTTCAAGTGAATCACTCACTGAGCCCCAAAACTCATCAGGTGATCCACTACAACATCAGGCAAAAGGAAGTAGTGTTTTGAAGGAACAGGAAATTGTTAATGTCACTTCACAGCCAACCATTGATTATGTTTCTCACTTATTCAATCAGTCATCATTGAATGATTTTGAAACAACAGCAGGACAAAGTGTTCCAGTTCCTGAGCAGAATATGTCCAACCTGGATCTATCTCTGCAACTAAAAGTGATTCCTCGCCTTAGGATTCATAACACTCATCCTGCTGAGATCATCATAGGGGATGTCACTAAGGGTGTGAAAACAAGAGGACAGACTCATCATGGGAATGTCTACTTGTACTCATGCTTTCTATCCCAGATGGAACCCAAGAAGGTAGAAGATGCTTTAAAAGATAGTAGCTGGCTTGAATCGATACAAGAGGAGCTCCTTAAATTCAAGAGACAGAAGGTATGGAACCTATGTCCGCTACCATCTGGTCAAGTACCAATAGGCACTAAATGGGTTTTCAAAAACAAGAGAGATGATAGAGGCTTGATCATCAAGAACAAAGCAAGACTTGTAGTTCAAGGATACACACAAGAGGAAGGAATTGATTATACTGATGTCTTTGCACCAGTTGCAAGACTTGAGGCAGTTAGGATCTTCCTTGCTTATGCTGCATCCAAGGACTTCACTGTCTATCAACTTGATGTCAAGTGTGTATTTCTATATGGGGATATAGATATGGAAGTCTATGTATGCCAACCTCCAGGATTTGAAGACCCACAACACCTCAACTATGTGTGCAAATTGGATAAAGCTCTATAGGGGCTGCACCAAGCACCTAGGCTGTGGTATGAGACATTGTCTCAGTTTCTTCTGAAGAATGGCTATACTAGAGGCACCATTGACAAGACTCTCTTCATCAGAAAGTCTGGAAAGGACATCTTGCTCGTTCAAGTTTATGTTGATGACATCATATTTGGTTCTTCAAATGACCAAATGTGTAAGGACTTTGAGCGCATTATGAAGAAGAAGTTTAAGATGAGTTCCATGGGAAAAATGGACTTTTTCCTTGGAATTCAGGTAAAGCAAATGAAGGAAGGTTTCTTCATTAATCAATCTAAGTATGTCTCTGACATCTTAGAAAGATTTGAAATGAAGGATTGCAAGCCTACCAAGACACCCATACCCAGAAACCATAATCTTTGTCCTGATCTTGAGGGGGAGGATACTGATCAACATCATATAGGGCAATTATTGGTTCTCTGATGTATCTTACTGCTAGTAGACCGATATCATATTGCTACTTGCATTTGTGCAAGATATTAGGCTGCTCCGAAGGTGTCTCACTTAGCTGCTGTTAAGAGAATCCTTAGATACCTCAAAGGAGCACCTAAACTAGGTCTCTGGTATCCTAGAAATAAGGATTTTAATCTCTATGGATACTCTGACAGTGACTATGATGGCTGCAATATTGACAAGAAATCAACATCAGGAGGATGTCAATTTCTTGGTGGAAGGATCATCTCATGGCAATGCAAGAAACAATCCTGTGTATCTACATCAACTACTGAAGCTGAATACATTGCTGCTGCTAGCTACTGTGCTCAACTGCTATGGATTCAGAATCAGATGTTAGACTATGGATTCAACTTAATGAGTACTCCTATCCATATTGACAACAATAATGCTATCTCCATTACTGAAAATCTGGTGAAGCACTCAAAGACAAAGCATATTGACATCAGGTATCATTTCATTAGAGATATTCATGAGAAAAATTGATTAAACTAATCAAAGTTGATTCAAATGAACAATATGCTGATTTGTTCACCAAAGCTTTTGATGAGTAAAGATTTAAATATCTCATCACAACTATTGGGATGATAAACATTGATTAGATCATCTCTTTTGAAACCTTTTAATGTGTAATGTCTTCTATCAATACAATTTAAAGCCCTATTACAAAAGATCTTTCTGAAAATTTTCTAAGTGTAAATTTCTTCCGAAGAGAAATTAACCCTCGGAAGTTATTTTTATATCTTCCGAAGCATAATTTTTCAAAGGATAATTTTTCTTCTCGAGAGAAGCGATTGATTACATATCAGATCTACTTCCGAGGTTTACAAATTCTCCATTCGGAAAGCATCTCTAACCTTCGGAAGCAAAATTTTTTGCTTCGGAAGTAAGAATTGCCTTCGGAAGACAAATTACCTTCGGAAATGTTTTACATTCGGAAGAAAGATTCTACTGTGTAACATAAATCTCTTGGGCCCCACACTGTAAAAAGCAAACAAGGGACAGCCAACAAGGGACAGCCCCACCAGAGGCTCAATGCCTGTAGACATTGATCAAGGTCCCGGGTCAGTAGGCTTAACCTCCCTATCTTTTACTGACCTTCTCTTTAAAACTGATGAAGAGATAACATCTCTCCATGGCAATGAAGTTGATCTACAACACCCTCTTCAAGATCAACAGAGCCCGGAAAAATCCCTTATCTCCAGCCCCCATCAACAACCAATTACTGAGGTGAGTCCCACTAATGTGGAGGGGACTCATGCAGATTCAGCTGCCACTACAGAAGGTGCCTCAATGGACCTTGTGGACAATGGTAACATATCTCAGACTGAATCTGCGGTAACCGAGCACCTTGATGACTCTGAAAGAGACATCATTGAGCACGGGAAACCAGGGTGCCAAGAAACCACATCTGGTGGTGAGGCTGAACATACCAGGTATGTTACCTCATCTCCCCGTGCTTCTTCAAAAGAAAATGAGGGAATCGTGAAACTTCTCATTCACAACCTTCTATCTAAAGTCTCAAACCTTGAATCCTTGGTTAAGACTTTAGAAGCAAGGTCCGCCACTCAGCAACTTGAGATTGACAATCTCAAGGCCAACCTAGTTGAGAAACAGACAGAGAGGTCTATCAGGCATGTACCTATTCAGGTCTCATTGACTTCTTCCTCTAGCTTATCTAGCTCTCAAGATGATGCTACCAAAAAGGGAGAGAATGTTTAGAGACAAACACTTGAAGACCCCCAACAGAGCCACACTTCAACTCCAACTTCAACTTCATCTACTTCTATCATTACTGTGTCTGAGCCACCTCAAGTCATTCTGCAGATTGACTCAAAGATGCTTAGTGATCTCTACAGACTCTTCACCAAGTTTCTGTTGAGATCCTTCATAGATCAGCCAAGTCCAAATGCTGCAATGCTCTACTTTGGAGCTGAAGAGCTTCAGAGGCTGACTGCACCTTTACCACTGTGGAAGAAGTTGGTCAACCTAAGGTCCACATGGAACCTAAGATTCATTTCAAAGGGGAAATGGGGACTGATGGCCAGCAACTGAAACAGTTGGGACAGAATCTGCATCTCCTCCAACTTCCGAAGCTAAAGTTAAAGCCTCGGAAGAACAAGCTGAATCTTCCGAAGCTGAAATGGAAGTTGCGGAAGGACTATTTAAGATGTCCGAGGAACTGATCATCACAGATGCAATCCTTGAAATGGCATCTGAGGTGAACGACGAGGACTTTCTGAAACTTCCTCCATCACAGACACCATCTCTACCTCTCTCACAGTCAGAACCCTCTCTCTAAGAACCACCACAGTCAAGCACTTCAAAAGACAAAGGCAAAAGAAATTTGACTATGGAAGAGCTTCAGGAAGAGGAGAAGATTAAGAAACTTAAGAAGAAAGAACGACTTCCAACTAAGAAGTTGCTAGCTGCCAGTACAAAATCAGCTGCAACCAATCAGGAGGTTGTCAACAACAAAAGAAGAGAAGAGATCATTAACTAGCTTATCCAAATGGGAGCTGCCAATAAAGAGACGCTCCTGCTACCACTAGAGGAGTTGGTGGATCTGGAGAAGGCAACCCGGCTGAAACTTGAAGAAGAAGCCAGGTTGGCCTTGGAGAAAGAAGAAGAAAAACAGAAAGAGGCCGAGCTGCAACTGTGGAGAGACATGATAAACTTCCTACTCTCTAGAGGCTTTAATCTTCAAGAACTTTCTCCACACAATGATGATACGATCCTCTGGCCCTACACAAAGAGCAGGATCAAATGGAGAAAGAAAGAAAGAAGGCTGCAAGAGAAAAGGCAAATGAGAAAAAGAAGGAGAAAAGGCTAGGGACACTACAACCAAGAAGTTCACTAAGAAGGCCTGGATGAAAGACTATCTTTGGGCCCATGGATTCTCTAGCAGACAAGTGGGTCCCATGTCTGAAAAGTCACTTCAACGGATTGTCAGTTAAATCAAGGCTGACATCCGGATGGGAAAGAGAAAAGAGATGTACAGAAGGGTAAAGGGGATGATCTTCACTGCAACCACTCCACCTCAACCCTCACCCTCACCCGCACTCTCACCCTTCACCATTAAAACCGAACCTTTCACTCCTGAACCCACACCATTACCCATAACTTCTCCCTCACCATAACCACCCAATCTTCCAATCCTTCAACCCAAAACACTCGCCAGAACCTCTGAACCTCAACCTACCCAACTACCATCCAAACCATCCCCTCAATCTTCTCAACATCTCTCTCTTGAGAAGTTTAAGGTAATCAAGACCAAGCTCATCAACTGCACTACTCTGAGCGAAGTCTCATGTGATGAAAATTCTGTCAACATTACCTATGTTGATGGATCCTCTTGTTCCCTCACAAGAGATCAATTTCTTGATTTACCTAGAGGAACACTGGACCAGGCAGCTAGACTTCTAGGCCTCAACTCAGATTCATTAAATGATGAAGAGAAGAAACTTAGAAGGAAACTGGTGACTCTGCTAGACACTAAGAAAGAGGACAAGATTCCCAGTCAGTCTCTTGTGCCTAGAAAGAAAATAGTCGAGTGGAGGTTCGATGAAACTTCTCACAACTTTGTTGTGGAAAGGGAGAATGGCGAAGTCAATAGACTTAATGCAACCTCTCTGCTACACTCCAGCAGGTTTGATATTGCTGAGTTAGTAAAGAAGCCCTTCTCCAACCCCTCCAACTCTGAAGCTGCTGCTCTCATCAGAAATCACCTTAACAGCCTTCACCTAGCCGAGTTAACTACAAAGGCCAAGATTGAAGAAGAGTTGAGATTGAGAAGACAGGAAGACAAAGAAAGACCTCCCACCAAAGGCACTGCCTTTCTACAGATGGTGGAGGGTCCAGAATTGGAACCTATAGTCAGATGGGAATATGATTACAGTTGCCATCAACTAACTCTTTTTAGAGGGCAACAACAGAGGGTACACGTTATCCAAGGTGACAAACTGGATTTCCTGTCCACCAAGGATCTGTACAAACTTCTCAGCACCACATCAGGGAAGAACAAGGAGACAGACAAATATTTACTCTCCTTGGTGCCGAAAGTTTTGAGAAGCAGAAACAAGTGAAGTTTTGGTAGCATCAGCCTAGAGGGAGTTTGTTGGATCAAGAAGAACGCTAATGCAACCAAAACTAAGTCACTTAGATAATTTTGGTACTGAATGCAAAGGCTTCTGAAGCTTAGCATGGAACTTCCGAAGGTTGTAGAGTTCTTCCGAAGACAAAGTGAAAGATCAACTTCCGAAGACAGAACTCTACTTCCAAAGTCAAGTATATACTTCCGAAGTTCAAGCCTTAGAATAATGAACTAAAGACCACTTCCGAAGTATGATGAAAAGAAGAAGTCTGCAAGCCTTGGAAGAAGCAGCCTCTTCCGAAGTATAAGTGGCTTCGGAAGTACTTACTCTTCCGAAGGCATTTAACCTTCGGAAGACACTACTATAACCAGTGGACACAAATATGGTCTCTGACACTCCGTTGCAGACCTCTGATACTGTATGGCTTCTTCCTAAAGAGCCATGCAGTTGACCATACTTTATTCCACTATTCACCTTTTCATGATAGTACATGTTACCAACTTTAGTTAGTGACAAAAGGTAAGTCAGGGACATGTCCTGACTACCAAATCTCAAGACTTTATCCGAGATACCTTAAACTTTAGTCTTGTAGTATAGACTTTAGCTATAGGATCCCAACTGGTATCAAAGTATATCCGGCTGTAGGTAGTATTATATATAAGTTCTCTTTGTAACTCATTGTAACAACAACTACTGCTTGTAAGAGTCTTGTATCTTTGAGTTGAGAAGCAATATATAAAAGTACCTTGAAAATTACTTCCTGTGTTCTTTATTACTTTCTATATTGTGATCAACTCTTACTGATTATATCTTAACCCAAGTGTTGTTCTAGGTGAGTTCAAGAGAAAAACATAAGTGTTTAGTGACAAACAACAATCCTGCACGACTATATAGCCGTTACCCAACGGTAACCGGGTTTAAAACCGGTTTGATGACTGGGTTGTGAACCGGTTTGAAAACTGAGTTGGTGTGTACAATTTGCTTGAGTCGCATTTATGATAAAATGTGTGCTTTTATAAAATTGTCATATGTGTATCCTATTGAAATACATGTGATGGTGTGCCTAAACCTATTTAGAGGGGGAATCTTCTCCGTCTATTATATGAATAATAGTATATTTGAAAATGTTATTATGTTAAAGCTATAGAACATGATGGTACGTGATAGTTGTATGCGTGTATGTTGTTCATGAAATGCTTCATAAACCTATATCTTGATAAATTATGATTTCATTTTGTAAGCAATGTGTTGGTTAGCATTTTAGAACTATTAGATCACCAAAATGCAACATTTGAATGCAGACACAAGGTACGATCGAATTGCACGGATGGAAGCTTTGCAGGCTCTGAATGGTATATTTTCTGAAATGTATATTGAATTAATGGCACTGATTAGTGGTAGAATTATTGATACATAATTATTTTATAAGAGTGTGTTGTATTTATTATAATAATTATATTAAAAAAAAATTATTGCTTTTTAAATGATCTAACATGCTATAGTTTTTGGCGATACGTTTATGGTTTCAAATTAAACCGTCAAACCATCTTCAAGTTCTCTTCATTTGAGACTTTATTATTATTAAAAAATAGTGATTTTTCAAGAGTAAGTGTGATTTTTATTAAGTGTGATTTTAGGGTGATTAAGTCCTGAAATTCGAGTAAATTCAGTTTCGGTGATAATTAAACAAACACTCGTATCTAGAGCTTGTAAATTCTGTCCGCCAAATAACACGGGCAATATTAAAAGATACACAACCTAGTCCGAATACTATTTCAAAGACAAGACAAAATAAAGTTACAGAGTGAAAACACTCAAAACATGTTTTAACCAATCTTAAGTTAATAGTTTAAACGGTTGGATGGAATTATCCTATTGTTCTTGAAAGTCAACCAATCGCTGGTCAGATTTGTATCAACGCAAGAAAACGCAGAATCTTCTTCGATCCATCATCTTCCACCAGTGACCCATTCTCTATCTTCTTCATCAAGCAAAACATTACAATCCACCTGCTCAATCGTCATTCAATGGATCATACACACTTCATATACACCTTTTCTTGATCTTATTCCCATTTCGCATATCGTCGAACACTTGGTGTGCACCATATTTGTACAATAGCAGCAGATTATCAGATCGAGACGAAAGGGGAATGGTTCTCCCACTATTGAAGCTTGGTACTCTCGCATTGAAGACCTTAAGCAAACCCATTGCTAAGAAGCTCAAACAACAGGCTGCCATTCACCCCAAGTTTCGAACTTCCATCATTAGTTTCGCGCAGGTAATCTACTGTTTTGCTACTTTACATTTGCAATGATTCTTCGTTCCCGCTTCTCTGTGTGTTTGTGCTTGTGGGTTTTTGTGGGTGATTACGGAAGCTTTTGTTTCTTTTGTTGGACAGATATATGTAGCATTGGCTTAGGGTTTTTTTTGGGGTTAATTTGAAGTGTAATGGTACCATGTTTATAGAATTTAGGGCTAGAATTGGGGCGGATAAACTCAGTTACTCTGTTCATGGTTTTGCAAATTGAGTTAAAACGTTGATGTTACCCAGTGCATTCGAAAATGTTCTGTCGTTTTTAAGGTTTTGGGACTGTATATATGCTAAATTACTAACCTTCTTGAAATATTTAAGTAGAGGAATTTGTGACTGAAATACAACATAGAGATAGCCTCAAACGCTAAAGCATCACAATGCTTCATAGCCTTAGCAGAATTTGGTTTGAATTAATCAAAGTGTGAACTTTTGATTTTGTTGAGGACTCTCACAGTGTTGCAAAAACATAATCTAGGCGGAGATCGGGGATTAATCAATAATCGGCACTATACCGATTAGATTTCCCCTAATTGGTAACAAAAATCTCTAGTCGGTCAAAGTTTTTCATGATCAAGCCCAAAATTGGTCATAGGCGGCCCAAACATTTCTGTGTTTTCCAATTGATTTTAAGTTTTGCAAATCCTTTGAACCTTTTAATTTAGCCGAGATGAATGGTGTTTAAATCATTGAACAATATGGACAAGATGATGATGAATTTTGAACTATTTGATCGTTGAAGTATTTAAATAAATATGTTAATGTTTGAATTTTTAAGTACATGATTTGTTATGTTTAAGTATAATTGTTTGACTTTTGAACTATTTTAAGTAGTATATTCATATTGATGCGTACATAATACATAATATAAGTTTGACTAATTACACATAAAAATTTCAATTCGATCGATTGCTAGGCGGCACCTACCGTTCAACTAGCGCCTTGCGAGTTCTACAACACTAGACTCATATGTTGGACCAATCTTGACATTAATTAAAGTTAGAGGTCTATTTTATAATTTATTTTTGGTCATTATCTGGTAAATAAACGGATAGGTTAATCAGGTAGTTTTTCAGCTTTATCTCAAAAGGATTTGAGATAAGATTTTATGATTTAAATTTATCTCAAAAGGATTTGAGATAAAGTCTAATTTTTAGGACTTGATTAGCTTGATGGGCAAGGCTGATTAAACTATAAATAGGGATAGTTTTTACTTATTCTTTG
Organism: Flaveria trinervia; assembly: GCA_025506515.1. Lineage (NCBI taxonomy): Eukaryota > Viridiplantae > Streptophyta > Magnoliopsida > Asterales > Asteraceae > Flaveria > Flaveria trinervia. The sequence continues at coordinate 12,699,623 of CM046446.1, forward strand.
TAAGTTTTTCTATCAATTAAATGGAGAAGAAGTTCCAGAATTGTTCCTGTGTTTTTTGGTTGTTTCTGTTTGTTTTGTTCTATTACCAAGTTACTTCAATTGGTATCAGAGCTCTGGTAAGAGATTTGGGATTTTCAGTTGATCCAACGTGGTGGATCAAGTACTTAAATAACCAATACAGCAGGTGTACAAGCGTCGATCAAAGGAGAGATCGATGGGGGACGCTGCAGCACCAAACAACCAGCCAGCGCAGGTTGATAAAACAGGCAACCTTTCGTTTCAGTGCCCGGTTCTAACTCCAACCAATTACCCTATCTAGTCATTTAAAGTAAAGGCGATTTTCAAAGCTTATGGAATTTGGGAGGTGATTGAACCTGGGACAAATCCGAATCAGAAAAAAGACAATGCAGCCATAGCCTATCTCTATCAATCACTACCTGAAGACCTCATTTTGCAGATCGCAAGCTGTGAACATGCGAAAGACATTTGGGAATCAATCAAGACTCGAAACTTAGGTGTCGAACGAGTCATGGAGGCATGATTGCAGTCCCTAAAAATTGAGTTTGATCTGATCAAAATGAAGGAAGGCATAACAATGGATGATTTTGTGGGAAAACTCTCTGGAATTGCTTCAAAATCAGCCACCCTTGGATCCCCAATTAATGAAGCAGCGCTAGTCAGAAAACATCTGACTAGTGTACCTGACAATTTCATAAACATGGTGGCAACAATAGAACAGTTGGTTGATCTAAAAAAAGTCAAGTTTCAAGAAATCGTTGGAAGGTTGAAGGCGTACGAAGAAAGAACTAATTCCAAGACCAATAACATCAGACATGATCAACTTCTATTACCCTACAATGAATGGGAATCCAAAAGAAAGTAGGAAAAGGGATTTGGTCAAGGCCGAGGGAATGGTCAAGACACCTGTGGAAGAGGTCGAGGTCGTGGGCGGTCAGGTGGTCGTGGAAGGGGTGCAAACCGTGCTAAAAGCTCCTAAGATGGAAACCAAAATTCAGAAAACTCAAAGAAAGATCGGTCTAAACTGCAGTGTTTCAGGTGCGATGCGTTTGGACATTTTTCAGCTGACTGTCCAACCAGAAAGAATGATGAGAAGGCCCCTCTTGTTATGTCTCAAGCGGCTCATCGGAATCAACACATGAGCACGTACAAACGATTATCACGCGAAAATAGAACAATAAATAACACAAAGATTTAATGTGGTTCGGTCGGTGTGACCTACGTCCACGGGCTGCAACTAGGGTTTTCTTTATTTGCTCAGTACAAAGATTACAAATACATGACGGGGTATATATAGAGACTAATAATTAGGGTTAATAGTTTAATGATCAAGAAAACTAAACATGGGCCCAAGCCCAAAGACTTCACAAACCCAACAATCTCCCCTTGAAGGCTTTGCGATAAATTCTAGCCCGCCGTTCAAGTACAAAGCAACCCAGTCGTCTAGTAGCTTCAGTAATCTTTAAACAAGTCTTCCAAGCCTCCAGTTCCCAAAGAACAAGCTAAGACTCCATCATATCTCCTAGTTGCAGCGACCCCTCATCATCACGTACGAGAAGAGCCAGTTGAAGCTCCCCCGAGCTCCAACTCAGGCGGGCTAGTCCCGCCAATGACTCATCCTCCATCTTACTTGGTTTGGACATTCCACCAGATTCAAAGATACACCGAGTATCACTATCACTCTCCAAATTCAGCAAACAATCACAAGGAGAGAATTTTCCAGTCGTAGTCTTTAAAACCCAACGGTTCTTTGTAATTGTACCCGGAACACGTCTCGTGCTCCCACTGTCACCGAATCCCCTGAATGGTTTAGACTTTTGAACTCGTTCACTTAACATCCCTGCTCCAGACTTCACGTTTGCAAAATGAACTCTCTTAGCATTTGATTTAGTGAACCGGATTTTGTCGTGCTTAACCGGGACGGTCATACATCCTTTAGCAGGTACCTCAACCATATACAATGACCCACACTTCATACCACGAGCAATAACCAGATTACCATTGATCACCTTCCATTTACCACCACCAAACCTCACTTCCAGTCCTTGTTCATCCAGCTGACCAACTAAAATCAGCTTCTTCTTCAGCCCTGGAACCCTGACATTCTTTAGGTTCCATGTAGTACCCAATGAAGTAACCAGATCAATATCGCCCATGCCCGTTACCTCAAGTATCTCGTCATTGGCTAATCGTACCTTTCCAAAATTACCATGTTTAAGATTCACCATCGTTTCCCCGTTGTCCATGGCGTGAAACGAAGCCCCTGAATCCATGACCCAAGAGTCCACACTGTTTTCCACATTGAGTATCAATGCATCATCATCAGAAACATCCCTAGCAGCAGTGTTCAATTCTTTCTTATTCGGACATTGACTCTTAACATGCCCCACCTCATTGCAGCTCCAACACTTTACATTCTTCGTAGATCTAGATGAACTTCTTCCCCGACTCCCACTATTCCTTTTATTAGCCCGACTCCTGCCAACATTTAGTAGTTCACTATTTGATGATTCACCCGAGTTCTTTCTTCTGACTTTATCACCCATAATTAGATCTCGAATACCATTAAGAGTGAAACCCTTAGTCCCCACAGAACTTGAAATTGCAGTCACAGTTCCAGACCAACTATCAGGTAGAGACGACAACAACAGTAGAGCTTGAACTTCATCATCAAACTTGATTCCAACAGATACAAGTCTTGTTAAAATTGAATTAAGATTGTTAATGTGAGGAGTCACTGAGCTTCCTTCTTTCATCCTTGTGTTCACCAGCTCCCGAATCAAGAACACCTTATTCGCCGCAGATGGTTTCTCATACATATTTGACAAAGCAGTCATCATACCACGAGCCGTGGTTTCCTTATTGACATTAAAAGCAACATTTTTCGTCAAAGCCAATGTAATAACTGCACGAGCCTTTTTGTCCTTTGATTCCCAATCAGCTTGTTCTATTTTCGCAGGTTTTTCTTCTAGTACCATATCCAAGTCCTTTTGACATAATAATGCTTCTATTTGCATTTTCCACTAACTAAAATTAGAACTGTTAAACTTCTCGATCACAACCTTCCCGTCTTTAGCCATCTCAAACAACAAACAAGAAGCAAATCGAAACAGTAAACAAACACAACAATGGCACGGGCCTGAACTTGACGACTGTTCTACTGAACACTGTCAGTTGACCGATTTGCTCCTACAAAAACCTTTGCGGACAAATCTAAACCGGATATACTTTTCTTTCACAAAACATGGTTCCCCAAACAGTTGATAATAATTCGTCAATAAATAGAAACTTGAAAACACAAAACCCTAACCTTTACCCGACGAATCCAAGAGTTACTAACAAACCCTAATCGACGGCTCAAAGGATCGATGGCTCAAAGGGTTTCAACCTCGTACTGGATCTCAATCAAAACTCCTTCACCAAAAAAGAAAAGATCACAATCTGCCGTTTTCTTTTGTTGTCGCAAATCCCAGAGAAATGTTTTTCCTTTCTTTCTTGCGCAGAACCCCAAATCAAAAAAGTCAACAAATAATACTATTATATTATTTGTTTTGAGTTGCGTACAAACAACACCAAAAAAACCCCTTTTTAAGGCACAAATTTCAATGAAACTTGATCTCTTTTATTGCTTGATCACAATCCCACACGAGCACCGAAATAGCAACGACAATCTTCGGAGAGAAAAAGAAAAAACTTCCTATGAATCGTTTCCCGTGAAACCGTATGTTCAACGAGCCAAAGCTCTGATACCACTTGTTTTGCGCAGAACCCCAAATCAAAAAAGTCAACAAATAATACTATTCTATTATTTGTTTTGAGCTGCGTACAAACAACACCAAAAAAACCCCTTTTTAAGGCACAAATTTCAATGAAACTTGATCTCTTTTATTGCTTGATCACAATCCCACACGAGCACCGAAATAGCAACGACAATCTTTGGAGAGAAAAAGAAAAAACTTCCTATGAATCGTTTCCGGTGAAACCGTATGTTCAACGAGCCAAAGCTCTGATACCACTTGTTATGTCTCAAGCGGCGCAGCGGAATCAACACACGAGCACACACAAACGATTATCACGCGAAAATAGAACAATAAACAACACAAAGATTTAACGTGGTTCGGTCGGTGTGACCTACGTCCATGGGCTGCAACTAGGGTTTTCTTTATTTGTTCAGTACAAAGATTACAAATACATGACAGGGTATATATAGAGACTAATAATTAGGGTTAATAATTTAATGATCAAGAAAACTAAACATAGGCCCAAGCCTAAAGACTTCACAAACCCAACACATCTAACACAAGCCACCAGTGCTGGAACAACACATGCTAATGCTGACAAGCCTGCGTTGTTAATGGCTGTAGCCAATCAAATCAAGAAGGAACTAATCTATGTGAATGAAGAAAAGGTATTTCCGGCTGAATACGGGTCACATGATGATAGGCAATACATGTGGTATTTAGATACCGGGGCAACAAATCATATGACAGGCAATGAAAGTTTATTCTCAGCAATTGATACAAATATAGGGGAAAAGTTAGATTCGGAGACGACTCAAGTGTGGAAATTGAAGGAAGGGGTTCTAGTCTTCTCGATTTCGAATGTAAGAATGGGGAACAAAGGTTGTTGACCGATATTCTTTACATCCGGTATTTAAAGAGCAATATTTTCAGCATCGGCCAAGCTGAAGAAGGAGGGTGTGAATTAACAATTAAACAAGGAAATTTTATCAATGTTTGAACCGGATGTGACCTTGCTAATGAAGACTCACAGATCTCCTAATCGCTTGTATAAAATCAACCGAAAAATCAGGTCACCGGTGTGCTTAATAACCAAGATTCATGATGCAACTTGGTTGTGGCATGCCTGTCTTGGGCATGTAAACTTTGACACCATGAAGCGTTTAGGGACGAGTGAGCTAGTCCATGGAGTACCGGCTATTGACCACCCTTCACAACTATGCAAAGCATGTTTGGCAGGGAAGCATACGCGACAAAGTTTCCCTGACCAGACCTATGTTAGGGCTGCAAGACCGTTGGAACAGGTTTACGCAGACGTATGTGGGCCCATAACACCTGCCACCGAAGCTGGAAATAGGTATATTTTGCTGTTTGTTGATGATCACAATAGGTTTATGCGGCCATTCATGTTAAAAACCAAGAATGAAGCACTTGAACCATTCAAGATATTCAAAGCTTTGGTTGAGAACAATACAGGGAAAAAATAAAGGTCCTTAGAACTGATCGGGGTGGAGAATTTACCTCCTAAGGAGTTCAGTCTGTTTTGTTAACAAGCTGGAATTACAAGGCAACTAACTGCATTCTATACACCCTAGCAGAACGGTATAGTCGAAAGAAGAAACCGAACCGTGTTGAGCACAACAAGGAGTATTCTTAGTGCAATGAATATGCCACAAGTGTTTTGGGAGGAAGCTGTACGTCATGCAGTTTATGTGTTAAATAGGCTGCCCATGAAGATTCAGAACAACCAAACATCATACAAAGCCTTAAAAGGATGGAGACCAAGACTTGATCATCTACGGGTGTTTGGGTGTGTTGAATATGTAAAAACACCTTCAAACCATGTGAAGAAGCTTGATGACAGAAGTGTTCCCATGGTGCATTTAGGAACAGAACCAGGGACCAAGGCTTATCGCATGTACGATGTTGAGAGAAAGAAAGTGGTAATCAGTCGAGATGTCTTTGATGAGGCACGTAAATGGGAATGGGATAAACACCAGCAGCCGAACAAAGAAGCTGAGTTTGTGATCGAGCCATTTGAAGCGGATTCAACAGCCCAAAACAACAATCATGAAGCTGATTCTAGAGCCCAAAACAGTGGACACGGACCTGCTGAACTCGGCAGCCCTGTAAGTCCACTGATTAGCAGCCCGTTTCAAGGAAACAACCCGTTAACCCATGCTGAAACACATGACTCAGCCTATTCTGAACTTAGCAGCCCAAAATTAACTATAAAAGGGCGTGGGCCGGTGTTACCAAAGCTTCAAACAGACACTATTGGTGAATCAGACCCAATTATGGCAGGAGATGAGACTTTTGATGATACACCACCATAAGGTATGAAAAATCTGTATGAAGTTTATGATCTTCTCCTTACTGAAGGGGAACCAACAAACTTCAAGGAAGCTACAGGGCATAAAGAATGGGAGCAAGCTATGGAAAGTGAGATAACTTCCATTGAAAGATGCAACACTGGAGTTAATGGACCTACCCCCAGGACACCAACCCATTGGTTTAAAATGGCTTTATAAAATTAAAAGGGATGCAAATAGTGTAATTATAAGATACAAGGCATGATTAGTCGCCAAGGTTACATCCAACAACATGGTGTAGACTTTGACGAGGTATTCACGCCCGTAGCTAGACTTGAGATGGTTAGACTCATTCTAGCATTAGCAGCACAAAGGGGGTGGAATGGTCACCACCTTGATGTTAAAACGGTGTTTCTACATGGGGAACTCAAGGATTGTATCACAACCGGAAGGCTTTGTCAAGAAAGGAAAGGAGCAAAAAGTGTACAAATTAACCAAAGCTCTTTATGGCTTGAAACAAGCTCCACGAGCTTGGAATACAAAGTTAGATGGGGTTTTAAAGGAGTACGGATTCCAAAGGTGCAAACTTGAACAAGCCGTTTACACAAAAAGAACTCATGAAGTTTCATTGCTAGTAGGGATCTATGTGGATGATTTGATTGTGACCGGAAATGACATGGATAAAATTCTGCAATTCAAACGACAAATGGAAGATAAGTTCGAGACGAGTGATTTAGGTTCACTCTTCTATTATCTCGGGCTAGAAGTGATGCAAGACAATGATGGAATAAAAATTAAGCAATCAAGCTATGCAAGAAAGATCTTACAACAAGCTGGAATGTGGGAGTGTAATCCTACTAAATACTCAATGGAACCGGGACTAAAATTAACAAAGGAAGATGGCAGCAACAGTGTAGATGCAACATAGTACCGAAAAACAATAGGATGCCTTCGGTACTTGACTCATACGCGGCCAGACCTTGCATACTCAGTTGGATATGCAAGTAGGTACATGCAAGCCCCTAAAACTACTCACTATAGGTTGTAAAACTTCTCAGGTATGCAAAAGGAACTATAGACCTGAGCATCCACTACCGAAGGAATGGAAGCAATGAACTGCTGGGATTTAGTGACAACAACCTTTTAGCCGATCCAGATGATGGAAAAGGAACCACAGGACTGGCATTTTACTTTGATGATGGACCCATTAGCTGGTGCTCTCAAAAGCAACCAATAGTAGCTTATCATCTTGTGAGGCCGAGTTTATGGCTGCAATTTCAGCAGCCTGTCAAGCAATTTGGCTAAGGGGTTTATTAGCTGAAATTACAAGAGGAAATGAAGAACATGTACTCATAAAGGTGGACAACAAGTCAACAATCAACCTGATGAAAAATCATGTCTTTCACGGAAGGAGTAAACATATCAACATACGCTATCACTATATACGAGAGTGTAGAGAAAAATCAAATCAAGGTTGATTTCATTAGTGGGGATCAACAACCGGCAGATATTCTCACGAAGGCTCTACCAAAGATTAAATTTGCTGAAATGAGAGAACTGTTGGGAGTAAAGAAGATTGAAGACTCGGGAAAATAACAAGAAGACTCAAGGTCAAGATTGGGGGGGTGATTGTTGGACCAATCTTGACATTAATTAAAGTTAGAGGTCTATTTTGTAATTTATTTTTGGTCATTATCCGGTAAATAAAAGGATAGGTTTATCAGGTAGTTTTTCAGCTTTATCTCAAAAGGATTTGAGATAAGCTTTTGTGATTTAAATTTATCTCAAAAGGATTTGAGATAAAGCTTAATTTTTAGGAGTTGATTAGCTTAATGGGCAAGGCTGATTAAACTATAAATAAGGATAGTTTTTACTTATTCTTTGTGAGTTCTTCTATCAATTCAATTGGAGGAGTTCTAGAATTTTTTATGTGTTTTCTGGTTGTTTCTGTTTGTTTTGTTCTAGTACCAATTTACTTCATCATATAGGGTATAGGAATCACAAGATTTATTTTCTCAATCTTGTAAAATTTCAACATCTAAAGTAGTTAGGATGCCATTTTACAAATTAATTTAGTTGCGTGAGCATTTTAGGCTTCTAAATATAGCAGAAGTATGATTGAAAACAGAAGCTAGATGATTGTCCTAGGTGTTCATTAATCAAAACTTGTTATCATGTTTCCTATTTTGATTTTCATATCAGTGCATCTCAATCTCTTTCTCTTAATAGTCAAGAAATCTGTTGCTTAAATTTTAACTGCCTCATGTTTATTAAGTTGTTATGCTCCTAACATGTTTCCCTTAGATCAATCACTAGAAAAGGCAATACTTTTTAGTTTCTTGCTTGCATTTGACTTTTGAGTCTCTGTTGAATGTCGTTGTTTTAATTGCTTAAAAATTCAAATTCAACTGGTTCCTAAAATTTCAACCTTAAACAAAGCCCCTCTGTTAGTCTCTTGTATCATTAACAGAGCCCATGCTTAATTCATTATTCTGCTTGAACTTTTGGGTTTTTGATTCACGTACTTTGTAGATTATACTTCTTTTTGTTTCCTGCTGACGAATTCTAAATTATGTGTTCTCTTGGTGTCGTATAATGGAATAGGCAAACCACAGGCTAACAACAAATATACAAAGAAGAATTTATGGACACGCAACAGATGTTGAAATTCGGCCCTTGAATGAGGAGAAAGCCGTTCAGGCAGCTGGGGACCTTATAAGTGAACTCTTTGTCTTCTCGGTATAGTGTTTCCTTATATATAATCTTCTTCATGTATTAATCGTTTGTTTAGGTGTCATCATATATCTTATGGTCAGAGAAGAACTGCACATAGTAGAAAAACCTAGAAAGAAAAAGAATGATAACAATTAAACTTCGCAAAAATAAACGGGAGTGATTGATTCGTTGCATCAATTGATTACACATGATACCAAATTACCAATTAACAATCCAAAAGCTCTTATTAAGCCTTGATTCTTTTATTGTACACTTTTACTTTCTTCTTGCCTAATAATATCCAAGTTACAAAAGCAAATTGAAAATTAAAGGAGTTTGATTTTAGTAATTGAAATGGTCATATTGTCTCACCTTATAAGCACATATGGGATCTGCATGGCAAATCCTTATTTTTTGTTTCATGGCGAGTGACTAGATACTAGCAAATGTGCTAAGTTGCATGTAAAGGTGGCAAAATGGGTAGGTTGGCAGGTGGGTAATTCAAAACAGGTTCAAGTCAAAATTGGTGAGATTCTTGCGGGTTGAAACGGGTTATGTTGACCTCTTTAGACTTTCTAGAAATTTTATAATTAATTATGGTGTAACCGTGATTTTATAAACAATATTGTTAATTTGTTACAATAATAATAGTAAGAAGATCTTATTAAGAAGCAATTTAGGAAGTTGCGTGCATTAACAGACATACTTTGGACAACTTTCAACCCCTTTGATCATTTGACCTGTTTCCTTTTGTCACTATTATTTATTTACTCATTTGACTGGTTATAGATAAAACATAACCCAAATCAACCCATTTATAAGTAAATGGGTTGAAAGTTGAAACCGTCAACACTAGTTACATGCAAGGTTTCCTAAATTTCTGTCCATTCTTCTTGTTTACTTAACACATGGTGTAAACTATTCATCATATCGTTCTCCATGGACATAAATTGACATGGTATTTGCATTAAGTGATCAAGTGATGTGCCCTAGTATCTATACCCTGAGCGTAGTACATTTTCTTTTCTTTTGCATACTTCATGAGAAAAACTGTTAAGGTAGAGGAGCTAACTCATTACGTCTACGTTTGCTCTATCAAAACAAAGCACAAGGTCCCGACTTTAGAGAGTGATAAAATCGATACTTAGTAATCGCAGTATGACCTTGATATTATTGTCCAATCACATTGAACAAACAGCGAATTTATTTGTTGGGATTCTCATCTGTTAGGTATCTTTACACAACGGAAATAAACAATGTTATACACACACACACGAAAGCAATAAGGACACGAGTTTTTATAGTGATTCGGTCAAGATGACCTACGTCCACTCTCTGCAACTAGGTATTTTATTAAGCTCAAGGGACAAGATTACAATACAATGACATGTTCTATATATAAAGATAATTAGGGTTTCAAGAAGCTTCAGTGGGCCAGGCCCATAACTCCATCCAAAAGCCCAAAGGCCTTCACACCTCAACATCATCAGAGTGTTCTAATTGATAATTGATTTACCAATTAACAATTTATATCATCTTTTCTAATGATTTAAAATCATAGTTTATCCATGAAAGTTGCTGATGATATTGAATACTTGTCCTAGACAGCTAGACTATTAGTAGTTAAATTTATCATGTGAAGTCAACTGGTACATTTTGATAGTAAACAAAGTATATCCTTCAACGATAAGGAGCTCAAAACAGTCACGTAAAGCTTGTTAATAGTACAAATTAACAGCTATCTGTTACTTGTTCATTATGTTATTCAACAAGATTCTTGATGATGATTTGTCCATAACCAATCATCAAAGATTTACTTGAATTATATTTGTATAATTGTATATGCTTAATCCATTTTTTGAATTATTTAATGGTGGCTTATGTTTACAATTTCTAATAGGTTGCAGGAGTAGCCCTCATTTTTGAGGTGCAAAGAAGTGCTCGATCAGAAGCCAAAAAGGAGGAAGCCCGCAGACAAGAAATGGAGGTAATATTTTATTTCTATCTGATAGGCTATTGTAACTAGCAAAATAAGTTTCAGGGATGCTAAACATTCTTTAACCACCAGAGATCATACAATATTCACCCAAAAACTAGCTTAACAAACTGTCGATTAAAGCCCATTTACCTATAATTGTGTCAATGTAGTTATGTTTTATCTTTAATGGTTCAATTGCGTTATGTTAAAGATTAACCAGAAGTCCAGAAGAAGATTAACCAGAAGAGTCAAATGGGTAAAAAGTCATCCAAGGGGTGTACAAATGCATAAGTGTTTCCTAAATCATAATATTAATAACTAGATATTCTTTTGTAATAATAGACTTTTTAATCAAATTTAGCACACCGTTTATTTAATAAACATACATATATATATACATGTATACTCACTCACTCACACACACACATATTTACACACATGTACACAATTTAGAAAAAAATTATTTTTGCAGGAACCCCAACCCATTTTGACTGAAATGCTCAAAATGCCTTTTGACTATCCCCAACCTGTGTTGCCCATTTTTCCACATCTAGCAAAACAGATATTATGAGTTCTGTACACACATTAAGTATGAAAATACCAGTCATCAAGATCTCTCATATCAGTGACATTTCCAAAAAAAACATTTTTGTACACTTTTTAAGGTTTAAAATCTATACCATTTACTCATATATAGCTTCATTTTTATATGCAAGCTCTTCTCTATTGTGTTAGTGTACTGATATCAAGTACCAAAAAGCAAAGATCTGTTTTAGGCACAAGCAAGTATGCAGGTTGGTATAGGCTTTGGGTTTAAAACCATAAGTTTTTGGTACCTGTTGAAACAATCTATTCAGCCATATGAGTAAGATATGATATCATCTCAATAATAATATAATATTTTTGAATAAAATGATTTGGGAGGCTTTATGATTAAAAATACACTTACGGTGGCTTTCAACTCGTTTGACACGTCCAACCCATATGACATGTTTCTTTTTTAGTTAGTTGTGTTTTCATCCATTTGACCTGGTAGACTATTACTACGTTAGTGATATAGAAAGTGATCTGAATTGACTGATTTCGTAAATGGATTGAAGTCAAGATCAATATAACACATTTCAGTTTTAGACATGGTCTATTATTTTTTGTTATTTCAACAGGGACAGAAGGTGAAGAATATTAATTGTCACTTTTAGTTTAACACTAATTTTATGGGCTATATAGGTTATGCGGCGACAAGACGAAACTTTAGCTGAAGAACTGGAAAGTCTAAAGCAAAAAATTCAGGAGCTTGAGCAGCTTGCTAAAGGAAAAGGACTTGCAGGTGTTTTCAACTTCAAAAGTGTTCAAACCCAAAATGTAGATTCAGCAAATCAACCATGATCTGACCCACACCACCCTAATGTTTTTCGCTTCAATACAATTATAGATCATGGGTGTTGATTGATTGAGACCTTTGGATGGGAAACCTTTCATTCTTGATTGTTATCCAGTGCTAATACTATTGATTTTTGACCCTAAAGCCTTCACTGTTTTATTCCCAAATAAAGGGGTTGACCCATTTGCATAGTAGTCAAACCAAGATTTGATGGTCTATACACGAGTCTAGGTTATGTTATTCTACCATTTGCAACGAGTTGTACAACTTCTATCGGTTGATACCAATTTCTTTTCTCTTATTGGTATACATGAATAATATAAAAGCATCACTTTTTGACAAGCTTGTATAGATGTACTTATGTTTATTGCATATTATGATTATGATGCTCATACTCTTGATCTTTTAAAGAAAGAACATTTTTTTTTGCTCTTGATCTTTAAGAGGTAGAATATTTTTTTGGCACAAGATGCTTGTTTTCAATAGTTGGTTGGTGTCCTCTTGATAAAGATAGCCTTTGGTGCATTCATGACCTTTCTATCTCAAATGGAGGATCAAGAATTGACTTCAAAAGAATCTAATGAATGGTAGTGGGAGGATAGGTGTCTCTTATTTATACCTTTCTTCTTGTAGTCATCTTCACTTTTCTCACCCACAAAAAGTGGAGAATTTTTAAAAATAAAAAATAGTAAATTTATTATATTTGTTGAAAATAATACCTAGTTTTCTTTTCTTCACACAAGTACAAAGGTTATTTTACATTCGAGTTGTAATATATGTACATGATAAATAAGACTATTTTATAATGTGAAAGACAGAAAATTTGTTAAAAAGATTATTACTAACACTTAATTTCAAAGGTCTGTGGCATTTTGTCACCGGCTGAAATCACCCCTTTAAGTTTCTTCAATTGATATTTTAGCCCCTTAAAGTTTTTGTAAAGCTTTAGAAAAATATCACTTTAACCCCTCAAGTTTTTAAAGCTCGCGGGTTTATCCGTTATACATTTTACTTACGAAAATTAATTTCTTATGTTTTTATTTTTATTTATGTATCTGTGCAAGTTCGAGTTCATCTATGCTTTGACGTAAATTTTGTTCGGACACAAGCTAATGTAAAACACTTTTGTGCTAATTTCTATGTACGATTTTAGTTGGTATACGTTTTGACGTATATTTTATTTGAAACGAGTGAAGTAAAATATAATATGTTTTATTTCGATGATATAAATTCAAGTAACTCCAAATTTTTACGTAAGTTTTGTTCGAAACTAAGTCAGGATAATCGTGGCCTATACTTTATCACGTTGTGTACGGCACCACCGCATCGCACGAGTATTTTTTACTAGTTTAAGATTAAAAGTTAAAATTATAGATTCTTAAAATTTTGATTGGTTGGTTTCATGCTAAAAGAATATGTTGTATTTGGATGAATTTGATTGCTCCTTGAGAAAGTTACTTTATCATTTTTGACCTGCGAAGTTGGGACATCCCATCATTTATAACTTCTCATGGGGCCAAAATAACATAAGTTATTTTTCTTGTTTTTTTATTTTTTATTTTATTTTATAGATGACAACTAACACTTATCTTATCTACTTTTAGTTTTACTTCAAGGCTTAAACCCTAACCTCTAGAAAAAGATGCATCATTTAATACAAGAGTATACAATTAGATTAAATGTTCTTATTGATAATAACATATCTTATTTACTTTTTTCAAAGAATGCTTTATTCTTTCAATGTGTTACAGAGTTAAAATAATATGACATGAGACATGTGCAATATCTTATTGTTAAATCACATGTGGTTAATTGAACAATCAAAATGGCCCATCATCACAGGATAGGGGCATAAGATGGGTGAAATATGGTGGTCACCAATTTATCATAATCAAGTTTACTCTACTTACCTAAAAAAGAAGTGAGGAATAAAAAATATATATAAAAACAAGAATATATACCAAATACTTGTTGAAGCAATAATTGCTATAGACACACTTTCTATTATTGTCACAATGGAAGTGGTCATCGATGGTGTAGAAAACAATACAAATGACACTCGAATTCTTGTGTACATCTATTTTCCTTTTTTTTTATATATAAAAATTTCTTTGTGATATATAAAGTAGTAAGATTATGTAATAATTTATGTAAAGAGCAAAGAAACTGTTTAAGGTGGCAAACTATCATCTATTTTCCTTATTTATTTAAATATTTCTTTGTGAATATTATAAAACATAAAGTACTATAAGGTTATATGATACTTTATGTACGAATAAAGAAACTGTTTAAGGTAGCAAACTATTATCTGATTTATGTGATTGATAATGGTTAGTTAAATATAAATTCCAAGCATCCATGATGGCTAAGAAAAGTAATAGACTGAAAATTTTGTACTTGTTATTTTTAACAATCTGTGAAACCCTTTTATTAGTTTAAATTTTTTAATAAATATAAAATTGCATAAATGGTCACTATGGTTTAACCAAATTGCATGGTTGGTCCCCAAACTATAAAAATTGTAAAGATAGTTCAAATTTTTATGTAATCATTGCATTTTTTTGCCTCTAACACTAAATTCATTTATTTTTATGCATTTTATAAACTTTGAACTAACATATAAATTTAATTTTAGTAACAAATAGTGCAACACCCACATAAAAATTTTGGATTAACTTTACACTTTTGTGAAATTTGAAAACCAAATATGCAACGATTATACAAAAATTTAGACTATCTTTGTAATTTCAAAGTCCGGGGGACCAATTATGCAATCTGATCAAACCACATGGATCATTTATGTAATTTCTCTTTAATAAATTAACAACCCCCCACCCCCGCATAGAAGAACATGATTGTTGTTTTTGACAAATAAAAATATTAGTTGTGTTCAGGTTGAATAATTCAACACATCAACCCCTAACACGATTGACACCTCTAGTTTAGACCCTCATCCTTTGACTAGCAAAGTGTAGATAAAATATGCTTGGTTGAACTCTGAAAGCGACATGGAAAGATATAGACACTAGCAGTGGCCGGTCAAGGCTCGCTCCATGATCGTCTTAGCTTTACTCGTTGTCGTTGAGTCCTCATCCAAACATTGTTCAACTAAATTGTAATTACATGCATGATCATACATTATAAAATACACTTATTATTTTAGTAACAATAAGCGTTTAAACAAATAATATAGATAGTGATACTCATATTCTTATTCTATATATCGAATACATCTAAAAGGCCATGTTCCCTAGAGACCTCATAGATATATTGACACACCGAAACATAATTATTAGATTTCAACATTCAATAATCATTTCTAATAACTTAAAAATGTCATTACATATTTAGATGTCTTAAAACATAACATGACTAACTTTAAATTATCATAACTATTATAACTCGGATGGTAGTCTCTATGGGGTAGGGTTATACTAAAAAACTGTTTAATATAAAAACACTAAGAATGATTGTAGGTTTGACACGTGTCCTTTTATTTTTTAATAAGAAGGACATTTTGGTTATTGTGTCAAATACGTTAACTTATTGTGCCTTATACGTTCATTGTGTCATATATTTTTACATCATTTGTTATGTGTATTAATCATTGTGTTTTACATTTTAGATCATTTTGTGTTATTTTTATTTTTTTTATAGATTATAAAGTTGTTATCTATTATTGTGTTTTACAATTAGAAGTACACAATGACATGTTTTCACTAATGTATTTTTTAAAACTCATAGTGTTAAAGATAACACAATATGCCATTTTTGTTATTTTTAATATATTATATTAACTTTTTATCTATCATTGTGTTTTACTATTAAAATTACACAATGGTGTAATTTATGCCAATGTAGTTTTCAAAACTCATAATGTTCAAGATAACACAATAACAATCAAAAGACACAATAAGACATTGTGTTATTTTGTCATTGTTTTTAATGTATTATATTAATTAGTTGATAATTTATTATTGTGGTTTACATAGTAGAGATATATAAAAAATGTTATTTCATCATTATATTTTTTAAAATTCATCATTTTAGAAAAAAATATAGTATTAAAAAACATAATAACTAACAAAAATACACTATAAACTGCACTAAAGACATAAAAAGTGACTGAGAAATGAGCTTAATAACATTATTTTTTTATATTCTTATATAACAATAATGTAATCATTGTAAAGTAAAGAAAATGCTTGTTTATATGCAGTAATTTTTATAAAAAAAAATAAGACGTACATAAAAGTTATGAACGTTTTAAAAAATGAAAGAACTTCTAAAAAGTTAACAAAAGTGGTTATTACTAAAATGCTCATCTAACAAAATTTTCCTTATAATTTGGTCTGAATCATTGATTAAAAAGATGGATGATTGGAATTACTTCTTATACTTTTTAGTTTTAAAATACTTTTTATTTCAACATTTCCTCTGTAAATGGGATAACCTTTATTTACAAGCCAATCATTATTTCTCATATCACTTCTTTAAAGCTTGATGCAACACATAAAGAGCTTTATCAAGTTGCACACATAGTTTTGGAAATTTTGAATTTTCAAAACTAAGTGATTGGCAAATGTATACCTCTTAATCAATTTGTCAATAAAAAAAAGTACTTTTTACATCCATTTGATATACTTTAAAGTTGTTTAAGCTTTATCAAGCTTGCAAACATAGTGACCGTCCACGAGGGTGGACCGACCAAACTATAAAAGCTTGCATCCATGCAATCAAATTTCTCACTTATAAAACATGCCTTTTGCCACTTGTAATCCTAAATACCCCTATTTCACCTTGTGTAAGCTAGTGTGATACCTCGTTAAGCCTGAGAAACTATTGTGAGTTGTTATCAAGGTTTTAAAAGATTATAAGCTGTGATTCTAGCTGATTATTATGGTGAGCGTGTTTCCTTATCTTCATTTGCATGTTGTCTATATGCATAAATGTTTATAAAATGATTCAAGCACGATTATGAAATATACATTTTACAAATGTTTATGTTACTATAAAACTAGAATGTGACTATATTAAAATACTCAAGCAAGGGTTCAAGTGAAAATGACATAGTATATGTATATCGATCGAGGATACACACATTAATAGGTAACTATCACATCTTCTTTCCTTTTTTTGGGAACAACTCCACCTTTTTTGTTATAAACCATCTAGCCTTTGATTTTTGTGATTCAAGCTCTATTTCCTCTTCAACAGTCATAGGTCTCTTACAATATGTGAATGATTATACATGTTAATAATGCATATATTTCCCCATCTTAAGTGTTTTTTATTCTAAATTCATCTTTATCTATACTTAATTGTGATTAATTTGGATTTTGTAGTTCTAGATGGTTTCTAGATGATTTCGAAAAAGACAAGAAATGCATGAAGATTTTGAAAGTTTAGAGGCTTACATAATTATAATTGATTCCATCATTACCATATCAAGCATTAGGTCCCTTTTTCCTACACATTATGGTCATTACTAAGGTCATAACACACATCAGGTCCCCTTTTTAAGACCTTTTTTTTCTTTGTTTTCATGGAGAAGAATTTTGGAGTAAAAACCCTATTTTTTCTTCATTCTTATGGTAACTTTGAAGGATTTCTTTTAAGAGTTCAAGTTAGATTGAAGATCAAATATTTCAAAGGAAGATTCAACTCCACAACCTACTTCTACTCATCCTTAGGTTTGAAAATCTCTAGATCTATCATGTTTTCTATAATTCTTATAAGCTTGGGTAGAATATTTTGTATGCCTCATGGGCTAAACACTCTTTATACTTAGATTAGATAAAGCTTAGCATACTTTGACATTTTACATGTAACTTTTGGTGATGGTTAGGTTAATGCTTATTACAAGCTTATGAATATTCTTTAATGATTGTGTATGCTTGTTAAACTTGATGAAATGATAAATCTTGTGGGTGTTATACTCATATATTGTTAGAAACCTTGTGTTTTAGAACATTTATTCATGAAATGCATTCATTAGTATATGGTTTATGACATTTGACTAGTAATGGAAAATGATGATTGATTATTTAGCTAAGGTGAACAAGTGTGCATTCTTATACATACATTTGTGAAAACCATTGTGTTTGTTATGAATATCTCCTAACATTATGTATGTGTAACCATATATAATGTGCATATTTATGATTTGTGTATTCATGTTAGGACATTCGTAAATTGAAGGATTTATATAGCTATTCTTACATTACGCGAATTGAGCTGATTACCATGTCTTCATCGTGTCAACTTTCCAAAGATTTATGGGTTTGGTATCCTTCACGGGGGTCCTAACCATCCTTCACTTTGGCTTAATAATATCATTCGGTCTTCATGGCATAACTTTAGGTGGCTATTATATGTTTATCGTTTTAACTTTCCAACGAGTTTTATAATTAGATAACCTTAACAAGAGTCGAGTTTACATCCATGTTTCATGCGTTGAAGATGATCTCACATAAGTTCATGTATGTTGTCATATTTTGCTAAGATGATATCTTCCTCTAATTGATTATCTTTGTATTCATCCACTTTCTTCAGCTAGTTTATTGTTAGCTAAATTAGTTAATATATTATTCACAAATCATGTTTTATCGGCTAGATAATGTATATGCTTAGTATCAGGAGCTCTCATATGCATGGATCGATACTTGGTTCTTACCAAAAGCTATACTATCCGATAGGTAAACTTGCCTATTATGTGTTTAGTTAGTAATAAGGTGAATCATTTTTATAAATTTAAAGCTTAATTTTGTAAAATCCATCATTAATATATATATATATATATATATATATATGTGTGTGTGTGTGTGTGTGTGTGTATGTGTGTGTGTGTGTAAACACATCACTTACCTTTGTTAGAGGTAGAGATTTCAGTAAGTTTGACTACCGAATGTTTGGAAGTTACACTTGATGCCTCACCAACCGTCTTGGGATCACCGGCAGTTGTCTGAGCTCTCTTAACATCATGAGTGACTTCTGGGCCATCAGTATCCACATGCACCTCAGAGTTAACTAAGGCTTCAGTTTCAACTTTCACTTGACCAAATATCACCTCAGCTGATTTTTGAGTCCAAACTCAGATGCATCCTTATGAAGTTGGGTAGGCTCATCCTCAAGGGTCACCCCATGTCTTTCCATATCATCATCCATTGTCTGGGTGCCTCTTATGTAACCACCATCTTTTCTAAGTATTCATCTGCCGAATGAGTCTCTTGTATAGTACTTTTAGTAGTTGAATCAACACATGATTTGTTTAATGCTTCAACAACTTCTAAGAGTACATTCAGAAGTGGTGCTTCTTATTTAGTAGATCACTTGGGAGAGACTTCAAGTCTAATCACTATCTCTGTCTTAGATGATTCCTCATTAGTTCTCTTTCTTTTTAAAGAGAGTAAGGAAAAAGTGTTGGATTTCTTTATCATGGCCATCCTCTCCTTCCCTCCTTGCCTTAATTTCTTTTTCTTCTTCACTATCATAGCCATACTTATCATTAAGCTTATTCAAGTTGACTTCAGCTTCTGATAAAGACTAATACTAGTAAGTTCGTTGTGAAGAGAAAGAGATTGGCCGAGTTGCTTGAATGACTTTTGTGGCCAATCTTTGAAGAATGTCTTTAGATTTTTTGGGCTCATCTTCCCCTTTTTTGTAGCATCATCTAAGATTCCAGATTACACCAGATTGATGGATGGTGCTAAAAGTTGAAGGCTCGGGATGATGGATTTTTGAAGGTGAATGGTCTCTTGAAGGTTTTCAACTTTGTTCTCAAGATACATTGTCTCCTGTAGCTTGCTGAAAAGTTGTGAGTTGTTCTTCAATGGTTACAACTCTATCTGCCGAAGCTTTCAGTAGAAAGTTCTCAAATACAAGAACTTTTGCTTCTTCAACGTAACCTTGAAGTCTTATATTTTCTTCTTATAAAAGTGCTAGTATTTATGCAAGATCAAGGTTTTAGGCCATTAATTCATCTATTTGTTGTATTCTTCCCTTATCCACAGGTGTGGAATCCTTGGAGATAAGGTAATAGGTCTAGCCTCTGCACCTTCGCCACCAGATATGGTTTCTTAGCGCCTTGGATTCCTCTACTCAAGGAATGACTCCAAGTAGACATCCCCAAGGTGAGTTGTCATGGTTGATGTCTTAGTTATGATGTCTCTATCCTATTGATCAATTTATGGATCAACACTAAAGACATCATCGTCCATATTGATCCTTTCCTCCCTATGATCAATCTCTTAGGATAAAGGATGTGGGTCGAATATTGTTGTAAACACATTAGTCTCCACCGTTTGTGTTATATGGGAAGGGGCAGACAATGGGTCATGCTGATATGAAATAGGAACATCATCTTCCTACTTGGTAGGCATGTGTAATGGAGAGAATAGAGCTGTGTTTATTGGCCCGAGATGTGAACCATATCCTAATGAGACTTCTTCCTTAGAAATTGTCTTAGTTATATGGGTATCCCTTTTGGTTTTTTTCAATAAAGTGTTAGGACTCCAATTGAAGGCTAGCAGATTGGGTGTGGGTCTACTCGGAAGAATGAAAATAAACATTTTTCTTTGACCTATGCTTAGGTGTGACTGACACCATTAACTTGAGTGGGACCCTAGTTTTTAGTCTTTTATTTTTTCATAGAAGGTAATTTTGGGGCTTGTATCTTATCAATAGAGGCATGAATCTTCTCAGTAGAAGATGCAAGGGTTCACTTGTGTTTGAGAGATTTTGGATTTGAAATGGATGGTGTAAGATTAGCAATGGTGGGTGTAACCATGCTATCATGCTAAGGCTCAGTGACCTCAAGCATATGCTTAAATAGGGGAGTCATCTTCCCTGAAAAAGATTTTGAAGTTGTTATGAACTTTAAAATATTGCTTTGTTTAAAGTTTCTAGAGCATGAACAACTCCACTCAGTTTAGTTTATCCTCTAATTCTTCTTGTAATATAACTTGTAAGAATCTAGGGTATAATAAAAACATAAATTTTGCAATTGTTATATTTTTGCACATATGTTGGAAAATGAAGTTTGAGAAATCATAAATCTTCTGTTTTAACAGACCATGGATAACCCCTGCTAGATCTAATGGTACCGACTTATTAGACAGATTGTGCAAGAAGATATGAATGATAATTCTATAGTTGTGATGTACCAGAGATTTGAAGAAGGTGGATGTCTTGAAGGGCCCTTCATATCCCATATCCTTTAAGGTGGCACTTACCATGTAAGGCCCCGTTCCCGGGACGCTTACAGCTGGTCATTCATCACACATAAAATGTTTTAAAACGTACATTTATTTTGCAGTGGAATTTAAAACTTTCATTAATAACTAAAAACATGTTATTTTATTCATTTACAACATTCGTTTTCATCTCAAAATACAATGACATGTAAAAATATGGATGTCAGCCTCAAAACGCTCCCGGTAGCTTATGCATCCATGCCTGCAACTCCCCATCATCAACAAAATACTTGCCAACTATCATGCATACAAAAGTTAGTGACGCTGAGTGAGTTATAGTTTTTATATAATAAAATACTTTATTTCCTTTAAAAACCATCTTTACATTCATTCGTGGTCATACAACATGCGTACACTCAATCTATGTTCTTTATTCGTTTCGTTCTTTCATACATTTCTTCGCTCATTACTCGTCATTACTCGAATCTTGTCTCATGCAATATCCCCGACTCATGCTCGAAAGCTGATGTTGTGCCGGGGCTTGTACACAAACCCCCGACTCTCCGAAGACTGACACAACACCGGGATACGCGACAAAGATCCCATTCGATTCAATCATAGGGATTGAACTCTATCCGAGTATGTTGCAATACAAAGTCGCTCACCTCATTATCTCGTCTCATGCAATACCCCCGACTCATGTCCGAAGACTGATACTATGTCGGGGCCTGATAAACAAACCCTCGACTCATGTCCGAAGACTGACACAGTACCGGGGTACGTGATACGGATCTCATCATCCGTCACTTTCATGTTCACCATTTGTTATCTCATGTGTTCATTTCGTACTCTATCGTATTCATTCGTTTCATACTTTATCGTTATCTTTCACTTCGTTACATAATACTTTACGTTCGTTAATTTATTCGTTCATACATCACACCACGTAAAGTCATACATAATGTATTATAAAACATAATACGTACGTTTTGAAAACTCTTTGACGAAGAAAGATAACACATCACTCACACATATACACATCAAGCATAAGTCATCACGTCATAACAAGGCCTATCTCCCTATTTAACCCCTTAAGACCACTTAGAAAATCCTAAGTCCAAATTGGGCGCATGGGACATTTTAGGCGCATAAGCATAAAAATTCTAAGGGGCTGTTTGATTGCTCTTACTCGGTCAGAAGGTGATGACCGGGTAAGAGCTTGTTTCAAAACTGACCCGGTAAGAGGGAAAATAGGCATGGGTCAGTGGCTTCGGACCGGGTCAGACGCAAAAATGTGATAATCAAACACACTGACCGGCCAAAATGTCTGACCGGGTCAGTGGGTCAGACATTTTGACCGGGTCAAAAACAAATCAAACAGCCCCTAAGTGTAAAACAGTCTGGGCGCATGGGCACTATTTGGGCGTTTCTGCCTTGCCACTATGCAGGCGCTTCAACACTTAGCCGTTTTGACACTTGGGCGCATGGGCACTATTTAGGCGCATGGCCCACACTTAGGCGCATGGGCCACTGTTTAGGCACATCCGAACATTTTGAAATGTTTTCTATGCTACCAACATCACCCGATTGTCATTCTAATAATACCCAAGCACGGATGTAACATACTTAGGGCACCTAAGCATGCTAAACATCAATTCTAACCCATAAACCAACTCTAAAACATACATACACAGAACATCATCGAACAATAAACTGAAACTCACGGTTTTACTTGAAAACATTTCCTTGGTATGTATAATAGCCCCAAACAAGTTGATAATATGTAAAAAAGGGGTTCTAGAAACTCACCTTGAAGCAGGTCTTCGTGCTAGTCACTTTTACTAGCAAATTAAACTCCAAGTTCTTGAAAACAACTCTAAATCATCAAGAATCTCGGTCAAGAGATTTTAAATTCGGTTTAAATTAAACAAACATCAAGAAAACTTACCTTTTACAGCTTCTTCTTCCTTTCTCTCTCTAAAAAAACCAAGAGTTTCTTCTTCTTCTTCTTCCTCGGAAAGCAAAAGCAGTTTTCTGCTTTTGATATGGGCGACCATACTCACTTATAATATAAAATATTAGACTTTTGTACTTTGTACACTTTATCCCCCTCCACTTGTGCACATTATCTATTCTTTCTATTTACTTTTCTTTTCCTTTTCTTTAAATAAAAATTCAGGGTGTTACAAGTCTACCCCCTTAAAGAGGTTTCGTCCCCGAAACCTGTCGCTTCTCGAACAGTTATGGGTAACATTGTCTCACCTCTTCCTTGATCTTGCACTTAAACTTTCTAGATCCCTTTAGGCTTCACTACACCCGCACAAGTGAAACCATCATCCTCCTTAGCCCATTCTCTTCTCCTTATCAGTAATGGCTACCAGTTGCTTCTCGTAGTTAAATACTTTGTCCATCTTAGTGTTTTCTAGTGGCATGATCATATTCTCATCGATCAAACACTTTCTTAGACGAGATACATGGAATATCAGATTAATTCCACTTAACTCATCGGGTAGCTCCAGTCGATGTGTCATTTCTCCTACCTGAGTAAGAACTGGGAATGACCCTCTATACTTTAGTATTAGATTTACTCGATTTCCAAATCAAACAATCCACTTTCCTGGTCGAAGCCTTCATCATAATCCATTGTCGTAGGTCGACACCGAACTCTGGTCGTGCATGGTTGATCAATCCATCTTCTTGCAACACTTGGGGTTTGAGTCGTAGATTACCGATCAATTCACGCGGAGATGCATGTCTATCCACCTACGTCTGTCTTGAACAGTCTAGCAGAAACAAGCGCTCTCTCTCAATTCTATCGTGCAATCCTCTAGGGCATTAGGTAACCTGGTGGACTTACTAATAGCAATTCTTACATCGAAGGGCTCATCGATCTTCCTACTCCTAACGTCCAACATCACAGAAGATAGCAATAACAAAACTACTACTAGCGCCACAATTAAAGTATAGATGCATAAATCTAAATTACCAAAAATGTACCTGACGTTACCTTGGAGTCTGATCTAGCCTCCTCCCGATCATAGCAAAGGCTCTAGCCTTCACCCTCTGTTCTCCTTCCTCGTACCAGAGCTTCCTGCCCTCGACTTCTTGCAGTCTTTGCTTATGTGTCCTGTCTTGCCACAGTCGTAGCATTTAGCCATTTGATAGTCCTCGCTCTGTGGCCCTCCTTTCCACATTGAAAACAAACATTCAATCCCCACTTTCACTCCCCTTCGTGGCCTCTACCACACTTCTTGCATACCTCGTCCTCCCTTGTTATCCTCTTCCGATCATCAACCCTACATGTCTCACCTCCAGAAACAAATCCACCATCATTACCTCGCCTTCCATCCCCATTGTTAACATGGTCTCGCTCCTCCTCTTCGTCCGTTATCGCCATCACTTCTCGCTCATCGTACAATCTCCCGGCTAAGTCAACCACTGATCTGAATGTACTTGGTCGGGCAACGATCAAATGTCTACGGATGTCTGTCGGCAGTCCTTGAATGTATTTCTTCATCTTTCGTGACACAGGCATCACCTGATCTGACACCAGCCTTGCCATCTCATTGAACTTAGTGGTGTACTGCTGGTGTGTCATCATTCCCGCCTCTAGCTGTAAGAACTCTCTTTCAATCTTGTCCAATTACCGGTGAGGACAAAACTCTTCGATCACCAGCTTTTTCAATTCACTCCACCTCATCCTTCCGATTGCCTGGGTACCCTCAGCCTGGACAATATTGTCCCACCAACATAGTGTTAAATCAACGAAAGAGTGAGTTGCGAACTTCACCTTCTGGTCCTCGCGGCACTCACTGATCTCCAAGACTGCCTCCATTTCCCTCACCCAATGGTGAGCCGCAGCAACATTGTCATTCCCATCGAAAGTCGGGGGCTTACACCTTTGGAATGCTCCATAATTGTTCCCTCCGGTCACTATCCCCACTACATCATCCTCCTCCTCATCGGACAATACAGTCTCAGGCTCCGGTTGTTCCCAAGATATATAGGCCCTTTCCGATTTTTTGCTCGAGTAGGAGAGGTGGCCTATAGGTTGGAATTACCAGATGAGTTAAGTGGGATTCACCCGACATTCGACGTATCACATCTGAGAAAGTGTTTAGCTAATGAAGACATGATTGTTCCACTGGAGGATATCGAAGTAGACGAAAGGCTCAATTATGTGGAGCAACCAGTGGCAATCATCATTCATAAGGAGAAGAGACTAAAGAATAAAGTAGTTCCTCTTGTGCGTGTATAGTGGAAGCACAGGAAAGGATCCAAATCTACATGGGAAACTGAGGAGGAGATGAGGCAGCATTACCCTCGTCTGTTTGATTAATAACAGGTTTCGGGGACGAAACCTATATAAGGTAGGTGGAATTGTAACACCCGGTTATTTAAAAAAACAAAGAAAAGAAATGAAGAATAAAAAGAAAGAAAAGCAATAAACCCAAGTTGAGGGGTTAAAAATGTAAAAAAGACAAAAGTACACAAAAGTTGGTACAAAAGCGACATGGCCGCCCACACCATGCTACTTTTCACCTTTTTGCAAATCGGATTTAGAGAGAGAGAGAGAGCAGAAACACATACTCTCGGTTTGAAGAAAAGAAGAAGAAGAAAAATTGAATTCAAGGTAAGAATTAAAGGATTTTAAGTGTTTATGACGGGTTTTATCTCGGTTACATGCTTATGTGCTCGGGTGTGTGTGTTTGGTGGGGGTTTTAGGTATTTGAACTCAGTTGCAAAAGGGTTAGAAGGAAGAAACACCCAAGTTGCACCAGGTGAGTTCTAGACCCCGGTTTTTACTTGTGTTAAACTATCTTTGGGGCTGAAAATGTATTAAATTGATTTTAAAATGTTTATGTATGTATATCCGTATGTATTATGCATGTTGGATGATGATTCTTGAATGCTTATAGGTTGTTCATGTTTAGAATAGCCCTGATAAGCTTAGAACAGATAGGTATAATGAATGGGTTCGAAATCATCCTAGAAACATGTTACACAGGAGGTTCATGCGCCTAGATAAGGCTCATGACCCTGGGAATGCCTTAGAAGAATTTAAGTGTAACCCATGCGCCTGAATAGTAGCCCATGCGCTTGAACAGTAGCCCATGAGCCTGAAATTTACCTTAGAAATGATAAGTGTGTCTCATGCACCTGAACAGTAGTCCATGCGCCTAGAAATATTAGTCGGACGACTAAGTGTAGGCCCATGCGCCCAAATAATGTCCGTGCGCCTAAGTGTCCATGCGTCCAAATAACCCATGCGCCTAAGTGTTCATACGCCTGAATAGTCCATGCGCCTGAATAGTTCATGCGCCTAAGTGTTAAAATGATTAAGTGTTGGCTAATGCGCCTACATAGTGATAAAACACCCAAACAGGGCTCATGCGCCCAAATAGTGTCTAAGCGCCCAACAATTACAATTTATTACAGAATTCTTGGGAGTTTGTGCTCTTAGGGTTTTGACCGAGGTTTGACTAGGACTTATTAATGATGGGTTTCATGAATGATTATGATTGCCTTACGATTGTTACTTATTATTATTGCTATTATTATTATTACTTATAGTGTGTGACTTTACGTGGTATGTTTATTATCGTAACGTAAAGTATATTGTAATAATAAAGAGAAAGAGCAATAAAGAAGAGAAGTAGAAAATGAATAAAATGTTAACAAGTCTTGCAAGCTTACAGGAGTTACACGACCATGTTGTCGTTAGCTCGACCGTGTTGCGGGTTAGCTACCTACAGTGCACACGAGGCCAGTCAATTAAGATTGGCGGGACCTTTGCAGCGTGTCCTGGGTGATTGGGTCGGCCTTGAATACAGTAAACAGAACCCTTTTGAGGGATATAGATGGCCCATCACCCGTTTTCCACCGCGCATACAGTACGGGGTATTGCTCATTGGTCCATACAGAAAGTGAAAGATAAAGATAAAAGATTACAGAACATACAAGGCATACAGTAAAGAGAACGAACAATATATGTTTATATAGTTAATGCGTGCTCGCATACAAAGTAAAGACTTGTATTTCATAGAAAGAGTATTTTCATATACATCATACAGAAAGTATTTTATTACTTTTAAAACTAGAACTCACTCAGCAACGCTGACTTTTATACATTTTCAGTTGGCATGTAATTATTACTGAGGATGGCACGAGGGTGAAGCCACTCGGCAGGGAAAGACTGACATCCATTCGTATTTTATGTTGCTGTTGTTTTGTAATGCAGTAAAATAATTCTTTTGTAATCAGTTAAACGATGATGTATTGCTCAACAACAGTGTTTTAAATGAAATGAATGGTTTTTGATAAATTATTTCCGCTGCTTAAGTTTGTATAATTATAATGTTTAATGTTTTAACTGCTGTGATTGACCAACGAAGCCTTACACAGCTTCTTCTTCCTTTCTCTCTCTAAAAAACCGAGAGTTTCTTCTTCTTCTTCTTCTTCCTTCGAAAGCAAAAGCAGTTTTCTGCTTTTGATATGGGCGACCATACCCACTTATAATATAAAATATTAGACTTTTATACTTTGTACACTTTATCCCCCTCCACTTATGCACATTATCTATTCTTTCTATTTACTTTTTTTTCCTTTTCTTTAAATAAAAATTCGAGGTGTTACATACCATTTCTTTGGAGAAAGAAGATGCACCATTTGCGTTGTTCAACTTCAAATGTTGATGAATTTTGGCGCAAGATATAGTGATCCTCATCCCTTAAACTTTCAACTTCAAATGTTGATGAATTTTGGCGCAAGATATGGTGATCTTCATCCCTTGTACTTTTTCCATGAGGACCTTAAATCCATGTTCTCTTTGTATGGAGCAAGTGGTTAAGAATTGCTATATGTGCAATTCATATATCACTGGATCTATGGTGATAGCAAAGGAATAATTGTTATTTGTCACACCCCGAACGACGGCAGAATCATCGGGATGGACGAATGGGAAACGATTGTTCATAGCACATGAAACTAATTAAGTTGGAATAATATTAAATATGATTAATTATTAAACATTACAAGACAAATAAATAATTACAAAATAATCAAGATACAACCAATAACATAAGATTTTCAATTAATCTAGGTTCAAGTCCTATATGAGCACAAGAAGATCTTCAAGTAGCAAACCTAAAACATGTTAAAAATAAATGGTCAACTTTGAAAGTTGGTGAGTTCCCATGGGTTTAACACACACATACATATATACATAAAAAGGTTTACAAGTAGCAATTCATGTCAATGGTTATGAGTTAGTAAGTTTATAGAACACATATAGTTACAACCAAACCTCGACTTGATTACAAGTTTATAAGATTGGCTAAGTGTACTTGGTTCCTATGATGAACAAGCATACGTCATCAGGAGTCGGCAATACATCGGCTTTAGCATCAAATAGGCTTGTCAGGCCCAAAGATCTAAGATATCGTCAAGCTAGCAATATTAATGATTATAAACAAAATATGTATCTCCTATAACACTCACAATAATACCAATAACCATGACAAAAAGGTAAAGTTGAATTGCATCTGCATTTACAAGTATCAAGATGTTTACAAGTGTAAGTTTATAAAGTTAACATGTTTCACCCCAAAAGGTGTGAAATAAAGTAAAAAGGGGGCATGTAGAACTCACAAGATGTATACAAGGTGATGATAAGAATTTAAACGAGGCTCCAATAATTTCTCTTACAAGTTACCTAAACGTATAGATTCCAAGATTAAGTTCGATAATAAGATTAATAATGAGACGTAAACTAGGGTTTCAATTGGAATTTGGG
The DNA here is from genome assembly GCA_025506515.1 of Flaveria trinervia. Lineage (NCBI taxonomy): Eukaryota > Viridiplantae > Streptophyta > Magnoliopsida > Asterales > Asteraceae > Flaveria > Flaveria trinervia. The sequence goes on from CM046446.1 coordinate 12,728,756, forward strand.
GGTTTAAATAATTAAATAAAATAATGAATTATTTATGTTTTGGCTTAATAAAGATGGTATAAATCAATTAAGACTAAGAATGATAGTGTATGATTTAATAATTTAATTTATTGAATTAATAAAGATTAAATAAAATATGTGAAAAGCTGTAATTAATTTAGAAATTAATTATTTAAAATTTGATAAATATGATTTATTGAATACTTATTTATATAGTTTGTAAAATAATATAGAATTATTTAAAGTCACTTTAATCGTTTTAAATAATCTTTCTAAGGCCTTAAAACAAGGATGATCAATATTAGAAACTTATATTGTTTTATAAGTTTTAAGAATTTAAATAAAAGTTTAAGGAATAAATTGATTAATTAATCAAGATTTAAAAAAATATTATTTGAAAAGAACATTTAGACCAATAATAATTTATTAAGCATTATTTACCATCCATTCTACAAGAAATTGTCCAAAAACAATCCTTGTTAAAATATTTTTTTAATAAAATATATTTATATAAACTTAAAAAAATTATAGAAAATCTTTGGTGACTTTTAAAAATATTTGAAGTTTATAACATCAATTTTTATATATTTTAAATTTTTTTTGTTATTTATTTAAGGCTAAAAAGCCTTTAAAAAAATACATGAGAGTGCCCGGGTTCGAACCCGGGACCTCATGTTAAAGGTGCAGTGTCTTAACCAGTAAACCAAGGCCTCAGCCGTAATTTATATTGGTTTTGATTTATTATAAACCCGTTTAAAGAAAGTTCTCAAACCTTAAGAACCCTAGAATCGGTTAGAGACAAATTGAACCCCAATTTGATTATGTAAATGGAATCAACCTTGGGGCTTTTAATCCCCAAGTGAAACCGAGCAGGTATGTGTATTAAGTTACCCGATTTGAAGCTGAATCGAATGTGAGCAATGCGAAGAACAGTCGCGACCTAGCTTGATTCAGTTAGATGTGCAAATGATGATGATAATTCAATTCGTTGCACAGATAGCTTCTATTAATCTTGATGAACAAAAGCCCTTTGTCAATTGAGGATAAAATTGCAGAGACGACGAGGTTCAAATGAGTTGCAGGTTTGTGATGAAGGTGAGATTCGGATGTGGTAATCGAGTGTGCTTCAGATGAAAATGTGTTGGATTTCAGTTTGGTAATGATTAATCCATCGATTAGGTTTCAATTAATTTGGTTATTATTGAGCTTCAATGTTCGAACGGTTCTATGATTAAAAGTTTCGGTTACTCGGATTGTTTGGGGTTCATAACCGTTGTTTAACTCAATTAAAGTTCATAATTATGCTCGAATTGTTTCCACAAACCGGTTAGGAGCATTTGGGGTTCGTTTGTACGCAATTTAGTGGGTTTTGGAAATCACCGACGCCGCGCCGGAGCTTCGCCGGCCGACGGCCGGAAGATCGGGGAGAGAGAAAGTGGGTGGGGGGTTGGGTTATAACAATTTTTACTTTTGGTCCCTGAAGTATCCAGTTTTATTATTTTATGCTAGAAGCTTTTATATTAAGTTTCAGAAACTACAATTTAAACCCTTTACTTATAAAAATAAAATTATATAATAGACTAGATTAATTATTTATTAATCTCTTTTTAGCTTTCATAAAACTTGTAAACCTTATAATTTAATTATATTTGCAACAATAGCAATTCATAACTACTTATAAAACTGTATATGTTTATTAGAAGTCATTTTATAAATAAAACATTTTCCTTAATTATTTATTGTAAAATGATTATTCACTTTATAACTTTATGAAAAAGAATTTTTTATAAATCATAAATTATTACAAATTATTTAGATGATTAAAAAATATATAATTCATAATATAAATTGCAAATTTAATGCATTTGGTCCATTACAGTTATTATTATAATTTTATAATAGAACTTAAAAATTGGGTTTTAACTTGGAAAAAATGACGGATGTTACACTATTCTTTAGAAATTTTAGAATGAGATCATAAACTTCATCACTTATGGGTTCAAGTGATGCGTTGATGTTCTTATTTGGATGGAATTCAAGGGTTTGAGCAACCATTGAAAGTTGATTAATTTTGGGTAGACTTTGAGAGATTAAAGGTTTGAGAATTTGCTTTGTGAAGAAGATTGAAGATAACAATGGTGGGAAACCTCCAATTTTAACAGTTATGGATAATATAAAAAATGTGAATTTCAAAATATTTCATCATCGTAATTGTTAATTCGATGCTATGAGATGATGAAACAATCTTTACTAGGTAAATAATCCGGTGTCACTATTATCAGAATGTGAAAGTGGGACTTACTGGATCTTTTTAAAAAAATGTGTGCTGAATTATCTTATCTACCGAATCTTCCCATTTGGCGGATACACGCTTTGCACAGTTATCTGCTGAATTACCTTATTCAGTAGCTACCTAGATATCTATTGATATTTGAGAGATAACTATTTGCAATTTTCAACAAATATGCAATTTTTCCCATTTTATCATGAAAAGCATTTCTATACCAGATTTTCAAATATCATTAATTTAAATCATTTAATTAATCAAAGTTCATCATCCAAACACAAGATATTTAATCTAGATTTATCTAAAGCTTTTGTGAATAAATCTACATATTGTTCATTTGTGTAGACTTTAATTAATTTAAAAAAATTTCTTTTCCGCATAATCTCTAATGAAATGATACATGATGTTAATGTGTTTTGTCTTTAAATGTTGAACATGATTGTTGGTAATAAAGATGACATTATTTTTATCAATGTCAATTGGAGTGTTTATGAAAGTTACTCCATAATCCGCAGCACTTGAGCACAACAACTGATGCGGCAATGTATTCTGCTTTAGCATTTGATGTAAAGACATAAGTTTGTTTCTTTCATTACCATGAAACTAGTATTTCCCCTAGAAATTGACATCCTCCTAAGGTGAGCTTTTTGTTGATGTTGCATTCTTCAAACCTTTTGCCAAGTGAATTAAACAAGCTCTTCTTATATTGCTTTTACCCAACTATTATCCCTTAAAGCCTCATCAACTTTTTTTTGGCTACAATTGACAAAGGACGCATGAAAACAAACAAATGTTTGCTTCATTCACCCTGCTTGTCTTGACACATACTTTTACATTGCCAATCATGTTCTCAACTAGATGTTTTTTTATGAATTCTTGGTATTGGGATTACTTAGAGTTGTTACAAATATCCAAATTTGAGAAGTTTGTTTCAGGAAATTCATCTGCCAAATTGATTGTATCTTCAACACTTATTATACTTGGATCATTTTTAGAAGATTGTATAGTACCATAATGATCATAAGACTCTTCATGTGAGAAGTCATAATGAGTATGTGATGGATGACCCACATTAGTTGTGGTGCTAGCGTCTACCTCTACTGAATATGGTTGGATCGTGTCAGCAAATGACCAGATGTGGCTTGGTTTGGTTGGTAGATCTATCCTATGACATTCGATACTTAGGCCTTGTATATCTGAGGACCTGTTAAGAGAGTCTCCTAAAACATTCTCAATCAAATGATTAATTTTATTTGTTAATCCATTTAGATCAAACATCTTGCTTGAGTTTTTCCAACACTATTTGAGGATTTTCATTAAATATGGCATTTTTAGATTTCTCAATAGTATGGTCAACTTTGTTATATACTATGTAAGCCTTAGCTTATTATATGTATCCAACAAAGAATCCATTTATGGATTTCTCATCAAATTTTAATAAATGATCTTTAGTATTAAGTAAGGTGCATGGTCATCCAAAAGTTCTAAGGAATGCTATGAATGGTCTTCTCTTACACTACAATTCATAAGAGGTTTTTGCATGTGTCTTGACTATCAACACTCTGTTTTGAACATAGCACGTAGTGTTGACTACTTCAACCCAAAATGTTATAGGAAGTTTGGAGTTAGACAACATGGTCCTCTTAACTTCAATAAGTGTTCTGTTTCTTCTCTCAACAACTTCATTTTGCATAGGAGTTATAGAAGCACTATATTTTCTAACAATACCTTTGGATCCATAAAAAGAATCAAGGGTGTGGTTTTTGAATTTAATTTTTTGATCACGTCTAATTATCTTAACTTTTTGATTAATTTGATTCTCAATTTTGATAATAATGATTTTAAAATCTAAGTAGTTTTATCTTTATTTCTAAAAATAAAACCCAAGTGAATATTGTAAACTCATCTATTATTACCAAGCAATATAAGTTTCTACCCAAACACTTTAGACCTTTTAGTTCTAAAAAGTCCATATGAAAAAGGTGTAAAGAAGTTGTGACTGAATTCATTTCTTTGGACTTATGAGAACATTTATGTTGCTTTCCCTTTTGACAAACAACATAGTAGTCAACACATGCAAACTTCTTGTTTGGTAGTCCAATGACTAAACCATTCCTAACTAGTTTTTCATGTTTTTAAGATTCAAATATGCTAATCTTTTGTGCCAAAGAGAGGATTTATTCAAGGAAGCTTTGGAAATGAAACAAGATACATTTCTCGAAGGTGACACATTCTGCATGTTGAGCATGTACACATTGTCTTTTCTAAGAGCTCTTAATAGTATTTTATCATTTGAAATTTCAAACCCATGGGAGACGATTATACATTCATGCTCTGTGAAAGAGTGTTATTTTTATGGTCACACAACTAAGACACACTCAATAGATTATAATTTAACTCTTTCATATTGTTCACCTTATCAAAACTTACCTTGTCATTGCTGACTATCCCCCTACCAGTATTATATCCTCCTTTTGTATCATTTCCAAAGGCAACAAATCCACTATCATATGGTTCTAGATTAAGCAGGCATGATCTATCACCTGTCATATGCTGGAAGCATCCACTATTCACAATCCATAAGTTAGTTTTGGCCTTTGGATGATTTTGAGGTATGGAGGTTGAGATTCCAACAATCAGTGCATTGTTGATGAGAGTGACATCTTTCACTTGGAAGCTCTAGTTAATCACCTCTTCTTCTAAGGCTACAACTATTGTATTTCTTTGATTGAATAAGAATGAAGGGTCTGGATGAGTTAAGTGTTGTTGATGGTTTGATGATCTTAGATGAGATGGGTTAGAATTTGGTGCTTTGCATTCCTTGGCAAGGTGTCCTAGTTGGTTGTAGTTAAAACACTTCACCTAGATTTTATCAAACCCAAATCCTAATCTTCTCTGTTTCAAGCATTTTCTTCCAATTCTCTATTGAAACTGCTTGGCCCTGAAGGATATCATAGTTATCTGGTAGTTGATATCCATTTATTTTAATGTCATCTGGATGAATACACTCTAGATCTTCTTTAGAGAGTTGAAAGAAGTTGGCTTGTTCACTGATAAAAAGAAGAGTTTGTGGGATCTGATTGTGAATAGGATGATGAGGCTGGTTGATTCCATTTGCTGAATGATGGTGGTGATTGAGATTCAACAGTTGGAGATTCAAGATAGGTGATCATAGGTGCTTGATGAGTCACCATAAGAGTTTCATAGATTTATGAGTGGGAGTGATAATGAACTGGCTCATGTATAGGGGCCATGAGAGTTTATGACTATAAGGAGTTTAAATATCTGCTTAGTGATTCTTAATCTGCATCCATCGCCATTTGATAAGCACTAAGTACGCCATATAACTCCTCAAGACTCATTGTGTTTAAATTCTTAGTTCTTCTAATAAACACAGTAGACTGTCCATGTCTTTGGTAAGGGTCTTAAGAACTTTCTGAGAATATCATTATGTTTTATCTTCACTACAACTTCATTTTGAGAGTCTAGAAGTTTAACATATCTAAGATATATAGCAGTCATGGTTTATCCCTTATGAAACCAAAGTTTTCAAACTTCTGTTTCAACAGATCTCTTTTGTTTTCCTTCATGCCCTCTGTTCCTTCACATCTAGCTTTTAAAGCTTCCAACAACTTTTTAGCAGTTGTGAACTTCTTGAAACCATTCATGATGTTGTTGGGTATACTCATTTTGATCAGTCACACAGACTTTTAATCCACATCCATTTTCTTCAGATCTTCATCTGAGTACTTTATATGATCTTTGGGAATCATGTCTCCACCTTCACCAGCAGCTTGGACCATGGGGACATATAGCCCATTCAAAATAGAAATCCAAAGTCTTATGTCTTGATTCCTTATGAAATCCTCCATTTGGATTTTTTTAGGTATTATAGTCATTTGGAGTAAACATAGGAGGTTGGTCTGAGTCTCAATTTCCAAATCATGTTTACTCGAAATGACTACAACCGTCATTTTGAGATGGTGGAGAGATATGAGGAAAGGTGGTGTTTGATAGTGTGATCAAAAGAAGAAACAAATGATTTGTTGAAAATGATTTCAAGCAAATCACAAGGCAAAGCTTTGATATCACTTGTTGGTTTAGGTTGGTTTACACAAACAAGAACTTCCTCTTAGATCGATAACTAACAAATGCGAAATCTAAGTTAGTTACTTACTATCACAACACAAATACTTTAAGTAAAGAAAATTTACATAATAAGTTCTTTCAAAGTATTCAATTGATTAATCTGTTTTGTACAAATTTTACAGTTCGGCAAATATAATCTAATGGCTTAGAAAGTTGGCCTCTACTATACAAGTGTGAGGAATTTTATACTAAACAAAAAGAATAAACTATTATATGTTTAGATACCATAATAGAACATGTAATCTGTGTATCAGAGTTTGCAATTGTTGTACTATGTTGTCGGCAAAAGGTGAAACACAACAGTCGTCGGCACGCACAGACATGTTTGTTCTATGTAATAGTTGATCAACAACTCATAGAGTTCAATTCTAATTGACAGTTGATCTTTATACTGATCAACAAACATTCAGCATATGTAGATCAGCAGTTGCTTTGATATATGCTAATCATCAGCACTCAGCATATACCCTTCGGTAGTGGATTCAACACTTGGCTTGATTTGGTAGTTGATGGCCTGCTGAAATCTTTTGTTTTCGGTAGCTTCATCCTTCTTGATTCAAAAATTGGAGAAAAAAAGAGGTGGACATTTAGGTAATGTTTCTCCCATAGAAGAAAATGGGCGTCAGGTGAGAAAACAAGGGTATAGGTTCGGGTATATAGGCAATGCACCCAAAAGATGTGTGGGCAATATACTCGTATGGTATTGGTGAAACAACCTTGAGAATATGGGTTAGTCATTTAATAGGGTGAAAACCCCATATAAATAGGTCTGATATCCAAGATTGAGATATGAAAGTACTTAATTGATATAGAGTATGCTAATATTAGTAGGATATGTGATCATACGAAGAAAGCTAGATGTTGGCTTACTTGATCATACACTTCAGGTTATTGTTACATACTCCCTAAAAATATATGTGAGTTTATGTGATATGCGTGCAATGTCTACATGAGACATGATACAAATACATATGATTATGTAACAAGATGTTAAAAATGATTGTATGTGCGAGACGTATTAATTATAGATGTAAGTTTCCTGGTTTTATACGACTGTCTTTATGGGAAATGTGCAACTCAAATGTAAGTCTTTATTGTTTAACATTATGATCGCATACATGTTTCACGATTGATAGGGGTGTTAGGTTCAGATGTGAGTTTCCTGATCCAACACTAGAGCGCATGTGAGTTTCACAAGGTATTGGGCTCGAATGATAGTATCCTGACTTAATTGTCGAGTCATATGTGTTCAAGATCATATCATTATTAGGTTGTGTGATATACAAATTCTAATGTACACTTACTTAGCGTAAGCTACTTTGTGATATGTGTATACTTTCATGTGATGTGCCCAAATGGAAGGACTAGTGGAGATCAACTCTTAGGTATGAAAGATTGAACATAACATGATGTAAATTTTGTAAACAAGTTTGTATAGACCCTTTTTACGATAAGTAATGCAAGAAAAGTGGGTTATCTGATGACTTTTTTTATTAAATGAAATGTGGGTTGGATCATTTAGAATTAACACACACAAGATAATCTATGAAAGTAATTAACAAATGTGAAATCACTTTCAACTACTACTATGAAATAATACAAACACCCTTTACTAGAACAATGTAACAGTAACATAATAATTGAAAGTTTAAAGTGTATCTCACTCAATATAATGCAAGTTACAAACATAAAGCTAATCGAAAGTGTGAAGCAGGTAACCTTATCACTATCATAATGAGATGCTATATAATAAGGACTATAACAAGTTGCTCGTAGGAAACCAACTAGAATAAACACTACAAAGCAATCTATGTCGTCTATTCTAGGGTTAAAGATCAATGGCTAACTTCATCTACTATCTACTCAATGTGTCACACCACGATTGTGTGCTCTATGTGCATACTAAAAAGTAAGAATAAAACAAACAACTTATTATATACAGAGAAGCAAAAGATCTTCATTAGAATATGGAGTTAAGTTTTCTACACTATTTCTCAAAATTGACACCAGTGTAGTACTTAGAAAGATGTCTTTCGAAGGATAGAATGATAATCGAAAAAGACCATATACATAGGATTTTGTATAATAGCAGATGTAACCTCTCGAAAAAGATGTAGTTTCCTAGAAGCGAAATTGTTTCTACTAAAGCTTTTAAGTAGCAAAATCACAAACTTCTTCGGTAGTATCTTAGTCAAACCTTTTCAACAACTATCGTAGTCAAAAGATAATGATCGTTTCAAGCAACTTTATCCTCAATTATCATCACAACAATTCCAATGAGTTAACAAGTTGTAAACATACTACAAGTAATAAATGAGTTATAAAAAATTGTAATATAAATAAATTTTAATATAATAAGTAGGTAACTTCAACACTATTACAATGATATGTTAAAATTAAATTTTTAACGGGTTGATTTTATTGAATATATCATTCAATTTTTTAGCGAGTTGATTTTATATAATATATCTTTCAGTTTTTTTCTAGTTCTACATAAATCAATGGATCAGTCCATTTAAATAAAAATGTTTAAGCATGTCAAACTTTAAACATGACCCGTTTGAGGTTAAAAAGTTAATTTAGACATGGTCTTTATTTAATGGTGTTAATCATGACAAATTAAACCCTAATTGTTGTTGTAATTTGTCACCATTTACCTGCTTAAATGCTTTAATCTAACCCATGTCTATCTTTTATTGCATGACATTTTACTTCTTTTTGCAATATTTTTACATGTATTAGTAGTATTCATCATAAACATAGGTATTACTAAAACAAAATATTATAATAAGTTTCATCGGTTTTTAGATAAGTCAGACCTAAAATATTAAATCTATATGAACAATTAACATTTTATCTCACAAAACCTTATATAAATATTGAAGATGGTTCCAAATCCATTATCTTATCTTATGTTACTAATTTAATAAAAGGATAACTAGAAAAAAATATAACAGCACTAGGCTTATTCTCATCAAAATAATAGTATTGTGGTTTTTACTTTAAATAATTACTTATACGTAACTCGATCATATCATATTTTAAAAAAAAGTTTATAGTTTAGAAATTCTTATTATAATTTCTTTTTTAAAAATTTACCTTTTCAACTCATGTAATAATATAGCTTTTATACTAATGTTATTTAAAATATTATAAAATTATTAAAGTGGTTATATAGTAACGCCCCTAAAACATTTTCTTGTTTTATCGGGGTCAAGAGTATTTTGCCGCGTCGGTATAATACTCACTTTCGCCTCTTTGGATGTTAAAGCAAATCTAGAAACCCCAGAATTTGCTGCCCCTTAATTGGAGGAGAAACAGAGACACCCACTGCCAAATTCTCTCTTCAATTCTCTTATACTCTTCACTATATCCTTAAAGGTATTCTTTTGATCAGTTTCTTGATTGCAATACGCGTGTTCAATCATTCCTTTGATTACAGTTTTATGTTAATTCAATTGAAAGATTGTTTTTTTTTTTTCTTTTTAACTATCTGTTTAGAGCTTCCGATCATATATTGTTCCTGTTTGGTTTTGCTGAATTTCTGTGTTTTTTTGGGGATTTCGATTCAAAAGTGTATGCGGTCTCGTCTTGTTCTTCGCTAGGGTTTGCGATCATGGTTCTGAGTTGGAAATTGTTGTGATTTTGTGAAATTGAGGGTTTTTGTGGTGATTTGTGACAGGTGATTGTTGAGGAGAGGGGAGGATTAGGGTGTATTATATTGTTTTGAATGGGTAAAGGTACAAAATGCAAATCTGGGTCCCACCAGGTTTTCAAAGATAGGGCTAAGAGCCGTGTGGAGGACCTGCAAGTGTTGTTTACATATCTGCAGTGTGCGAGGAAGGAGAGCCGTAGCGTCGATGTGGCTGTGTATGAGGAACAGCTTAATCAGATGCTTAAAGAGTGGAAGAATGAACTTAATCAACCTTCACCTGCTTCTTCTCTGCAACAGGTTTGAGACATTTATAAAATAAGATTGTATGATGATTATGAATATGATCATGATGATGATGGTGGTGAGTACTGATGTGGATATGCATTAGTGTTAAATCTTTTATGTTCTTTTGTGAACAGGGTGCAAGTTTGGGTCCTTTTTCACCAGATATAAGTAGGCTTTTGCAGCTATGTGATGAGGAAGATGATGCAACCAGTGCATTAGCTGCCCCAAAACCAGATCCTGATGGCCAAAAAGCTGGTGAGAATGCAGCTTTTCATGAGGTGAGTATATGTGTTGTAGTAGTCTGTATACCTTAGATTCATTTGCATATTTTGATTTTGGAATGAGGTTTTATGTTTTGGCGACAATCAGGCATTCTTAGTTATTGAGTTGTGAATGTGTGTTGCAGGATTTTGCTGTTACTCAGATATCTCAGGAACAAGGTTTCCAGTTGGTTGATCAATGCAAAGGTTCTCCCTCAGGTGTTAACAACAACAATAACAATAACAACAACAACTTGGGCATTGCTGCTAATCAGTTGGATTATTTCTCATTTGATTTAGCTCAAGATTTTGAGCACAACTTCTTTAGTGGTGGGTTGGATGGCATGGGTCGAGATCACAGTTTACCTCAGCAGATGACTGGGTTTTTGCCCACAATTAGCCCACCGCCTTCTGCTTTCTTGGGCCCAAAATGTGCCCTTTGGGATTGTCCCAGGCCTGCACAAGGGTGGTGTAATGATAGGCCTGTTCAAGGGTGGTTTCCAGACTATTGCAGTGGCTTGCATGCTGCAATTGCTCAAAGTGAAGGTCAATTTGGGATGACACCTGTCTTACGACCTAAAGGTATCGAGCTGAAGGATTCTTTGCTTTTTGATGCTCTATGTGCCAAATCACAGGGGAAGGATGTTGGTGTTCCAGAATGCGAGGGGGCTGCTACTGCTAAATCCCCATGGAATGCTCCTGGTTAGTTTGCTTCTTATCTTACCTTTTTTAGGTCAATAGGGAAGATGGGTGGGTTGGGTAACAGGTCAAAACAAAAACATTTTATCCCTTTGTATAATATTATTTGTTTGTTAATTATAATTATGAAAACAGTACAGTTATTGTAAAGTTGATTTTTTTTGGAAAAAAGAACGATTTAACATGTTGTATGCATTAAATAGTCGACTTAGGTAGGCTGCTTTTAAGCCCGTTTGACCTACTCCTCGTTTAATTACTCTTTCTGATTTGACCCATTTGAGATAAAAAAAATAACCCAAGTTGACACTGGAACAGGTTGAGAATTTGAAATTGCCACCTTTACCATGTTGTTCCTGTTTTCTTGTTTTGCAGAGCTCTTTGATCTCTCGGTTTTTGAGGGTGAAACACTACGAGAGTGGTTATTCTTCGATAAGCCACGAAGGGCATTTGAGAGTGGAAACAGAAAACAGAGATCTCTCCCTGATTACAACGGGCGTGGTTGGCATGAATCAAGAAAGCAAGTAATTAATGAATCTGGGTGGCTAAAAAGGTCCTATTATATGGACCCACAGCCCATGAAATTCCTCGAATGGCACCTTTATGAGTATGAAATCAGCAAATATGACGCCTGTGCTTTGTATAGACTTGAACTCAAGCTTGTTGATGGTAAGAAAACTCCCAAAGGAAAGATTGCAAACGATACGGTTGCTGATCTTCAAAAGCAAATGGGAAGACTTACTGCTGAGTTTCAACTCGAAAACAGCAACAACAATAAGAGATCTGTTAAAGGAAGGGGAAAAGCCAATTTGAAAGACAACATTGGAGGTGCAACCGTCTATCCTGGTTTGAACCCAACTGCACCAAATGATGGTCTTGATTATGGGTCAAATGCACCATTTAACTATCTTGTAGAAGATCTTAGCGGCTACTACCTGACCTAACTGAAACATTGTAAGAGGTATGAAGTCTTGTTTACCTTATTAGGGCAAATCGCAAGGCTGGAGTTACTCTAGTCTCATTTATTGTTACTTCAAGTCAAAAGTCAGAGTTAAAATCAAACTTTGACTCTAGGTTTGTAAATGTGCTTGGTATTTAGGCGGAGCACGATTCTAACTGTCGGAGGGTATATGAAAGTGAAGACAGCTGCTAGTGTTGGTGGTGCTTACTTTTTGTTTTCTTGAACAACATTTTCTTCTTATGATGATGGGAAACAACATTAATATCGTGTTGGTGTTGCCTTATTTAGCTTATATGATTATAGCAAGTTTAAATCTCTGATTTTGAAGCTGATGAAAGCATGTTTTTCATGCACAAATTTGGAGCTCTATGTAACTTGTGGTTGGTATACATGAATTGCTGGTTTTTTAGGTAAATTTTGTTGAAAAATGCAAGCAATAATGATTTGAGGTTATATCATGGTTGTGTTTGATTGTTCTCCAACTTATTAGTTGATACTTGATAGCATCCCTTTCTTCTTCAACACCTATGGAACAACTCACCTTTCCATCAACAAAGACTTCCATGGTTCAATACTTCGATGTGGTTCATGAATCGCATGTGAATGGCTAATGAATCGATTAGAATGGTTTGGTTCACTCTTTGTTCACACCCACCTGTGTACACACAATTATCTCCAAGTTAATTTACCATTTTGTGCATGGCCGAAGAAAACAAATTGTTCTACCTTGTCATCCCTAATTTACCATTTTACCATTTAGTACAATTTTACAATCAAAGTTTGAGATGACAGTTATGATACTTGGGATTACCATTCTCATCCCTAATCTACAACTCAAACAACTCAACTTAAGATTATTAAGTCTATCATATAAATGGTGTATGAAGCTGACAAAAATGTATGACATGAAACCAATTGTTTTCCCCGTAGAATAGACAAGAAAATGCATGACATGAAACCAAATCTTTTTCCAGTTAAATAGACAAATAAACAACAATACTCTAAAGAAGACTGAGCATTTACAAAGACGTTTATTTTTCATATTTATAAGATCAGGTCATTGACAAGTTCCCAATCCATGTTCGACTTACATCTAGTAAATAGGTCTCTAAACAGGTTCATGAAATACAAAACCATACACGATACACAACTAAGGGAAGCGGATTTCTCAATCCAATTTATAATCAACATCATCTTCAACAGGAACTCCATCATCATCAACGGTGTTAACACGTTCGCATTCATCGATCCATTCACTATATCTGCATAATTTTAACATTCCACCATGGGTTAGTGAAGGACATTTCTTGTGTGTTTGAGAGAGAAAAGGGAGGTGTAGTGTTGCACTTACATGTCTATTGGTTCGGTCAAAGCTGCAATTAAAAATAAGAAAGAAAAACAGTTAACAGCAGCTTTAAACAATAAAAATGTGTAACAATACCATATTTAGCTGGCCAAAAAAATCAATATCAAATATAGCATTCAAAACACTTATAATTTCATATTTCTCCATTTTATTAAATAAAATTCATGATATGAAAAATAATACACTTCTTTATATCTACCCTTTATACCCTCATAACCTAAATCCTTACCTGTGACAGTAGTGCTGAAGTTTTCCTGGCAAATTCTGCAAGACGCTTCACCAATCAAGTTCTTCATATCACTGAAATCAGAAAACCACCAAAGATAAGCTTATCCCATTAAAAATATGGTTCGTATCCACAGCAATAAGTAGATTGTTTTGATGTTTAACTGCAACACTTAAATACACAAGAGCTACAAAATAATTAAGATGGTGCACTAACAAGTGTAAATATCCATATGACCTTACAGGGTGTTTGGATTTGTGTTTTCAAATTGATTATCTGATCCTGTACAGCCAAGAAGCCAGTCTCTCAGCTGATAGCTAGTCAATTTTTAGTGTTTGGATAAATGAATTCCACTTCAGATTATCTAACCATTTAGGGGTCAAATAATCAGTTCTGCATTAAGAAAAGGTAAAATGACATTTACCCAATTACCCCTTCTTATAACCTAGTTTGAGAGGCTCTTTCTACCATCTCTGAAAAGCAAATTACGTCCTCACAGGAATGTCCTTGTGGTCACCATATGTATTACTTACTTGACATGATCACTTTCAAAATGCACATCCAAACACCACAGTAGTCTTGGCTAATCATTACAGATCACCCAACCAGCATGCCATTGCCAGCACCCAAATTAATCAGATAATGAACAGATACTTACATGCGACATTCAACACTGGTGCCATGGTTGCAGAAGGGGCAGCTAAATACAGTGTCGAGTTTGTCCATCCGCTTCTTAGGAGGTGGCTTTGCTCTCGACTTCCTCTTACCCATGGTGCAAGTCACTCCCCTGAAACCAAAAACATCACTACCAAATAAGAATTGCAGATATGATGGAACAAAAGGTTAAGGAAGATATCTAATGTTTCTTGAACTTAACTTATGTTAAATTGATTAAACAATAAATAGGTCATAATCTCTGTTATAAGCCGGGCTGACACATACAACCTCTTTTTACTAACTACACGACAATAATAACAAAATCACAAAAATAATCATTTTCTTTGGTGTTATACCTGTATGGTAACTATAAACAAAGCACTCATTTAGAGCCTTCCTTTTGTGCATAGCTTAAACTAATCATACTTTTTTCTCATCAAGATTGACTTAAACTAATGTGATACACGGTACAGCTTCGTGTTAGAATGAAAAATATGCATAGTTTGGCAGCGTATCTCATGGCTATATGTGTGAAATAGGTGCAACTCACTCAGAAAAATGATATTTCTTTATTCACTAGTGATTGTACTAAGCCTACTTCCACAAACCTCTATAAGGAAAATACCAGGCCCTAATCATGTTTTTTGTTGTTTCTTTAACCTTCATCGATTGATTCGGTACACAAACATACGCAACACCGTGAAATTAGATTCATCAGTCGTTACACAAAATTGTCTCAGGTGATTTACGAAAAGTATAAAAACTATCAATACTGAACTTCAAGAACGTCTGATCGAGAAAGATAATCAGATTCGTATGAAGCGCATGAAAGTATAGATCAAATAACTTAACTTACTACGACAGATCAAGGAAACAATCGAACGTATCTTCAATCTGCAAAAAGAAAGAAATAACGATGATCAAAAAGACAAATCAACCACGATTGTATCGAGAAATCATGACAATCTAGGGATATCGAACGAAATTCTAACTTGGTCGAATAAACTCGATTTGGGGAACGAATGATTTTGCCCTAGAAACGCGAAATTGCTGATATCTAAAAAATGGCATCATATATACGTATTTATACTAAAAACCGAACCAAACCAAATAATAACTGGTTTATCATAAAAGTGAACTTAATCCGGTTTGGCTTTTACCTCTATAGATGTGAATTCGGTTTTACATGCGGTTTTGGGTTTCACAAATATTAGTTTACGTTAGTACCCGTGTATTATACGGGTTGAATAAAAAAATATTAAATAATTAGTAATAAAAATGTAATAATTATAAAACAATATGATTGGAATTACATATGAGTATTAATATAAGTAATAAAACAATGATATTATTTTTTAAAGTTTTGTTTTTAAACCCTAGTTGCATTTTTAATAAACATTTTATTACAAAACAAACCGTTTTAAAAAATGTCAATATTAAAAAATTTCTTATTATAACTCCTAGTTTTACTTTTTTTATTTTATAAAAAAATCATTAAAAACCCATTTTAAAATACTTCATATTCTTAAACATGTTTGTTGTTTTAGAACATTTTCTTATTTTTAAAATTTTGTTTATTTAAAAGTTACATTTATAAAAACATATATTTCTTAATTTATTGAAAAACAATTTTAATCTCAAAAGAAATTAAATAATATTATTTGTATTTAAGGTAATTGTTTAATAGGCATGAGAAGAGAGAAAATTAAAATTAGATGGTCTATAATTATGGCAAATGTCATCTTAAAACCTTCTTTTATTATAATAGATAGATATAACTTCTAATTTAGTTATTTTGTTTTATAAAAAAATCATTTAAAAACCCATTTTAAGATACTTCATATTTTTAAACATGTTTGTTGTTTTAGAAAATTTTCTTATTTTTAAAATTTTGGTTATTTAGAAGTTACATTTATAAAACCATCTCTTTCTTAATTTATTGAAAAATAATTTTTAATCTCAAAAGAAGTTAAATAATATTATTAGTATTTAAGATAATTGTTTAATAGGTGAGAAAAGTAGGAAAATTAAAAATAAAAGGTCTAGAATTATGTCAACTGATATCTTAAAACCTTCTTTTATTATAATAGACTAGCTTTAGTAAATTTGTGTATTTACTTAAAACACATATCTTTTAATATTTTATAGAAACTTACCAATAACTAAGATCACTATTTACCAGTTATTAAATCACTCAAACAAAATCAAAAAGTGATTCGAAATTGATATTAGAAATTTTTAGGTCATTTGATTGTATAGAAAAATAAAAAAAATTATTAATTTATAATAAAAGAGAGAAATATAGAAAAGTAAATGAGAAGTTTGTTTATAATTAATTACTATATGCGTTTGATTGTTTATAATTAATTACTATATAGAAAATTAATTACTATATAGAAAATTATTAATCTATAAGGAAAGTAGAGTGTGATTTTAGTAAATATTCAAAATCATTTATTACTATATACATATAAGTTTAGACGGGAAAACCAACATTAAAATATACAGAATCATGTCATGTATTCAAAACAACATTGGTTTATTAGAATAGATAGATTATGATATTTATTTAAGATGAGAGAGAAGCAAGAAAAATTTGATGAGGATGATTGTAGTGTTGACGCGTGGCACCTAAAGTTATTCTTTTATTAGAGTAAGAAGATTAGAGTAAGAAATTTAGATAATCGAACCAAACCAAATAATAATCAGTTTAATTGAATAACCGAATCGAATAGAATAAATAAATTGATTTGGCTTTACGTCCCTGCTGAAACCTAGTGTTTCTCTTTTATAAAGTTACGTATATTATTAACATATGGGTTCTCAATGGCATTTCGACGTTGCTTTTTTCATGGTTCTACGCCCCCGACGCAACGTGATGTTTTCTCTTTTCTATAAAAAATTCAAAGTTTATAAATATCCTGGTTTCTTTTTTCTTATATAAAGTTACTTAAATGATACACACTTCCATCAAAGCGCACGTTTGCGACAACATCATGACATTAGTATTCTTATTTTAATATCTTTATGTCGGGCCATAATGCGGGATTTCGATACTAGTCATATTATAAAATTAAGAAATTTTCTCGTTAATCTAAAAACAATTTTTACAGTTCTCTAAGTTGTTGACAATGAACCACAATATCATGATATTGGGGGAAGTTTCATTTGGGAACAAACAATACATTAAGAAGTTTGTTGTATCTTCATTATTGAGAATAAACCACAATAGCATGTTTTACCTTTGTTAATAGTGGTTTATGATATTAAGAAGATTGTTGAACTTCATTATCGAGAATTATCTTCTTTTTAAGGGTCATTCTCAAAAGGAATTATCACTAAATACATGAAATACGTAAAAAAAATTAATAAGACTTATCTTTAGAGTATGTATTATGGCTTAAAGGTTTAAGTTACTTAAATGGTTCTTAAAATTTATAAAAATTTTCACATACAGTATAAAGATCTTGGATTTTTCATTAAACTTTTTGTCTCTAGATCGATGCATATTAAATTTAAAAATTAAGTTTAATCATGCGCATATCATGTGAGAGTAATTTCGTTATTTTGAACCCATGGTTAATGAAAACCATCATTTCACCCAAGCACTTAATTGTTAGTTGCATTGATCGTTGAGTATTCCTCTTACCGTCATCGTCTTCTTCATACTAATACTCTGAACAATCCAAGAACCCGTCATATTTCTCGAATTTGAAGATTTAAGTAATGCATTGAAACTAGCAAATATAGGCAACTCATTTGAAACATAATTCTTGTAGGTCGGTGGCTACACTACCACTATACCTACAAGTAACCACAATCTACAACTTCCGCATGCCATAAGCTGATAACATTATCCACTATAGAAGTACAAGTGATGAAGCTGGTTGTACAAGTCATAGTCGTTGATGAAGCTATGATACACGTCGATGAGGCTGGTTGTAATGCGTCGATTGAGATTGTAAGTCAATGGTGAATTTATGGGTCGATACAGTCGTCGGGGCCGAAGCTAAGGCCACGGCCCTCATTCTTCGTGTTGCTCTTCCTGTCACCGTTGCCGTCAACAATCACCGCCGCGAAACGTTGCTTCTCGTATGGCCACTGTGAAGACCTTCCACTACCACACTAGTGACCCACAACTTCAGGGCTCTGTTAATGACTGAAGGTCAGTGTTCACCCTAAAACGACCGGGGATCGGCTAGGTGGCCGGTCCGGTTCGCATCAAATCGTTTTGGGCCTGTCGAACCGCCCGGTTTGTCCCAAATCGGTGGTTGGACCGGGAAACAGGACCGGTTCGAACTGGATTTTGATTTTTTTTATTGTAATGGGTACAAACAGGGTGTCAAACTATAAATTAGTGTGTTGGATATACAAATATAGTTAAGTTTTATATATAACTATAAAATACATATATAAATTATTTATATTTAATTATATATAACTATATTTAATATACTATATATATAATTATGACGTCATGAGGTCTTAAATCCAATCCGACCAACCCAACCACCAAACCAGTAAGGCGCCCGGTTCGACATCCGATACGGTTTTGAAAACATTGCTAAAAACATTACTCTTTACTCTCTTTTTCAATTAAATAATATTTTTATATCTTTATTATTACTTTTTATCTTACCTACACTTATAACCACTTTTAAAAAAATTAAAAAATTTATGGACTTGGATCATGTTTCTTCAAATATAGAAAATTACGGTACAATCCCCATAAATTTTCTTTATACTTCATTCGCAACCATTCACAACCATCCCCAATAGTATATAACAAACACTAACATCAAAATAGGGCACATACTATGAATGCTCTTAAATTTGTATCTTTCAAACCTTCTAATTTATTTATTAACATTTTTAAATTTTATCATTGCGGTGTGTTTATTTCTACTTACGGTCCTAAACTATTTTTTATATTTTAGTTATTGAACTAAGGACATGCTTATATTTATTTATGCTCCTCATGTATTTTTATTTTATAGCTTTAGCCATACGAACCTGCCACATCTCGCAGGATTCAAATCTAGTTCATGATCATTCCAAGCGATGCTAATTTCAAATTCATTTCTACTAGACAAAAGTAAAGATTCCTGTAACACCCTAGCCCTAACGTGAAACAGATGTCACGTCAAATGCTAACATAACATTCTAACTCCAAAATAATACAATGAAGGCCAAAATAAATATCAACTTATAAAGTCTAAAACATCCATGAAAATAAATGCTAAGTCAAAACTTCAAAATCTTATGAAATAAAACAAATAAAGTCTCCATGCATATGTTCAAAACTCCTACTAGCTCTTATCACACAGCCCCGATCAACCCTGATTATATATCGCGAAAACAAGAAAACGGTTGAGCTACAAGCTCAGTGCATGGATGTAGAACACAACAGACGATATATTATGCATTGAATAATAATGTTAGCGGATTAGAAAAGAAACCAAATTTTAAGTTTAAAACATCTCAATCGAATTCCATCACATAATTTAAAATAAATCAAGAACAAAGGTTGAAGCAATGAAAGGTTAGGGTTATTGATACTGAGTATACAATGAAACAATATTAAGAAATGGACATCCATGGTGCTAATATATCATATCTCATATTACGTATCATAATCACAATGGCATACTTGTCACGAATCTAGTATACTCCTAATCGAAAGGTGTGTATGACACTACATCACTCAACCATGAACTACTCAAATCATATCAAAATCCAAGGATGCAACATACGCCTCCCAGATAATCCATAGGCTCTTCCACGAGCATAATCAAAAAACAAAGTGGAGATGTCGTGAACTAATCACACAGTTATGGATAGTGTCAAGTCATTAGTAACCATAACGACATCTCTATGGTACCTCCATAAGTAGTTGACCTAGTATCCTTATCTTCTGTTTATGAATCTAGGGTTCTATGGCCGTATAAAAGAACATATAATCCAACCTCCATCAAAAGCATGTGTATCATGCATAATGATCCTAAACTGAATGAAATCAAATAATAGCACACAAAAGATAATGTTTCACAAGCATATCATAAAATGTTATCCTCCGTAGTTTCAAAAATAATTAAGGGACACATATTAGAGTAGCTCAACAGAAAGAAACAAATCATACTAAAGAGTCATAGAACAACGGAGTGATCTAAAAACTAATATAACTTTTAGTAAAGCACATAAAAATATCAAAGAATGTACGTATCTAAATGAGTGTCTAAGCTCTTAATGTCTTCCACCGATGTGTTTAACGATTCTACATTGAATAATTTGAATTCTAAATTACAATTATAGAAGCCTTATTTTTTATTTTTTAGAGTCTCAATTCCATCGATAATCAATATTCATTGCATATTTGAATATGTTGTTGGCTGAATATTCCATTCCATATGACAAGAGTTTATTGTATATGTTTGCAAACTAAGGCTGAATTCACTAAACTTCTTTCGGTTCTCACCCTTGAGCCAAGGATCTTTGGGTGTACTGTGTTTGCTCACATACCTAAATCTTATCGAACTAAACTTGATCCTTGTGTTGAAAAATGTGTTTTCGTTAGGTATGGGGTGCATAAAAAAGAGTATAGATGCTACAATCCAAAAATCCATCACATGTTTATCATAATGAAGTGCAACTTTCTTGAAACTGACTATCATTACTCCTCCTAACACAATGGTCAGGGGGAGAACGAGTACCTTGATACACTAAGTTGGTTGAAGTATGTTCCAATTAAAAAAAGAAAAATCAGTACCCACAATGAGTCACCTAAAATTTCCACATAACTTAAAGACCAAAACATTAGTGCCACCAAAAAAGCTCCTCCTAAGTTGATCCCTAAGGTAAATATAAGTAATTCCTACTCTTCTGAGTCGCATAAAAATATTGTTGCTACTAACCATGATAGGCTAGAACAATTTAAACCTTTATAGGAAACCATACATAATGAAAAAAAATGTGTTGCCCCCAAGAGAAAACAAAGGTATTCCAGCAAAATGTTATTCACCAGAAAATGAGTCTAGCTTATCAAAGTACCCTATGCTAACTTAGCCAAAGGGAACCTATCAAAGGAAGCCAAGGCTTTTGTTTCTGCCCTGTATTCAGAAGAAACTCTTATTAATGTTGAACAAGATTTAAAGTGCAAGACCTAGAAAGATGCAATGAAAACGAAGATGGAACCTGCAGGACCGGTGAAGAGGGTCACTTACAACACAATACAACAAAGAGGAGATTTACCAAACTTAATTAGACAGTATACTAGATTAACCACAAGTGAGACACTAAGAACACAAGTAATATATGAGACAGAACAACAGAACACAAGAGTATGGTTTTCAAGAATGCAGTATATTGCTTTCTTTATGTTCTATTACAAGTGTTACAAAGCATATATAAAAGATACAAGAACATGAGATACTTATACTACATCCTACAGCCAGCTATACTTTGAAAGCCAGCTGGATACAATTGACTAGACACAAACAAAATCAATTGTAAAGTCAAAAGGCAGATTGCCTTTTGATTAGTGACTATGACATACCATAGCTCACATCTTTATCTATTACAAAAAGGATAAAGTATATGAAGTAGAAAATTATAGACACAAGACCTCAATGTACAGTTACCAAAAGCATGGACCTTTTCACCAACTCATGTAAGTTGGTGACCTTACAGAGATGCAACGGAAAGGTGTCCAGCTTAATGGAAAAATACATCAGATAAAGCATGTGTCAAAAGTCTTCGGAAGAAATCTGTCTTCATAAGTTGAAGCTTCGGACGACTTTGTCTCTGAGGCTTTGGAAGACTTAATATTTGGCTTCGGAAGATATTGGTCTTGGCTTCGGAAGATTTCACACTTAGAGTATTTCAGTTGCATGTGTGAAACTTCCTAAGCATTCTTCTTCAATGCACTTTGCAACATGCAGGATAGACTTTGGATGTTTGAGTTGCATCAACCTCTTCATTAATCTCTACAGAACCCTTGATGAAAAATGAGAGATGGGAAAAGTACTTTTCCCTTAGGAAGGAAACTGGTAAGGTGTCGTTGGCTCTTTACAATTAAGTGTAAACTATATGGTATAATGGAAAGGTACAAAGCCTGGGTAGTAGACACTTAAACATATGGGATTTATTACTTTGAGACTTTTTCGTAGATAGCCAAAATGAACACAATTACAGTTCTTTTTCAATAGCTACAAATGAAGGGTGGAAACTTTATCAGTTTGATGTAAAAAATGCCTTCCTTTACGAAGAATTAAAGGAAGAAGTTTATATGGAAGCCCCACCTGGATTCCAATGTAACTTTAAAGATGGAGAAGTATATAAGCTAAAGAAATCTATTTACGGATTAAAACAATCCCCCAAGCTTGGTTCGGTAGATTTACCATTACCATAAAAAAGTATGGGTTTAAACAAAGTAACTCTCATTAGACCTTGTTCCTTAAACTAAGGAATAATCTTGTAACTTGCTTAATTATCTATATTGATAATATGATCATTATAAGAACGATGAGGAAGAGATGACTAAATTAAAGAAGGTACGAAATTCGAAATGAAAGATCTAGGCATGCTTAAGTACTTCCTCGGAATTTAAGTGCTAAGATCAAAAGAAGAGAATTTCATTTGTCAAAAAAGTATGTCTTGGATTTACCGATAGAATTAGGGATGATTGATTGCAAACCATTAGACACCCTATGGTTATGAATTAAAAACTCTATATGAAATAAGGAGTAGAGTTAGCAGACAAAGATCGATACCAACGGATCGTGGGAAAATTATATATCTCTTACACATCCATTCAGATATAGAATATGTTATGGGGGATAGCAAGCCAATTTATGCACCAAACCCAGATCCCACATATAGAAGCAATCTTGAGAATTATATGGT
This sequence comes from Flaveria trinervia, assembly GCA_025506515.1. Taxonomy (NCBI): domain Eukaryota; kingdom Viridiplantae; phylum Streptophyta; class Magnoliopsida; order Asterales; family Asteraceae; genus Flaveria; species Flaveria trinervia. Next base: position 12,752,199 of record CM046446.1, read on the forward strand.
CATGGAATCCTTTTCAAACCTAACAAGATTTTAAAACCTCAAGTATATATCAATGTAGACCGGGCTAGAGATAAGGGAAATCACAGATCAACGTCAGGCTACTTCACCTTGGTCGGTGGGAATCTTGTTACATGGAGAAGTAAAAAAACAAATAATGGTTGCCTTTTCGAGTGCTAAAGCTAAATCCAAAGGGATAACATGAGGATGGTAGAAGTTTTATGGATATGAAAACTTCTAACAGAAATTGGATTTTCTTCAAAGGAAACTAGCTGGATCATGTGCGATAACGAAACATCAATTCAAATATCAAAAACCCAATACAACATGATTGAACTAAACATGTTGAAGTTGATAGACACTTTATCAAAGAAAAATGGGAGACATGGATCATTGAGCATCCATTAGTCGGATCATTGAGCTTCCATCAGTCATATCAAAAGATCGGATTACTGACATTCTAAAAAAAGTCATTAATGGTAGGGTGCTAAATGATTTTTTGGCCAAGTTAAATTTAAGAGATACCACTGTTCAACTTGAGGGAAAGTGTTAGAAAAAAATGATTTTGATTTGAGGAATTAATAAGATCAGGCAAATTAGCACTATCATTTTCCAAAGTTTAGGGTCAAATAAATGACATGGTTTCATCCACCAATTGCCAGCTCATTTTCATTCATTATTTCCTTGTACATGCACTTGTAAATGCATATAAATAGTGGGTATTGTTTCTCTTGTAAATCACCGAAAATCAATACAATTCATTTCAATATTCTTTGATACTTGTTAAGAAATAGAACATTAAGAACAAAGAACTACGAATACCAAGAACAACATTATGATTTGTGATTTTTTAATTTCATCTTCAAGTAATTGAATTTTTTATTCAAACTTGTTCTTCAACCTTAGCAATCCAGAAATCACTTCAATTACACGAAGATACATTGCTGGATCAAACCATCTAAAAGCACCATAATTGGTTCCCTGCTCATAAACCCTAATGAGAATAAATGAAAATATTAAACAAAATAACCTAAAGAGAACAACATTAAGCATGCCTAGAGTTCATATCAATCCAACTGGTTCAAGCAAAAGCTTCCTCATAAAAATCACAAAGCACCATTGTTGCTCGCTCTTTGTTTGGAGAGTAGTTTGTCCATTCACATTTAATGTCAAATTGATAAGAATAACTTAATCTAATATAAAAGGACAAAAGGGTGACTTTATATAATATTTTTATAAATGTTTAAATCACAAACTTTCACTAGGTGCTTTAATCATATGTAATATTTTTATAAATGTTTTAAATTTATTAAGTTATGTTATATAAATAAAACATATATAAATTTTGTCATCATTTAGTGTTTTTTTGTTTTTATACTGATAACCAACATAATAGAATGCGTGAAAATATTTTCTGGAGATATCTTTAACATCAGCAATAGATTATCAATGTCTAGGTATTCTAAAAGCTTTCCCACATGACACGACCAAATGGTGGTTTACCAGCTTCAGTGGTCGTTAATAATCATCCCACGTCATGGGGCTTTGTATACATCGTAACCACCAACAAATAATGTAAATATATGTTTCTTAAATATTTTATTTTTGAGATTTATATGGCTTCGTTCCTAATTCATCAATTATTATTGATGGGACTTGTATGCCGATATTGAGTTGTCGGTTATACTCAATATTTTGAGGAACTTCTAAGATTCTAAGACGTGAATCCCTTAGATCATGGGGGCCTCTAGAGGGGCACCAACCTTGTGCACTCCAAGGGGCAACACCATTTGAAGGGGGTGTGATTGAAATTATATTTTAATGTGCTAGTTATACCATGGAAGTTGCTTTGGATGTATATGATTAATGTAAAGATATGTAGAAACTAATGATTAGTAGGAACGTTCATTTGTGGGAGGTGATTTTTAGCTTATCCATTAGAAGCAAGTACTAAGGAATAACATGATCAACAATAATTGATTAATGGGAACCAGTCGACACGTGACAAAATACGCATCAATACCAGGTTGGGTGATCTATAGTAACTAAATTGTTGCTGATATGGTTATTGCTAAAGCGTTACTAATGCGGATTCTTCCATTCATATAATTGTTGAATTATTGACAACCACAACATTCAATTGTTGGACTCTTTCATGCAAAGCTATGACGTTTTCATCTCAATCATTGTTATGGTTCAACCTCCATATAGAGGGATTTGTTGGGTTTGTTTAAAACATAATTTTTCCATTCGTTCTCATTCTTGTAGAACTCTTTATTTCTTACTTGATTATTAGTTTCATATACATCAATTATTTTAATATGAAAGTGTCTACACGATTCAAACTACCATCTAAAATATACGAAATCCAAACCGAGTCACAATTACATAAATTGATGAAAATGAAAATGCCTACAAATCAACCACTAACATGAACAAACCCTGGACTTCTGTTTATCAATTAAAAATATGCATAAATATTTAAATTGGTATAGATGACGATACCCAAGTTTGAGTTATTACCATAAACCACCTCATGAAATATCTTCATATATTATATGTAAACATATGCAAATACTTTTTGTTTATAAACAACTAGTATCATGTATTGTTTTTACATGGCTTTTTTATGTTTTATAGACTAAGAAAACCAGTATCAATTTAAACCATGAGGTTTTATAACACTCAGAAAGATATTAAAATCCAAACAAGCATTGTGGTATGTGTGGACCTTGAAAAGCATTCTTTGGGTGAACTTGTGTGACAACTAGCTAGTTCTTCGAACGTCCACTATGATGTCTCTCACATTATTCGTTAGAACCATTGAAACCCACTTCGTACCATTAACGCTACCATTTACACCTTTCTCCTCCTTCTTCAACACCAATAAACCATTCTGAAACTATAAATAACATAATATCATAATCGAATTATTCTGATCGAGTAGTTTGGGGCCGATTGATCAAGTATGGGAAGAGGGAAGTTCAAGGGCAAGCCTACTGGTCGTCGTCAATTCTCTACTCCCGAAGAAATGCGTATGTTCGTACTGTATCGTTTTACAAATCATTAATGCTTGTTGTATGTTGTACGATTCATATGAGATTCGATTTGAGACTTTTGCACCTCATTATCTGATGATTATTGGGGCGACTAGTGTCTAGGGTTTGAAAATGATGAATATGGATGTGTTTATCGGGTTGATTTTTATTGTTGTTTGTATGTTGATGGTTTAAATAATCGGATTTTGTTTGTTACTGATGATTGCAGTTGCTGGTACTTCTTCTCCTCCTCGTACATTCAAAAAGGTATTGTTTTTAAGTACATTACAAAGTAAATGAATTGCTTTTTGGCTTGTCCTTTCTCTAAAAGAGACATGCTAGACCACTAATTGTACCAAAATGAACACCAAATTGTTTTCAACCATACAAAATAACTCTATAAACCAATAAAAAGAGACACTTGACTAGTGGGAGACTGGGAGTTAATTGCCCCGGCTATGCAGTCCAATTAACTTGTCACACATGGCACTATTAGGTGTGAATTATTTAGGATAAACAATGATTTGGTGAAAAAGTACACTCTCCGAGTAAAAAGTACACCCGTGTAAATTACTATTACTTGTCCTCTTTAGGAGTTACATGTTTATGATTGGAAAGATTTTGGTTATTTGGTCAATTATCAATTCATTTTGGTAAACTTATTAATTGACATGTCTTCTCTAACGATCCTCCTCCCTTTTTCAGTCACTCTACATATTATATTTATCTGTCAACATGTCAATTTTGATGATTTTTTCTCTTTTTAATCACTCTATAAGTGAGGATTATTGTTGTTACTTTGAGAGTTTCAGGCACATATACAATCCAGACCTCTAGAAGGAGGAATGATAAGCATTGTTTAGCATTTTATTAATAAATGAATTGAGTTTAAAACGAGTGTAGAATTCCAGAATTTTGAAAAGGTGCATACTTAATTAAATATGGAATTTACAATCTAATATTTCCCCAATTACAACAAGTTCTCTTATGTTTTTAAAACCCAAAACACTAAATTTTAATACATCAACACGTAATTCTGGTATATTAGTCGTCTTAAAAGTGTCTTGATGCCCTTATTATGTTGTCTCCTGATGGGACATGGACCATTTTCTTGACGATGAGTTATTGATAAGAGTAGACGCGGCAAAATGAACTGGTCATGTGGGTTGGGTAACATGCAAAAATGGGTTTGGGTGATGGCATATTGGCATGCAGCTATTTTTGTGTGGATAAAAATGGTTCAGGTTAACCAGGCAAATGCCAACACTTTCTTCCTCATATTCCTTACTATAGATGCATGATGCATTAGATATGATAGAAAACTACAGTATTAAATTAACCGTTTAATCTTTCTTTGAATCAAGGGATAAACATTGCAAGTATATGTATATGATATGGTTATCATTCAACCACTCATTTATAGCCCTGTTTTTAAATCTTTCACATTTGACCCATTGACATAAAGTATAAGCGAATTTAGCCCATTTTAGGTAAATGAGTCGAAGTTACCATTTCTAATAAAACACTCTTGGTTTGCAATGGAATGGTTTAGTACTAATTGATGGGTGGAGTTCAATTATGTTTCAATGAGAACTCTGAAGTTAACAAGAACTACCTGGCACAAGCATGTTCTCAACCACTAATGATTTATTGGTGCAGCTGTGCGGCTGTGCCATATGCAACGACCAGAAAAAAAAACAATAAATGCCCATAATTACATTATAGTCATGCATTCATGCAAGTTCGATTTGCCGTAATTAGCTAGGAATCAGGGGCTCTTTCACAAAAACAGAACATTGATAGGTAATGCTAATTAGTATTTTTATAATTTACCAGGAAGAAGCTGAGGTTGAGGAGGACAGATCTGATGAAGAGTCTGAAGAGTCATCAGAGGAAGAATCTGATGTCAGTCAACTTTGACTCTTCTATTTTTATATGGATAAAATATTGATTATTGCTCATATACATTGTCTTTCTTTATTCTGATTATACAGTCTTGTATGCTTATTTCATGTTTTGTTGTGTAGAGGAAGAAAGGAACCCAAAGTGTTATTGAGATTGAGAACCCTAATATGGCTAGGCCCAAAACCTTGAAAGCAAGAGATGTTGATGTAAGTTATATATGTATGCAGAATTATAGCATATAACTATATAAGCATATATATATTTGCAATTGTTTTAATGCACTGTTGATTGCTCTTGCTGTTTAGATGGAGAAATCTACTGAACTATCAAGACGTGAAAGGTTTGTAAATTCTTCTCTTTTCATTGATATTTCTTTTGTAAATATTTTTATATTTTATGGAAGCCACAGGTGCTAGATACATACTTCTATGAAATGGGTCTGTGTTGGGTTGGGCGGATGCCTGTTCTCTAGGCACATATGCGAGACAGAAAAGCACAGTAATAGAAACTCTTAAGTTTACATTAATAGGCTTAGAATATCAATAAAGTATAAGCAAATATTATCTTAACTGCATATGACTACCCTTTGATTCTGTAAATATCAATAGAACTATAGCGTGTTTTGCTCTAACCTGTTTTGCTGCAGCATAAATATAAGCACAGGAGCCTATAATCTTGTCTGCTTACATAATATAAGTGAAATCTAAAACCATAACCCTGAAGCATAGTAAAATTTAACAATTTACTACTCAGCTTTATCTGTTTCCACAATGGAGTAGTTACTTGTTTATCTCTTAAATGGATTGTCTAGGTTTAAATAGCCAATCATCGAATTATACCCTGATGCTCATGCAAACATTGTGTGTTTTAATCATGTGTTTTCTTTCTCATTGCAGAGAAGAAATTGAGAAACAAAGGGCTCATGAAAGGTATATGAAGTTGCAAGAGCAGGGGAAAACAGAACAAGCAAGGAAGGATTTGGGTGAGCATCCTGATGTTAATTTTTTAATACTGACTCTGTCAATGTTCATGATTACCTTTAAAGAAAGGCCATATAGTTACCATAAGAATTAATAATGATGATAATGGAAGATTTAGGTAAATTATCGTGATAATTTTCAAGAAAAAAAAAGTTCTTATAATTGTTTTTGCATATTCACCTGTCCAATATAAGTTCTATAATATTATAGCCAGAACATACGGTGTTCTTTTTCTTCATTCTTCTTTTTGGTTGTCTTTTTCTCTTCATATACTTTTGAAACTGACCTTTCTTTTATGCACCGTATCTGCAGAGCGCTTGGCACTTATCAGACAACAAAGGGCAGACGCTGCTACGAAACGAGAAGAAGAGAAGGCTGGTAATGTTCTCAGTCTTATTTTTCTGCAGAGGAGGCAGAATGGGCAGGTTTCATAATGGGTCAAAACTCAAAACAGGCTCTTGTCAACTGGTTCTTTTAGTGTGGATCAAAATGGGTCGGGCTGGTTATACCGACATGGTCTCACATACTTTTTTCCCCCTGAAAGGACGTTAAAATACCTAATATTGACAATAGAAACTACATTATTACAATGATGATGTAGTTTTTCCCTTTTGTTTTAAATAGAACAGTTAGGAGATTTCGTAAAAAACCTGACATTTTGACCCATTTTCTTTTTGGCTATGTTTCATGATCCTACATATTTACTGTTCATATATATAACATGAAAAGGCGATTAATATGCATGTTTCTTTACACAACTTCTTGTGTTTTCAGCCAAAGACCAAAAGAAGATCGAAGCATGAAAGTGAGCCTGTTTGGTACCTGGAAAGTGATGGTCTGAAAGTGGTAGCTTACATATGTTTGCTTTAATTGGTCTTAAAGTTAAAGATTTATATATGAAGGTTGTGGGGATCTCTCCTTTACCATCTTAACCAATCTTATTAAGGTAATTTTGATACTTAGCAAAAAGCATTTTTGTGATGAATTGCCTTCTGCTATATGCTTGAAAGAAAGTGTGTTTGATGTGTGCTTTTGAACTATATGGGTCAGTTAAAAGTTTTGGCCAATATATATGTGAATGAGTCTAATTGGATTATGTTTTCTTTAAATAAGTATAGCTCTTTTTTGGATGGCTAATTATAATTATAGCTAAATAAGTCTAACAGGGCAACCGAGTTAAAAAAAAGTTAAGAGGGGTGTTCAGTATTTGGTTTTAAACCAATCAAATTGAAATCCGAAATAAACCGACACCAAACCAAACCCTATAAAATTACATATTCAGTTTTAAAATGAAACTAAATTTGGTTTTCAGGTTCCAAGAGTTTCAATTCGATTCACTTCAAACTGAAAACTGAAACAGTTTATTTATACTAAAAATAAACAAATGGATTTGTGGTTCGTGAAGAGGTAACACTACATGATGGTTTAGACGGGAACAGTTGGAATCTCTTTATGTGGCGAGGCTAATGGGTGTTTCTAGTATTACGAGAGTTCACCCAAGTTTCGAGTCATTTGTCCGTGTTGATAATCTGGAGGAGACATATTATCTCTTATTGACAAAGGATAAGTGGAGATTCTCTTTGAACCATTGAGTTCATGATCATGCCTGTCTTTGTATGTTATGTTCCTTTTGTCTATCTAGACTGATTTTTAATGCACACGCCTATATATATGCATTTGATCGTGCATTTGTTAGAATACTAGTCGATATGGGCGCACAACATATATTTTTTCGTAACTGTGTGAAACCGTCATCGAAAAATTCACAGACTCCATCAATACCCCGCTAACCAATAATATTAGGTGAAATATAGGTCGAACTAGGTAGGTGGCTTCAAAGAAAATCGGTAAAAATTAGATTCAAACCTTAGACAATGATTTAAACGCTTATAACTATGCCACATTTGTTTTAACCAAATGCCTATCCCTAATACACATGTTACGAGCCGTATGATCATGAATGAAGATCTAAACAGAAAAAAAACATACAATGGATTAACCCTTGAATACTTTACATATTCTTCACCAAAAAAGTATTAAACACAAAACACATATATAATATACTTATTCAACTTAAACCTTTAGCTAGAGCAACAACCTGATTTCTTAACTTCCGATACATCTTCTTTACCTCCAACGTTAATGGTTTGTCCCCTAGGCGGAACCATAGGATCATTACCGATGTCGAGGGCCTTCTTGCTCACGACATGATAAATCTGAGTCAACACTTCGGTGAAGGCGCTCTCGACATTTAACGACTCGAGAGCCGATGTTTCCATGAAAAAGTTATTCTCCCTCTCGGCGAACGTCTTTGCATCCTCAGTTTGAACGGCTCTTAAATGACGAAGATCGGCTTTGTTCCCCACGAGCATGATCACAATATTTTGATCCGTGTGATCCCGTAGCTCTTTGAGCCATCTTTCAACATTTTCAAACGTTACATTACGCGTTATATCATATACGATCAACGCCCCTACAGCTCCACGATAGTACGCACTAGTTATAGCGCGATACCTGTGTTTGATGTCACAATGTCACATAAATGTTATAACAAAAACTCAGAAAGGTGATGTCAATCTTAAAATTTTATAATATTGATTAAAATGAAATGAAATACCTTTCTTGACCCGCAGTGTCCCATATTTGTGCTTTGATGATCTTGTCATCCACCTTGATGCTTCGGGTGGCGAATTCAACCCCGATGGTGGATTTGGATTCGAGGCTGAATTCGTTTTTGGAGAATCGCGACAAAAGATTTGTTTTACCGACACCTGAGTCCCCGATTAAAACAACCTTGAACAAGTAATCGTAGTCATCGTCTCCACCATAGCCCCCCATTTCTTTCTCTTACGGAGAGATTACAATTCGGTTCATGGAGATGATGAATAAGATTGAGGACATGCAAAAGAATATAACAGGAAAAAAGAGATCCAAATGATGAGAAATTTATCTTATTTTGATCAAGATCAAAGATGTGAATTTTAGATGATGGTTACAACCTTTGTATTTGTCTATATTAGATAGAGATGTTAAGGAAGATAAAAAAGGGTAAATGGTGTATGTATTGTATGTGAATGTTTGATGTGATTCGATCCGACCCAAACCAAAGCAAATAAGCAAAAGCTAAAATGATGGTAATTGTTAGGTTTCTAGTTTTCCTCATCCATGTATTTTAGGGCGACACACCTAGAATTTTGTTATGGTTATGGATGTTTGAACACATATCTATGTTTAGGCACATATATTGGTTTGAAGTTATTTACACATCATGCAGGAAAAGTAAATTAGCAATTAATTTAGTGACTTGTAATTTTGCATTACAAGATTTATACCCACGTATTATAATCTTCCGTGAACTTGTATGTCGGTGAAGATTTAGAGGGGTTTGGTATGCAAGATTTTAATGAAATTAGAATTTGATTTCTATTCGTTATTATGTTTGGTTGGCAGGAATTCATTGAAATTGAAATTTGAATTTTAATTCTCAATGAATGATTTCAAATTCCACCGACCCTGCTCTCAACCACCAACTGCCACCTAACACCCCGCCCACCGCCAACCGACATTACCGCCGCCCCCCGCCAACCATGGTCGCTGCTGCCCCCGCCGACCTTCGCCCGCCGCCTACCACCCCAGCCACCTGATCGCCGACGTCGCCACCGACCCTCGCCGCCCACCAACCCCAACCGTCGCCGTCCCGACCGTCACCCGCCGCACACTGACTGCCACCGACACCACACAATCCCGACGCCAACCACCGTCGCACACTGTTTGCCCCGATCACCGACAGCCTCCATCCCTAAACGGGTGTTATCGGTTGGTGGCGACAGTGGGGTACGGTCGGTTTTCGGTAATGGGTGCGGTTGGTGGTGGCAGTCGATTGTCGGTGGTGACGGCGGTGGCGGTCGGTGGTATGTAACGGCGATGATCGGTGGTCATTGAGGTGGTGGCGGTTGTAACAGGTGATAAATTCCAATTCCTTTATAAGTGTTTTGTCATTAGAAATGCATTTAGAATTTAAATTCCATATATAGATTTCAATTTCTTTGAGTTTCAAATCCTATGAAAAAAATACAATTCATTTGAATTCCAATTTTAACAAATTACACGAAACAAACGGCACCGAAGAAGGACCATCAAAATTTTTATAATTTTGAAAAGAGCCTCTTATATACATCTTCTTAAGAAAAAGATACTATTACTTAATGATGCATTTGATTACTGTGTGTTTTCTTGAATCCCTCTCACGTTTTATTTTTGTGCTGCTGCATCGGTGCCGGATAACGAAATAGGGAGAGGAGAGGATACGCTGACTGAAAAGGAGCAGAGAGATAGAAAGAGGAGGATGTCAGTCCAATTCAGGTCTAGATTATTGGGATGCAACAAAAAAAGTGTTTGTGATATCTACAAAGAATGAAAGACTATAATATTGACATACATACAAAGAATGCAGTTGACAATAATCTTAATGATATTTGCTGAATACGTTACAGTTTATATTTAAACTTATTATGGGACGTTATTAAGATCTCATTATTGGGACTCGAAGTAATTAACTACATATCATGACCGTTGAAAACTTAACGTGAAAACTCAAATGTTAGTTTCTTGAACATTAACAATTTGCGTGAAACTGGATTATATCGAGTACATAAACATAAATAATATGCTTGCATCGTGGATCCAATGACTAAAGGTATACAGTCTAAAACTTTCAAATAACTTGTAACAAATGTGAATTTTAATAGTAGTAACATATCATGTGTGTATTTTGTTTACAATAATGTGCATGTGCACCTAATGATATGCATATAAACTTATACAAATTAATATTGTATATTAAGGTTTTTTTTTTTAATTTTTTTTTATGTTTAGTTGTTTTATATTGAGATTTTAGTATAATTGATGAGGGTGTCGTGTTGATATGATTTAAACGACTATATAGTTTAAACATAAAACTTGACTAGTGTTTAATCAACTTGATCAAACTTACATATACACATCATAATTATCACTCGACAAAGTGAAATAAATGTTTGAAATAATTGCTAATGCACCATGTGAATTAAAGTTTTCCTAAATGACATAACTAGTTCCTAAAGTATGAGGATGTTATTTCATGAAAATACCCCATAATTTTATTAGGGTTTCTGTTTAGAGTCTAATAAGAAAAACGATAGATAACAAGAAACACTACTAATTATTTTTCTTTCAAGATTATCCATGGATCCAACATAACAAGAACAAATTAATTGGATATAGCTTCATCAACTTTATCAAAGATCTCAATGTCTACAAGTAAGTTTTATTATTTTGCTATCTAATTTAATGTTTATGATTGAAGAAACGTGATTAAAGTTCAATAATTTGATCCATCATTCAAGATATATGAACATGGACTCATGGAGTATAATAAGTCAAGTTCCTAGTCTTTAGTAGGTTGTTAATTTTTTCAATAAAGAGCTAATTAACTTTTTCGCAGCTTATTTACCAAGTTCAATTGCTCTTAATGCTCCAATGATATTATAGAAACTTGGAACGTAAATACTTCTTTTTGGTGATTAAGCCATCTTGAAACAATTCTTAGGCTACTTAAAAAGTTTAAAAGTTTAGACTAGAACCTTGTTGCTACTTAGATTTGATATATAGATTTGCCTTTGAACGAAAACACAAAACCTCAAAACCAGGAAGAAATTGCGAGAAAGATGATATCATCTAAATCTTTAATGTATATTGGCATGTATTAATAGTCTGTCCGCCATATATGTGACGATATCAGTTTTATTATTATTCATGTATTTATTTTTTTAACAACAGTGATCATCCAAAATGTTTACTTAATAAGTTTGGAACATGTGTCACTTAAAAGAGGTTAGGTGTCTTATCATTAGTCCATCTTATGATGGTTTGTTATGATGGTCATCTTATGTAGATTACCTCACTGCATACAATAACTTAAGCAAAAGATATAATCCATTCTATACAACATTGTAAAGCTAACATGTTCTTAGCAAAAGGCCAATAAACTCATACCAGACTATTCAACTTAAGAGAGATAGAGAGCAGCAAGATGATAAAAAAACATAATCCCAATTTATAAAAGGATTAACATCTTGTTGTCCAGTCCCAATTATTCATTTAGCTTCTAAATCTGCAAGATAACCAAAAAATATTACTCAATACATTAAACATTAAACTGTTAAAAAAAGGTTTAATTGACTGAGTGACTGACATTCAACAATACTTTATGGGTTATACCCCATTGTCGCATCAGTCATCCCACTTTTCGAAACGTTGAATACAAGCATTAGAAGGCCGAAGACAGTCGTATACAATGGCAAACAGGCGTATACATGGTCGAACACGTGTGTATACAAGATGCAATACGAGTGTATAGTCATTTAAAAAAAATGTAATCAATCAAGTCTGTGGAAGATATGCCAAGTAACTATATACATTAGCAGTTCCCATGCTTTAAACATTCTAGTCATAAGTTCAAATGCCTACTTAAATGACGTGCTGGTATTTTCTTTCTTTCTGGTTACCTTGATAAAAGAATGTTTTATGTAACACAAACTAATGTACATGTTTTGTTTGTTTATAAAAAATGCAAACTTTATAAACAAACAGTTTAACATCTATATTTGTGATAATAGTAATAACATTTACATGTACAAATGTCATAAATAATTGGATGAGGACTTTATAGCAGAAGGTGACACGAAGGTGGCTGCCACCTTCACAACGCCAGCCCTAGTCCCATAAATTGGCTGGGGTTGGTGGTTTTGTGGTTTTTGAAGGTGGCGATTCTTGTGTTTGCTTCTAGATTTCCTGTTTTGGAACCAGTAGAAGACGTTGGCATCGCCTACTTGTCCATACTCTTGCAGTCGAGTTCGGATTCTTCTGATTTCATCCCTTGGAGGATTCACTAACCCTGAGTTGAAAATTGATTCAAGAATCTCGATTTGCTCGGGTTTAGGATTCCATCTCGATTTCGGTTCCGGGGTTCTTTCGTCACGCCCTGCCATTATTTCAACACCTTATAAAAGTTTTCTATGATAATGTATTAAAAAGATTTAATCTTGTAACGTATGCAGCATCCTAACTCTTTTTCCGGATATGTGCATGTGAAATTAGAAACAGTAACTTACATATTTCATCAGCATTTCAAGATTATTAGGAACAACAATATTTTCCTAAAATTAACAGAAAACATTGATAAAAATATTTATCATGAACATAAAACATCTAACAACTAGATGAAGAAATTACGCGATCACTACTCATTATTAGGGATAAAGCGAAGAGACGGTCAGAGGATCCATTGACATCCCGTTGTCAATTTATGAAGATAAGTTTCTTTTAGGTAAAATAGAAGTTGGATCGCTTAATCGTAGTTGATAGAGAAAATAACGTTATATTATGACCCTTTGACCAACAAGTTCTGGTTCCGTCGCTGGCGATCACGATTATTATAATTAACATAATTGTTTAAAATTTGGTTTGAGTTGAATAACTTACCAGATGATCTATGGGTGGGGATGTGGTTGGAACCATGGGACTGCCATTGGTGATCTTGATGAGTAGTGGTGTAAGTGGGCTTGGATTTGAACATACTTGGCCAATGCCTATTTGATGAAGCCATCTTGAACTAGTACGTATGAGTGTGTGTTGATTGATCTGATGAATAAACTTCTTTTCACACAGTTAAAGTCAGATACAAAATGGCCATCTCCTTCTATGCATATATGTGTTCTGGCTGTTTTTCTGTGATGAACAATAAAAAGTCTAAACAAACATAACATCCCTTTTTATAGCCTAGACTTCTCACCTACTCATGCATTTAAGACCAGTTACAATCAATATAACCCAATATAGTAATAAATATATCACACATTTTTTAACAACAAATATACGATTCCGCTTCGAAATATAGATGTTAATTTAATCAAATCCACTTATTCACTTTTCGGCCTGGACCACACCCCTACCTCTTAAAATAAACTTATTACTGAATATACCTTTTAGCTCAACTCTGAGCATTTTGATTGAGGCCGGTGACATTTGAACCCACAGTCTTCCTGTATTAACACATAAATTCTTGTAACTTCTATTATAAATACTATTGTGTGAACTCACGAGCTGCGGCATGTTATTAAAATTTGTAGGGTTTGGTTTCAACGACTTGTACTTTAGTACGTGCCTTGAAGTTTTAAAAAGTTCGTATACAACATTTTCAATTTTTCTAAGTTATAGATTTGGAAGATGATTTAGAAAGAAGTTTAAAGAGGTGGTTACAAAAAAAATTGGTGTCTAGGATTTACGAATATATATATATATATATATATATATATATATATATATATATATATATATATATATATATATATATATATATATATATATATATATATATATATATATATATATATATAAAATGTATGAATAAAAAGATGTTTCTTAATGTGCGGGATACTTTTTTAATGTTTATTCAAATTTGAATAATACATATGTAAATTCAAATAATAATTTATATAAACAACACTTATAATATGTATAAATCTTTGTTACTAATATTAACGAAATGGATTAAAGTCTGATATTAATGAATTGATTAAACTCATCAATGAAAGCTTAATATGCTTAGAATACTTGTACATCATGCTAAGAATCATACTAAGAGAACATTTTGGTATTATAAAAAAGGTTTACAAAGTAATTAAATTCTAAGATGTCTTATAATATGATTATAATAAAACTTTGTCTTCAAATATGATTATAGTGAGAACTTTCTCCTCCAAGACGCTTATCTAAGTACTAGTGGACTACACCCGTACTTTACCGTGGTGTTTGATTTTGAACATATACGAGAATGTTGCAATGATAGTTTTTGGACATATCTTGTTTTTGATAAGTTTAATGATATAGACACTTGGAATTTGTGAATATTATGCATGCTTTAGCGATTCATTATTATAGTCTCATGATATTATAACCAAACATAAGGTATTTGATAGGTTATGGATATCAAGTAACGAACATCTTAAAGTTTTATAATAAAAATCTTATCAAATGTAGAATATTGTATTATTATTAATTGTATGTTACTATTAAATTGTTATTAATACAATAACATAACAAAAACACAATATTAAACTTTAACTAAAAGGATTATAAAATATTGTTGTTGTTGTTGTCATTAACCCGTATAATAATAATTGTTGGTTTAAGTATTTACGATTATATTTATTATTATTATTATTATTATTGTAAAATTTTAAAACATATTAAATAATATGTAATTAACTAACAAATTTAGGTATGAACCAAAATTAATAAATATCCAAAATGCCTCTAAACATATTATTATTATTATTATAAACCTCTTTAACATAATATTTAATTTAATAAATACTTAGTTAAAAAAATATAAATGGTAAATATAAATTATATCATTACTTTTATTATTCTTACTACTAATTTTACTATTATTATTATTATTATTATTTTAAGTGTGAAAGTATTTAATGGTTATGTATTTAAGTATTTAAATAAGTAAATATTGAATTTAAATAGTATTAGTTATAAAATATAAATAGTGAATATAAATTATTATTATTATTACTACCTTATGATAAGTACTACAAACTTATCACAAATGCTTAAATTATTATATACCCAAGTATTATTACATTAATTATTAATATGATTATATTTATTATTATCGTAATTATATTTTTTGTTAATGTGCACACCAATTGATACACACAATTTTTAGTCACATAAAATAAATCTGATGATCAATATCATTAACCCAATAATCTATTTATTCCCAAAGAGTGATAAAAAAAATTAGATATAGATTAGTGCACAGTAGTTTAGATTTATGATAAGTAGGTGAAAGGAGTTAAGTTTATATATGTGGGATAATATTACAAGGCAAAAAGGTTGGTGTTGCAGGCAAGAATAAATAGGGGACAAGTGAAAGCGACGAAGAAGACATGTAAGTGTTGGAATGGGAAAGTGGTTGATTTATTGCAAGTTTTGGTTATTTCATGCAAAGTTGTTATATATGGGATCTTTGTGGATTGACTCGAGGGCAATTTATTTCCCTTTCCATCTTTCAATGAAGGATGAAAACTAATTCACATGGACTAAAGTGAATTCTTTTGGAAGTTGATGTAAATCATATATAACATGCGGTAAAATGAAATCATAATTTGTTATCTTTTGGTTTATGGGTCATGGGTGAATCCACTCAAAACAATGTTTTTTTTAGATGGTGAAAAAATGTGATTTGAAGCGGTTTTCTGATCGCTTTATGAAATACGCTTCAATGAATTCATCTCTTTTCGTAAGAGGTTAAGAAGCTAGCTTGGTCACACAAAGCTGGCGCTGTATTTCACTGAAGCAACCAATATCTTGTACACTTTCGATAGACACGTCGTAACCGGGTGAAGAAGCCACCAAAATAATTGATTCTTCCATCGATCTTTTTTGATAGAATTAGAACAAACCATAGATAATCAGCAAAAATTACCGTCAGAGAGATTCGCACATGTGTCATCGATGGAAGAACAAAAAGATAAAAGAAAGTCACTAAAATAGTCCATTCTTCCATATATCCGTTGTTGTCTGCCACTTAACCAACAAAATTAGATGGAATTAGAACAACTCCCAGATAGTCAACAAAATTGCTGTTAGAGAGATTCATAATTGTCTTTGATTGAAAAATAAAGATATGAAATAAAGTTCCCTACCAACAGCTTTCCTTGATCTTCATTGGACTCGTCTTGTCGCATTACACGCTCTTCATATGCTTTCAAGCGACCAACAATCTTTTAGAATTACATTATCTCGAGTTTCGAATATTGCTCTTTTATGCTACTATTCTTAAAAACTTAGCTTGAATGGAATTTAGATCTCACTACCACCTTCTATTCTAGGTTCATCTTGAATTTCATTAACCACTTACCTTGCCTGGAATATATTAGTTTCATGTATTAATCTCTTTCATTTTTAACTTTGTTCTAATGGTTAGTATATGAGCTATCTAAACTCTCTTGCCCCCTAAGTATCACAAACGAAGTGCTTCGCACATATCCTTTGCATCCTTATACTTTCCAACTTGAAGTATGACATCTTCGAGTAACATTTGTAAACAAATGCCTTAGCCATCAAACCCTCTTATTATTTTTGTCGATCCTCTCGTTACTAGATCTATTGCCTCCTATATACCATTATCTTGTAAGATCAAATCCACCATAATTGACTAGCCTATGTAGTTTGGGGATGTTAACTTATGACAATACATAGGACGTTACTTTAATCTCTGACAAGCACAACTACTCCACTTATGCGTGCACCTCCTACATTAGTGTCCAACATCACTTCCAATTGAACTCTTACTCATCACCTTCTTCATATGCCTTGCATCTCAACTGATCACCATCACACATATTTGTTATTGACACTAAGTTGATTGGGTTCCTACACAAGTGCGCTCTTGGCATTGGCTTGATCGAGCGTACATAGGTCTCATTCTTATTCTTCTTGATTGACTTAACTCCACATAGATACTGATTGCACCTCCTAAGTTGTTATCGGTTTAATTTGTTCTTGCTTTTAAGCCTTATTTAACTAATATCATTACGATATCATCGTGTGTGGTTTCTTATTATTATGATTATAATGTAGTGGTTTCATCTGGTAGTTGTATTGTTTATGCAGTAGTTATAGTTAGCACGCTCGTGGCTTTGATGATACATCTATGCCCTAGTTACCTAATTGACATCGTCATGATTAACCTGGCACGGAGCGCAGGTGAAAAATCAACTAGTTACAACTAAAAGTTATTTTTTATAATTTAACAATTTTATAATGTTAAAAGCTCATATATCTCTACTTGAATCTACCATTTAAAAATATTAATGAATATTATTTTTAAAATAAATTTCGATTCACGGAGTACTAATTGATTTACGTGTATACCAACTCAAATAGTGCGGAATCATATTTGATTGACGATCCAATCAGTGAGAAAACACGTAGAATCGATCTTCGAATGAATCTAAACGTTAAGAACGATTGCAATACAATTATGTGCGATCTATGAACTTGGAACAGGTTGTTCTAGGGTCTCTGGACGGCTAGGGTACGATTTAGTGCGTAGGTATTCGAATTGTTCTATTTTTCCATGAATTAAGTGGTATTTATAGGTTAGGGTTTCTCATTCGCGCGACTGAACCATTAGTATGGTTCAGTCATGCGACTGAGTCATACGATTGTTCCATCCGCACGATTGAGGCTTCAGTCGTGCGACTGAGTCAATCTCATGTCACAATCGTGCGACTGATCCAGTCTCCTAGTTCAGTCGTGCGACTGGTTCATTAGCATGAAGTTGTTCATGCGTATGGTCCATTAGCATGGTCCATTCACATGACAACTTCACACGATTAAGTTTAAGCACGTTTCTCAATCATTATTGACTAAGAACTATGTAAACAACCACAAACCTATATAGTTAGTTCAATAAGCGTTAACACACAATAATCAATGAAATATTAAACATTATAAGCATAAACCACACATTATATTTCATTCAAACCCATTCTATTACATATATGTAAGACATAAAAGACATTTTACATTAAGCTCTTAAACTAGGTACATATGTATCTACAACCTCTTTTAGAGAAAAAAAATGAAATAATTGCTAAACATGAAATTTTAAAGGTTTGAAAAATTTATGGGTAGAACAAACATATAATTATTTTTAACAAAATTATTAATATGAGAAAATATCATATGCTAATTGTAAATAAGTGTGTATATATGTCACTAGCCTACATACATATGCATTGGTTAAATATATTATATTTTATATATAAATAACGTAAATATAAAATATAAATTTTTGTATCCTTACTTTAGAGTCAAAATTGTAAAATAACATTATGTTTTTAACTACTTTAGAAACTTTTTATATTTTTAACATAATATTTAATATTATTTATATTCAAGATGTATTTATACAAATATAAAGATTATAGTTATTTTGTAAAATGTAGTTCAAGTTGTTAATTTGTTATATAAAATTAAAATTTATAAAATTAAAATTTCAAACATTGTTTAAACATTTGGAAAGAAATGAGATGTTGCCCAGTGGCAAATGGTTTGAAAGTTTAGGAAAACTTTATAGAATAGTAAAACAAGTTTTATGATTGTTTCGATTACGTAACTAATATTTGTATATGTACTAAAGGTCATTAAATTTTTAAAAGTGTTTTAGTTAGGTCATTTATATTTTTATTAATTCAAAAAATTTTAAGGGTTTTATAAAAATATTAATATTTAAAATATTTTAATTTTTAAATAATATTTTTCAATTTATAAATGACCTAATTAGAAAAATTCTAAAATTTTTTGATTGGGGAAACAATTATAAGTGACTTGATTGAGACAAAAATTTATAAATGACCTAATTAAAATAATTATTAACTTGATTACTATTTCATAATGTTATTACTAAAAATATAACATGTGTCAATGATAGTTTAATAGGTTAATAAGTGATCTACCTTTTTTATTTTATAATATATATAAAAGATAAGAAATTAGGTTTGCGTAGATATGATATCTGAAAATTTTACTGATACTATGTAGAGTAAATTGCTTTATATGTTAACAAGTGATCAACTTTTTTTATATTTTATATATTATAGAAGATATTTATATGGTATGCCTTTATCTATGCAACTATATAATATATATTAGAAAGATAAGATGATAAATTTTATTCAAAGTGTAAGACACTTATACAACATTTTAAGCATAGAGTACAAGTGTTTTATACAATAGTTCCACTTTTGATGCCATTTAATTAAATTCTTCTAATTATTATATTATTTAATACATATTATTAGTATATTATTTAATAATATGATAGTATTTAATTCACTAATTAATTTTTATTTTATATAATAATTTAAGTTGACATGTAAATTTATAGTTACTAATCATATTTTTATAACTAAATACTATTTTAATAAGTATTATATTATTTAAATACTTATATCTATATCTATACTATTATATAATACATATCTTGGATATAGATGTAATTTTTCCGAGCATACAAGTTTTAAAACAATATATACAAAGGAGTGCAAGACATTTAAAATGGGTAAAATAAGAAATTGATTAAGATTTAAAGACACTTTAAGGGTAATATGATAAATTTATCCATTAAGTTTTATATACCTTGATATTTTTATATTTACTAATTATATTTTTATAACTAAATACTTTTAAATTAAGTATTATTTATTTAAATATTTAAGTATATAACTTATATATATCTTCATATTTATAATAACTATAATACTAATATTTTAGGAGCATATAGTGAGTTTAATAATTTTAATATTTATCTATATCAATTACAATAAAATTCATGCTTAAATTTCAAAAAAATTAATTATATTATTTCATTTATTTTTTACAATAAAGTATAACATATGATGCTTATGATACAAATGATAAAATATATAAACATGGCCAAACAAAACCATCATTTATTTTTAATGTCGTTCATTCATTTTGATTGAACACTAATCCATCTTTCCTTTCCCATGACAGTTGTTAACAATTCAATAACAATCAAGATGGTAATTTATGGTGATAAAACTCTAACCTATATTCATAAAATGAAACCCTCCTAAAATCTTGGTAATAAGTGGGTTTTGACGTAAATACTACTCATGCTTTCATTAATTTTGTTGGGATAATATAGTGGTCTTAAAAACTTTTGTAATAGATGTGATTGTTTTCTTTCATTTAATTTTTTCAATAATTATATTTTGATTTTTTGATTTACATCATAACGCACCGATCCGAAATTGATTAAAATCGAATTCCCAAAAAATCATGCAACATCTGCACCACTGCAATGCGCAAGCATTTCCACTAATAGATATGATATTTGAAAAGTTCACTAATATTATGTAGAGTAAATTGCGTAAGTAATCCTCGTGGTTTGATTGAATTGTAAGTTTGGTTTCCCGAAATAAAAAATTGCAAATTTTGTCCAAGATTGCATGTTTGGTCTTCATCATTAACTGCTAAGTTTTAACCAAAATGGAGGTCATGTCCTATCCATGTTTAATGAAGTTATGGTTAGTATATTGAAGAATCTTTAATGATGTTGCAATATGAAGTTTTGGTTACTGTATTCAAGAATGCACTTTAGAAGCTAAATGCTCTTGAGCAAAGTTTTAATCGATGTTGAGATATAATTTGATTTGGTAACATGAAAACATTCCTATTTCAATTCAAACTAGTGGTAAACATTCACGCGCTTTGCGCGTGTGACGGACTGAAAAAAAAGACTCATATCTATCATCATAGCCAAACATATAACCAGACTTTTCATTCTTAATAAACACATTGTATAACAACTTAAATAAAAGGGGCAAAGCCCGTAAAATATACCCGTTGTCACAACATAAAAAATCAACAAGCGTAGCAATGCAATACATGTGATGAGGCTCAAAACTGGTATTCGGGTGCGGATGCAAAACATAAACGGTCACCAAGCCATACCCATCGACACCATTTCGCTCTACAATCATAGCTCCCAATTTACCAACAAACAACCGTCTTAGATGAACTATGATTAATCGTCATCGACACATAGAACCAACAAATTACAACATGCAAACCGACCACAGAACTAGATCTCAGATGAGATAGTGCTCATCGTCACTGAAACATATGTTAGAGACAAAGACATGTAAAATGAACCAAAAAAAGACGGGTCAAAAAACCGCTTACACCATCAACATCGCAACCGATCCCACCCCAGCTGTGAAAGGAGGCCGAAGGGTCACCGGAGAAAAGTCGTAGCTTCCGTGAAAAAAAACCATCAGATCTAAAGACTCTAAGTCATCGCGTCTTCAGATCTGAAAACCCTAGGTCATCACGATGACAACGACGACACCACCGCCACAGGGACTGCCACACGACGGCCGTTGAGGACCGCGCAGCCCAAAAACCAACGGTAAACCTAACCACCGTAACCATCAAACATCACTCGCAGACCCTCGCCAGCCCCACCTCAACCACGGAGGGAAGGCAGAGCAGCAACAGAGCCTACACCACCGCCACAAAGAGCGAAGTAGATGCACACGGTGAAACGGTTGCCATCATTGTCGCCTCTGCCATTGCTGACAACCACCACAACACTCAGAAAATGAATCAAGTTAGAAGGGAGGGCACACCGACCCAACGCCGCCACAACCGACGACGGCGAGCATCCATGCGAAGTGCACCATCTCCGCCTTCCCTTCTCCACCATGTGAGTCTGGAAAAAGCAAACCAACTGCGATCGACATCATCCCCCACCCGAGCTCCACTCTCCCAAAACCCAGTTTCTCTCTCTCGCTACAAGGCACAAAGAAATTAATATTATAAACACAGTTTGGGGGGGGGGGCAAGCTGTAAAACCCAAAAAACTGGTGGTCAAAACATCAAACCATATACACATACTGTTTTTTCACATTGGTTTTTAAATATTATGTAATGAATATGCTAACATCTTCAGCTAATTAAGCATCTTCAAAAACTTCATATGATTGGGAATTTATTTATCGTAATAACATTCATTTGCTAACAGAAGGTTATCAAAATATTTACATGTACAAGTAGCATTCAAATAAGGGATCATTCGAACAAAACAGTAACATACAACACATTTAGATGAAAATCAACTTTCTTCTTGGAGCATATTTCAAACAAACCAATAAATTATTTTATTGGGTTCTAATTAGGCATCATTTAACAGAATACACAAATATCATTTAAAAATCTTCAATATACTAACCATAACTTCACTAGATATAAATGGCACATGACATCCTTAACATTAAAAATTAAAAAATTATTAGATTTTAATAAAGTTAATTTTAATTGATTGCCCGGTATTAATCCAAACTCAAAAAATATTTATAAACACTTTCAACTTTGAACTTATTTTCCTATAACAATCTCCTACTAACTGAGAGTTAACCCTCGTTAGTTTTTTTTGATGAAACGGGGTTAACTTAGAGCCAATGTTTAACTACACCATTCACTAATCCACCACAACCACCACCACCGCCACCCGTCACCACCGCCCCAGGAACACCACTGCCGGAGCCTGCCGCCGCTGCCGGAAAAACCACCTCGGCACTTTCGCCTCAGGAAACCACCGACGGAACCACCAAAGGCTACCTCCTCCACCGGGAACCACCGCCAGAAACCATGAGCACCGCTGCCGTCGGAAACCACCCTCGGGTCACCGTCGCTGCCTCTAGAAACCACCAGTAACTACCATCACCGCTTGCTATCACCATCATAACTAATTTTACATTTCATTGATTTATTTTTTCATACCTAACAAATAATATAAAATAATGATTAGTTTATTACTAAAGGTAACCAATTATGACAATGGAATGCAATGATTTATTTCATTCTCTCACCCATTTCATTCTCTCATTATTCCATCCTTCATCCATTCCATTACCCAAACCAAATAGACCCTTAGTGTTTTGGCCACATAAGCAGCACACCTCATCAAAAAACTAATAGGGCTAACTTTGAGTTAGTATGGGATCGTTGGAAAAAAATAAATTCAATGTTGGGAGCGTCTCTAAACATTTCATTAGTTGGGATTAATCCCGACCAATAAATAAAAGTTAAAATTATTAAAATCCAATAACCCAAAATTTAACAGGCAATTAACTAAGGGGACCAAAATTGCAATCATGTCACAAAATTTGGACTAAGTTTGCAGTTTTTCTTATCTTGGAACAAACTTGTAATATTGATCAAACTATAGGGACTATATATGTAAATTTCTTTATTATATATGATATTTGAAAAGTTTTTTAGGGTTATATATATGATATTTTTAATTTTATTTGAGAATGTATGATATTTGGAAAGTTCTCTAAGGATATATATTATGAATTCTTGGGGTATATATAAATTATTTAACAGTGTTTGCTATATTTGATATTTTGAAGGTTTGTAAAGATATATAATAACAATAATATATCCACATAAGTCTAACAAATTTCACTAACCTACGTACATTTGTAAGGCCGAACACAATAGACCTTACAGTTAGTTTATACATCATAACCATAATTCTTAAATAAAAGTTCCAATTAAGCATGATAGTAGAAACATCTAAAAAAACAATAAGTAACCCTTTGTCTTTACATAATAAGAAAGGAAAGTAGAGTTTTCGTATGGCTACTTTAGAACTCGTACACATCACCTTTGAACATCGTTAGCGGCACATGAACTAATCTAATACTTGCCATGATGAGGCCATGAATAAACACACCATATCATTCAGAGCCTACCGTTGTAGTCGAACGTAGCACCTCTGGTACCAGATGTTGGTTTCAAGAGCACACTAGGCATAAACCATAAAGGAGAGAAATTTGGCAGAAAACACATACTTCATTCATCCATTGCCAAAAGGAAAACACATAAAGTAAAATACAAAACCATTGTACCATAGGCATAAACTGCACAAGAAAAATCGAGGCTTACACCTCAACTGGGCTTCGTAAGAGTAATCTTGGGCTCAAACATTCAGGACCAATGTTTTAGTGGAGAATTAGAATTGATTGAGCGCGCATGGTTATCATAAATGTGGTTGTTATTTGCAAGATATGCGGGGCAACAGATTTCACTTAATGCAAACGTGCTTGTAGTGAATACTCAACACATGCAGGCTGCACCTCCATCGGTGTTTATTATTTTTATCTTTTTAAAACAAAATTTCCCACAACATTCAGAGGCATAATAATGTGTGCTGTGAAAGCGTGGCGATTGTGTGAAACAATCAAGAATATTAATGTGAGAAGCCAAAACCGATCATGTGAAACATTAAGAGGCTATGAAGGCTGGTTGTGTGAAGCAATTTAGAGATCAGGATCTTCAATAAATCAGTTAGTGTGAAATAACTGAGTGATTCAGTAGGTGTGAAACCAAACCAAACCAAACCAATAGGTGAAGCAGATTAAATTACACGAAGATAATGCCTTCCTATGTGTTTAAGACAAAACAAAAAAAATTGAGAATGAAGATCGTGATTGTGATTATCATGATAAAGATGGGGTTACCAATGTCGAGTGAATCGATAGAAGACAATGAAACATGACCAAAGGGTGGACCAAGAGGAAAAGTTTAAGGTATAAAGGTCAAGAATTACGATGGATCAAAGGCGTGTCTTGATAAAAATTCAAGATCTAGGAAGCACAAATCAAGACTAAGGAGTGAAATGAAGATAGTAATCTTGATTACATAATATGATAATTATTAATACTGGCTTTAAAATCGTTTGGTGAAGTTTGTACTAGTCTATAAGATTGAGTTCTTACTATTTGATTATTTATTAGAGTTTGAGTTGAGTTAGAAGCAGTATAAGTTTACTATAAACAAACGTTAAGTGATCATTGTAATGCGGGTCTTTGAAAATAGCATATAAAAATTATCGAATAGTTATTAGTCCAAGCTGTTATTGTGCGTTGCTCAATCCAATTTCTCAACAATGTAAGCGGGTTAAATAAGTCATAAACTGATACACTAAATTGGCAGCTAAATTTATACGAATGAGTATTTCTTATTCTAATTTTAAACGGGTTGCTCTACTTTGACGCAAGAATGGCTAATATATTAAAAGGTAATGTTTTAATACAAGGTCTCTAAATACTAGAAAGTGTAAGAACGATTAAATGGTTAACATGTGTATTTTTTATCAAAATTATATTGATGGTAAAATTAGTAATGTTTCCTCATCTCAACTTCCACCTTTTTTTTAAAACATTCATAACTTTGACTTAGGATATTATTTTTTTTTAAAATAGATACATAATAAAGACGAGCAATTTTTATCTTTAAAAATGTATAGTATTTGACTGGAAAAGATTTGAGAATGATAATCTCAGTTGATGTGAATCAATAAGGACCGAATATAGTGATTGAGTCAAAGATTGAGAGGCGGAATCAGACAATCAATGAACATTGAATACACATGATACTCATAAATATGTTTGTATATATTGAATACTTTGATTGATTGATTACAAGAACATTCAATGCAAACAGAACATTCTAGGAACTAAGAATCAAATCAAATTACAGACCAAGTTACCCCATGTATGAGGAATACTATTCTATTTATAGGCAGACACGTTGCCATTACAAAAGACTAAACTACCCTTACTAAAGCTAGTCTAAGTCTTCATCAGCATTGGCTGTTGATCATCCGCATTGACAAATGCGGATGAGTTGACTTCATCAGCATTTCTTCAACCGCATTGAAGTTGGTCATCCGCATTGGTAAATGCGGATGAACAAAACACTTGTCCACATTTCTTTAGAAATCCGCATTGGTCAATGCGGATGAACAAATGTATATCCGCATTTATTAACTTGTCATCCGCATTGACAAATGCGGATGACCAACACTTGTATTTTTCTTCTTATTCAGCAGATACTTGTCTTGATCCGCATTTGTTCTTGGACATGAGGGATTCCAGCAGAGCAACCATCCACCACTTGAATTGGCATGTATGATCCTTTCAGGGTCTAACATACTCCCCCTAAGGATTATACAGCCTATGTACTTCAAGGATCAGAGGGTGGATTGGGTTGTGAAGATTCTGCTGGTTCTAGTGCTGTTGATGAAGGATCAGTGAATGAAGGGTCCAAGATTGCTTTGATCATGTTTGAGAACTCTTTAGCATCAGTCAATCTTTCCCTGTTGAGCACATGTATCTTCATTTGACTCATATCATGAATGGCATTGATTGGCATCTTCCTTAGCAAGATGGGCTCCCAAATTGATATAGTAGACAATCCATTTCTATGAATAAGGAGAGCACCATCCACATCAACTTCTAGTTTAACAATGTTGCCAAACTGCAATGGAGTCCTTTTCTTTTTCCTTATCTATTTCTTTTTGTTGATTCTGTCATAAGCCAACTTCAGAAGTTTGATGCATTTGAGGAAGAAGTACATGTCAGTTTCCCCAAGTCTGTTTCTTATTTCTCTAAAGTGCCTTGTATAGATGTAGTGGATATATGATTCATCTAGCAATCTTACCTCATATCCACTAAACAATCTTATTTCAGATTCCTCTTTTCCTCCCCATTTTCTTTCAATCACTAATTCATAATATTTCTCATCATAATAACATTGGATATAGGCAGTGAGGAATGTGTACCGGCAATACTTTTTCTTTTTAGTGATTCTGTGGGTTTGACTTTAAGTTCAGGAAAGATCACCTCTTCTATTGATTTCTTTTCCTTCTTGTCAAGAGGGTTTACAAAAGATCTGTCTTTTCTCATGAAATGGTTTTTAGTGAATTGAAGTTGTTGGTTCTTTTGAACATTCTCAAAATATCTTCAAACTCATAACCTCTGAACATAGCTGTATGATTAATCAATTCCAATTGAGCTAGTTCTTTTAAGTCATGGATCTCCAGAGCACTTACTAGGGCTGAGTATTCAGTGAAAAATTGAACAAGCCCTGAGATCCTTTTCACCATAAACATGTTCCATGAACTATCATACTTCCAGGCGATTATTTTCTGATCAACTTTGCCTTTTGGAGTGGAGACACCTCTTATTAGCTCTGATGTGGTTAACCCTTCTTGTAAAGTAACTGGAGATGGTTCAGCAAACCATTCAGGGTATTTATGCAGAATAGGTGCCAGATAGTCTTGATCTTTTTGAGTGAGTTGCATGTCTTGAGCAGATACTCTTATTCTGGGCTCTTGACTGACAATCTCCTCCATCTTTTTCATTCTTTCCTTCTTCTCATTGATTACTCTAAGTATAGCAGCCCTGAGAGAGTTTGTCTTCATATTAGCAAGTTTTCTCCTTGTAAATCCTTGGGAAGACAAATATTCTTTCATCTCCTTATCAAACATGCTATATGGATCATGAAGGGTAGTCTGTGAAGTTTCAGCAGGTTTGGATTTCAGGACAGACTTGTCTTTGAAGGTTTGGGGGACAAGGATTTCTCATACTCTGTTTCATCATAGGGTCAAGCAGCTTGTTTACTTTTTCTTCTTCTGCTATCATACCCTCATAAGTTAGCTTGAATACCTCATCAGATCATAGCCGTGGTCAATAATAAATAAAGCTTTTGACATCAAATCATCAGTTTTGGCTTTCTCAATCATATCATGCACATTTGATTTTTCTTTGACAGGTTATCTTTGACAATTTGATCCTCATAAGTATATTCTTCTTCAATTTCTCCCTCTTCCAGATCCATACAATCAGTCATTGCTTTCAGTTGAGCTTCAGCCCTTTCATGCTCTTCAAGAAATTCAGCAATGGCTGCAAGACTGCGGGGATCATCCTTTTAGTCTTTTTGATTGGTTCTTCTTCCACCATAGGTCTTTTACCTTAGCTTTTTCAGCAAGATACTTCTTTTTCGGGTGTAGGTTTGAATTGGAGTAGAAGAAGAGGTTTCTGGAATTTTAGTTTCATCAGGCACTCTTTCAGCCTCTTTGATTGTTTCATCCTTTTCATTTATTATTCTTTGATCCTCACAGATTTTTCTGATTAATTCTTTCTGATCATGAGACGTGATACAACAGGTACAATTTGTAAACTCAATTCCTTCTCTAACGGGAACAGGATATTGAGGAATTTCAACTATAGTCTCAGATGAGCTTGTTTGATCATTTATGAAGTCCCAGATTTTGTCATCAATAATAAAGTCTTCTGATGAAAACATGTCGAGTGCCTTGATCATGTCATTGAATTCAACCTCTCTTTAGTACTGGGAGCTTCTGCTTCACCTGAGTAAATCACTACTCCATGTTGGATCCTTCTTGTCTGGATCCCATATTTTCTTCTTCTTGATCAGCAGTACAAGTTTGCTCATTCACTCTCTCAGACTCTCTCCTTAGTTCAAGGATTAATTCAAGTTCAGCTATTCTTTGAATGAGAGCTTTATTCTGAGATTGTAGATTGCTGATTGTTTCATTCTGCTCCTCTATAATTTCTTCTTGTTCAGCCATGGCTACAGTCTGGATGGTTAAAGTGTCAACATGACCACTTATTTCATCCTTGGACAGTTGAAGAGCAACCTTTAAATTCTCAATCTCACCATCCTTCTTCTTTTCAGTCTCATACTTTTCTTTTAAGGCTTTCAATTCTGCATCTTTTTCATCTAACTCCATCAATCTGTCTTGAATTATGCTAGCTCTTCTGTTGAGTATTTTCTCCAGATTTTCAATTCTTTTCAACAGTTGAGAAATCATCTCATCTTTTTCATCAGGTTTTAAGACATTTGATTCAGTATAGCTTTCTGAAGGAGTAGCTTCAGAAGTTGTTTTTCTTTTCTGATGATGATCCTCCTCATTTGAAGATGATTTGGATTTTCTTGAAGAACCAGTGGAGATCAAGGTTTACAGGTTCTGTGTTTGGTGGTGATGATTAAATGGGAGATGTATGAGGTGGTTGAATTGGAGATAAGAAAGGTGAGGTGATTGGTTCAGATATATGTACTGGTGATTTGAGAGGAGATTGGTGAGGTGTTTGTAGTGGTGATTGGGGTGGTATATTTTGAGATGAAGGCTGAGGTATAGGTTTTGGTGATGGAGGTGGTAATTGTGTAGGAGTATGATGTAGTGATGGTTGAGGTGAGTGTTGTGGAGATGGTTGAGGTGAGTGTTGTGGAGATGGTTGAGGTGAGTGTTGTGGAGATGGTTGAGGTGAGTGTTGTGGAGATGGTGAAGCAACAGGCTGTTCTAGTTCAATATGTTGAATCATCCAAGGAAGAGTGGTGAATGAGCTCCACTGTAGAAGTTCCTAGGATCCCTTTTCTTTATGTACTTGTAAGATTTTGCATCATAGTGGGGAATATCAAGTACTGGTCCCTGAATGACCACATTTGGGAATGCTTCATTGATTAGGCATTGGAGGAATCTTGGGTACATCAGAAATTTATATCTCCTTCCTTCTTAGACATTGGATGTCATGCCATTGAAGACATAGGCAGACATGTTGAAGGGTTGGTTGGTGCAGAGAGCACATATTGCTGATGATGTTGTGATGGGAATATCATTCCATCCTGTTTTCCTTTTGGACAAACAGTGCTGATACAAATGAATCAAAAATCTCCATTGTAAATCTACCAAACCCTTGACTATCTGTTTAGCTTCAAATCCACCTTCATAACCAATTTCTGCAAAGAAAGAGGTTATGGTATCTTCTTCAAGTTCCAATGGTGCTTCAGCATCATCACCAAACCTCAAGCATCTTCTAACACTTTCTTCAGTAACAATCAGTGTATGCTCACTGTCAATTCTCCCCGTCAGTGATCTTATTCCATCATCCTCAACAACTTCAGCCGACTCCCAAAAGTTTCTGATGCAGCTTTCAAATATGGTGGGTCATACTGTCATGGCATAAGCTACCCTTGTAGTAGAAATGAATCTGATCATGTCTCTCAATTCTTCTGCTTCTGGTACATCAGGGTTGAGAAAACAACTGACATTATGGAGCTTGCTCCATGAGAGATTTGCCATTATAATCTGCATTCAAGACATATGCATTAGAATCACTTTATTAATTAACCCAATGTTCATCACATTTTGACTTTCATAGGTCAAAATTAAAATCATATAAAACAGTACACCTGATTTTGACCTATTCGAATTTTGTGATTCATGATTATGTTGTTTTGTTATTTGTAAATATGAGCACCAACATTACTTAATCTTTAACATAGGTTAATCAGATTCATAGTTTTTGATTTCATAATTGTTCTGATTTTAGTCTCAACGGTTCAAAAGTGCACTTTAGCATTGAATACATGTTTGAAGCTTGAAGATACACTTAAGAATGAGTCGAAATCCTTCCATGTTAATGAATATTTTTTCTGATTTAGTGTGAACATTCCTTAACCTAGGTCACTAACATCATCGTACAAATGAATGTTCGACATTTGTGATTATTCACCTTTTCTCAGAATCCTTTTAGTTAAGAATCAATGCCCACGGTTTTGTTGAATCGATTGGGAAACGAGGTTTAAATGGTGAAGATGATGATGAACAGTATTTGGTGGCGCTCGTCTCACTATGAAGTCGCTCAAATTTGAAAAGTATTAAATGACTCTGTTGGTTTTCTTTAAATAGTCATATAATAGAATTCACAAATTTTTACAAGTTTTGATTTCAAATGCGGTCACTACTATAGCAAGTGCAGAAGTGTAAATGTTGATATTTTTAGTCATCCGCATTTGTGTACTGTAGCAAATGTGGTAGAACAAATTTTTGACCGACTGTTCGCATTCATCCTTTCATCCGCATTTGTGTACTGTAGCAAATGCGAAACTTTGAAAGTAATCAGCATTTGTGCACTGTAGCAAATGCGGAAGTGAAACACTTGTATTTGTACATCCGCATTTGTACACTGTATCAAATGCAGAAGAGTTAAACAAATGCGGGAGAGTAAACCTTATCCGCATTAACAAATGCAGCTGAACACTTAGTAAAATTTTCATTCGCATTAACAAAAGCGGTAGAATACTTTAGTTCCGCATAGGTTTAAACACTTCAAATTTTTCTGAATTCTTGATGCACACCAATGCGGTAGAGTAAATTCATTGTCCGCATTAGGTTTAACTTTGAAATAAGTTGTTACTTGCATTGGTTATGTGTCTGGGTTACCTTCACCCTCATTAACCAATGCACTTACCTGCATTAACTTTTGGATTAATCAAAATTTAATGAATCTTAATTTTGATGAACTTGTTATGAAGATATGCATACTTAATCAATCAACCTCGTACAAATTTCTACATTAAACATAAAAGTGAAATCTTAAGCCGTGAAGAGATATTTTTTGATCATCTCCCGCTCTCACCGTAATCATTATTTGCAATATGCTCTTCGTATTATCAGTTATAGTCTTAGCTTCATCGTCAGCCACAACATATTGTCATCGATGAAAATATTATGTAATGAAATGTGATTGTTTTTTAAGTCATTAAACCTTATTCGCTACAGTATAAATCGTATGACATACAAGATAGTTGGGTTGTATAAATTGTTCGCCGCTCGTTGCGCTCGCTAGACACTTGCTCAGAAATTTAACGCTTGAAAAATGTTTGTTTGATTTTTCGCTCGGTTATAAAAGAACCGATCGGCTCGATTCAGTTTGGAAACAAGCAAAGGTCCGCTCGGTTCTACTCGGCGCGCGAACAACCCTATTCTTACCTTTGGATATAAAATTTGATGGTGGATAATTATTCTCACGATTTTACTGTTTCTCTCTTATTTGAATAACTCTACCTTATAATTAAACCTAAAACATGTATCTGACTTAAGTTATTTATGGTATAATGCATGTGTAGAATTTTTATCTTTTAAGTATTGGCTTAGTAAAACACTTGTACTTTCAAATGCTTTCTTGAGATGTTTGTAAAACTAGGTACTTTGCTATAAGGACTAAAAAAATCATGTGAATTACCAGCTAAACGAGTGTAAAGTAGTGCGTATGTGATTAATTGTGTCACACCCCGACCGACAACGGAATCATCGGGGTAGACGAACGGAAGACGATTGCTCATAGCACATGGACTAAATTAGTTGGAATAATATTAAATACAATTAATCATTGAACAATACAAGTCAATTAAGTCATTACAATACGTAAAAAATATAAACAACAATATAAGATGTTTAATTTATCTAAGTCCAAGTCCTATATGAGCAAGAAGAGGTCTTGAAGTAGTAAACCTGAAACATATTAAAAATAAATAGTCAACTATAAAGTTGGTGAGTTCACATGATTTAAACACACGCATACATATATATATATATAAAGGTTTACAGGTAGCAATTCATGTCGATGGTTACGAGTTAGCAAGCTTATAGAACACATACAGTTACAACCAAACCTCGACTTGATTACAAGTATATATGATTGGATAAGTGTACTTGGTTCCCATGATGAACAAGCATATGTCATCAGGAGCCGGCAATACACCGACTTTAGCACCAAATAATCTTGTCAGGCCCAAAGATCTAAGACGTTGCCAGGCTAGCAATAGTTAATGATTGTAAACAAAATATGTATCTTATACAAGATTTACAATAACACATATAACCATGACAAAAAGGTAAAGATGAATTTCATGTGCATTTACAAGTATTAAGATGTTTACAAGTATAAGTTTGTAAGGTTAACATGTTTCACCCCAAAAGGTGTTAAATAAAATAAAAAGGGGCAATGAAACTCACATGGAAAACTCACAAGATGTAGAATGTGCTTTAGATAATAATAAAAAAATTAGATAGTTCCAATGGTCTCTTCACGACTCAACCTAGTTCCAATGGTCTCTTCACGACTCAACCTAAGATTTGGTGTCTTAGGATTAGAATAAAGATACGATTAACGACTAAAGATGAATTAGGGTTTCAATTGGAATTTGAGGGTTTTAATATTTAAGTCAAATATAATAATACAATTCATTATGTTTTGGTTCAATAAAGATGGTATAAATCAAGTAAGACTAAGAATGATTAAATAATTAATTTCTAAACTAAGTATATCTTTTCACACATTATATTTAATCTTTATTAATTCAATACGGCGGAAACGTCGAGATGTTAGGGTTAAGATTGTTCACAACCACATAACGTTATATTTAAATGTAAATATAAAAATTATAAGTTTAAAAAGAAAGTACAATCATAAGTCTCAAACATGAAATAATCCCCAAAATAAGCAAAACAAAACATAGTCATTCTATTCATTTATCTAGGTTCAAATTTTAGTTTATTTTAAGTTTCATTTGATCACTTTAAACTTGAGGATTACCTAAAACATGATAAAAATAAAAGGTCAACTAAAAATTTGGTGAGTTTCTAAGGTTTTCATACATAATATAACAAGGTTACAAGTAGCAATTCATATCACAGGTTATAAGTTAGTAAGGTTATAGAACACATATCGTTACAACCAAACCTCGACTTGATTACAAGTATATATGAATGACTAAGTGTATTTGTTTCCCATGATGAACAAGCATACGTCATCAGGAGCCGGTAATACCTCGGCTTTAGCACCAAATAGACTTGCAGGCCCAAAGATCTAAGACGACGCCATGCTAGCAATCGTTAATGATTGCAAACAAATATGTATCTCATATAATCACTTACAACACACAAATAACCATGACAAAATATAAAGATGAATTGCAAGCGCTTTACAAGTTCAAACGTTTATACTCGTATGATGTATAAGTATCATGTTTCACCCCAAAATAGTGTGAAAAACATAAAAAGGGGCAAGGAAACTCACATGACGTATAAGTATATAATGGAGATTGTTTAAGAATAGTAAACGTCGTTTCAAGATGAATCGTCACAAAGAACCTAAATATATATATATATATATATATATATATATATATATATTATAAGATTTAGGTTAATAATAAGGTTTAACGATTAAACGCGAACTAGGGTCTCAATAAGGATTTGATATAAAAATTGGGGTTTTGTCAACAAATTATATTTAACAAGTGAATATCAATTATATTTTCATGGAATAGATGATAAGAAATATATTTACATTTTATGCAAAGGTATGAAGTAGAATAATATTTACAATAATTTGAAGAGATTAGATTTAAGTTGAAATAAAATTTTATAACCAAATAAAATTAACACGTGTTAAACAATAAAAAAATATGTGAACTGACAACTATTTTAAATCCATAAAAGTTATAACCGAGTACAACTCTTGTTAAAAGAAAAACATATTATTTTCATTGTTTAATTGTTTAATTCTTTTAAAAATAATACAGAAAATGATTTGATACTTTTACAAATATTTAGAGCTTACAAAATCCATGTTTATATTTATTAAAAATGTTTTAGAACTTTATTAGGGCTAAAAGCCCTTAAAAAATTGCATGAAGGTCCCTCAACTTTGTTTGCTTATTATTTTATGCACAAAGTTTCTATTTAAAGTTTATAAAATAACATATTAACCCCCTAAACTTATTAAATTAAATTTTAAAACACTTTTAAGATTATTAACTTTATAAATTGTTATAAGTATCATTATTATTATAAATTTTATCATTATCATCACCATTACTATTATTGTTAATATTATGATTATTATAGTTATTTGTTATTATTAATAATATTATTATTATCTTAGTTATTATTATATTATTATTATTATTATTAGTAATATTAATATTATTTATTATTATGCACAATTTAATAAACTATAGCCTTTCAAATTAAAAAAAAAATTAAAGACAAATTAAAAGATAAGCATAAGTAATCCATAAATTTTATAATGGGCATAAGTAGTCCTTACAAGAACTTAACAAGATTAACTTTTAATTTAATGAAAAATACGAGATGTTACAGTCTCCCCAACTTAAAAGAATTTCGTCCCGAAATTAGGAATGAAACTATACGAATAAAAACCGGTATTTCTTCTTCATGTGCTCTTCACGTTCTCAAGTAAATCTAGCGCCACGCTTATTCTCCCAACGAACCTTGTCAATTGGGGTGGTTGTGGTTCTAGTCTTCTTCATGATACGATCTATGATCTCAACAGGTTTCTCAACAAAATGGAATGACTCGTCAATCTTAATGTCATCGAGCGGAACATGCAGACTTTCGTCGGCCAAACACATCCTCAAGTTTGAAATGTGGAACACAGGATGAACTCCACTAAGGTCGGAAGGTAACTCTAGTTGGTAAGCCACCTTTCCAACCCTTTTCAGGATTTTAAAAGGTCCTACAAATCTCGGAGCTAGTTTACCCTTCTTTCCAAAGCGAACAACACCCTTCCACGGTGAAACTTTAAGGAGGACCATTTCCCCAACTTGGAATTCCAATGGCTTACATCGCTTATCAGCATAGCTCTTTTTTCGACTTCTTGCCACTTCCAGGTTCTTGCAGATTATAGAGACTTTATCGATCGTTTCTTGTATTAGTTCAGGACCAATGATGAAGTTTTCACCAATGTCGGTCTAGCAGATCGGTGAACGAAATTCACGACCATAAAGTGCTTCGAGTGGTGCCATCTTGATACTCGAGTGATAACTATTGTTATATAAAAATTCCGCGAGCGGTAGACGCGTATCCTAATCACCACTAAAATTAAGGACACAAAGGCGTAGCAAATCCTCCAAGTTTTGGATCGTTCGCTCGGTTTGACCATCAGTTTAAGGATGGTAAGTCGTGCTTAGATCTAGTTGTGTACCCAAGAGTTCTTGTATAGGCGACCAAAAGTGTGAAGTGAAACGAACGTCTCGGTCGAATATGATATGCAAAGGTACCCCATGACGACTTACAATTTCATCAACATATATATGAGCCAATCTTGATGTTTTGTAAATGTCACATATGGGTATAAAATGTGCCGATTTGGTCAATCGGTCAACGATCACCCATATGCTATCATGTCCTCGAGAGGTTCGGGGTAGCTTAGTTATGAAATCAATGGATATCTGTTCCCACTTCCACATAGGAATCTCGGGTTGCTCAAGTAATCCACTTGGACGTTGATGTTTGGTTTTAACCTTCGTACACGTGAGGCACTTAGATGTTATAAACTTCAAATATTTTTAAAAGTCACCAAAGATTTTCTATTATTTTTGTAAGTTTAAATCAATATATTTAAGGCTAAAAAGCCTTTAAAAAGAATACATGAGGGTGCCCGGGTTCGAACCTGAGACCTCATGAAGGGGCAAAGTCTTAACCAGTGAACCAGGGCCGCGACCTTGGTTTACTTTGGTTCCAAATTGTTTTAACTCTCAATTTAAGAAGTTCCCCCAATCCGTATGAACCCTGATTCAAACACAACCAAATTGATCATAAATTCACTACTGTTTATGAAATCAACGTTGGGGCTTTTGATCCCCATGTGATTTCGAGTCTATGGACTCAACTAATTACCCGAAATGATGTTTAAATCGATGAGAACAGATGCAGGTGAGACGCGACCGAAGCTTGCTCTTGTTTGATGTGAAATTGTTGTTGTTAACCAAATTAACTTCAGGTGAAGCTTTGGGTGAAGTTCTTGGTTCTAAGTCCTCTACTAATTGAAGTGTAAAACGTTTAGATGGTGATGAACACTCAAATGCAGATCGTGATGGAAGTGCGGATTGATTTTGATGTTTGTGAGCTTTTTCAGTAGAAATTGGATATAGTATACTATTAGGGATAGATAATCAATCGTTTGGGTTCATTTAATCGGATTATTATTGAAGTTTAATGGCCAAACGGTTCTATGATTAATGATATCGATTACTCATTCGATTGAGGTTTGTAACGGGTGTTTAAACGAGATTAATATGTGCATTTAAGTTCAAAACATGCTCTCGAACAATTTGGAACGGGTTGGAGGTCAAAATCGTAGGGTTCCGATGGTATTTGGACTCGCCGGACTTCAGCCAGAGAGTGGCCGGAAACAGGGAAGGTGACGGGAAGGGGGTTGGGTTTTAAACATATTTTCAATTTTGGTCCCTGATGATTTGCAGATTTGTTATTTTATGCTAGAAGGTTAAAACCTTCTTTAAAAATTTTCATTTAAGACCCAAACTTATAAAATTAATTCACATTTAAATTATTGTCTATTAACCTTTAAAGATTTATAAATAAAAAGAAATAATTTATTTATTAATTAAAATTAAATCTCTACTTCTCATTATAACTTATAAACTTATATAAATGTATAAGTTTTGTACAAACTTTAGAATATAATTATTCTTTTCATATTAACTCATAAAAAATAATTAAGATTATATAAAATTTATAACTCTTTACTTTATAAAGTATAAAAATTATTATAAACTGTTTAAAGGACTTAATAAATGAAAATTAAAGTAAATAAATAAATAAATAAAATTTAAGATTAAACTATACTTTTAATCCATATGATTCATTAGAATAAATAAAATGAATTTGATATTGAAACTTTCTTTGACTAAAAGTTTCAAAATGGTTTCGGGTTTTATCTTGGAAAATGGCGGATGTTACAAATTGGGTCAATTGGGCCATTTTGGATAAACTTGTTAAACTAGTTAAAGTCAAGGGGTTATTGTTGTAATCTTTTCTATTTGATAGGTGTTAATTGTCATCTTGGTGATGATAGTTAGTTAGAGTTAGTTGTATTAAGATGATACATAATCATCTTACTTCGGTGTATTAGAAAGATTCAATTTCCTTCTTTGTAATCAATCTTCTTCTTTGAGTTAGTAAAGATCTTCTATGTGAGAATACTCTTGATTAATCTCTAGTGTTAATTAACAATTGCTATCAGAGCCCAGTGTGGTTCAATTGCAGAGATTGGCGATCGAGATCGAAGATTAAGAATCAAGAATGGTGTTGACTAAGTTTGAATTGGAAAAATTCGATGACAAAAATGATTTTAGTCTGTGGAGGTTGAAGATGAGAGCTCTGCTGGTTCATCAAGGAGTGGTTGATGCCCTAGCTGGAGAAAACAAGTTACCTGAAACGATCACTAATAAAGAGAAAAAGGAGACCATGGAAAAGGCACATAGTGCAATTATCCTGGTGATCGGGTGTTAAGAGAAGTGTCGAAAGAAACTTCGACAACAGGAGTATGGTCGAAACTAGAAAGTCCGTATATGACCAAGTCATTAGCCAATAAGCTAACCTAAAGAAGAGGATACAAGTTTCAGATGAACTCAAGTAAGTCCATGGCTGACCATATTGATGAATTCAATAAGCTAATATTAGATTTAGAGAATATTAAGATCATCTTCTTGGCATTATTACCGTCCACATACGAACACTTTGTGGATACCCTATTGTATGGTCGTGAGACACTGTCAATGGAAGAAGTAATTACTGCTATGAACTCAAGGGAGTTACACAAGTAGTTTGATGTTATGGAAGAAAATGGGAATGGATTGTTTGTTAGAGGCAGACTAGAAAAAATGTGTTCAAAGATGAAGCATGTGTCAAGATCCAAGTCAAAGGGTAAAAGAAAGTATTATATCTGTAATTCAGAGAAACACCTTATAAGGGACTGTCCAAAGAGAAGAATAAGAAGGAATGATGGAGGACACAAATCATAGGGACCCTCTTCGCCTGAGGGATCATTAGATGGATATGAGAGTGTAGAGGTGCTTGTAGTAGCACCTAAATCCAGATCAAGAGAATGGATAATAGATTCTGGTTGCTCATATCATATGAGTCCAACAAACAACTGTTCAAAATTTTAATGTTGGAGGACATAGGAACAATCTAATTAGGGGATGATAGACCCTGTGCGATCATAGGGATGGGTGAAATTACTCTCAAACTTGAAGGTGGAGCATAATTTACACTAAGAAATATGAGATATATTCCTGAATTAACAAGGAATATCATATCTCTAGGAACCTTAGAGGATACTGGGTATAATGTAAGTCTTAAGAATGGGA
Organism: Flaveria trinervia; assembly: GCA_025506515.1. NCBI lineage: Eukaryota > Viridiplantae > Streptophyta > Magnoliopsida > Asterales > Asteraceae > Flaveria > Flaveria trinervia. The sequence goes on from CM046446.1 coordinate 12,791,632, forward strand.
AGGCTAAGGTGATTCAAGGCTCCATGGTAGTTTTATCAAGAACCAGGAGGTCAAATAACATATATGTGTTTGTTGGGGAAATCAAGGATGAGTCCATGATTGCTGAGGGTAGAAGCATTGACAAAACCACCATGAAATGGCACAATTGAATGGGTCACATAAGTAGTCAAGGGCTTGCACAGCTAAAAAAACTAGGAGCACTTAAAGGGCCGAGGGAGACTGAGACTGGATTATGTGAACATTGTGTCATAGGAAAGGCCAATAGGGTGAGACTTGGATTTGGGGTTCACACATCTAAGGGCTCACTTGACTATATCCATACAGATTTGTAGGGGCTAACAAGTACTCAATCTCTAGGAGGTGACATGTACTTTCTCTCAATTATTGATGACTATTCTAAGAGGGTTTGGGTGTATGTACTTAAGAACAAGCATGAGACCTTTGAAAAGTTCAAATGCTGGAAGGTCATGATTGAAACTCAAACTAGTAGGAAGGTAAAGAAACTTAGGTCTGATAATGGGCTGGAGTTTTACAACAAGGAGTTTGATTTGTACTGCAAAGAGAATGGTATTACAAGACATATAATAGTGCCTAGAAAATTTGGGCAAAATGGATTGGCTGAACTCATGAATTGAACCTTGCTGGAGGTAAGATGCATGCTATCAAGTCCAGGTCCATGTACATCTTGTTGGAGCCAGGATGAATGGAATATCGGGTTTGATGAGCTTCGTTCATAATGAATTGTCGAAGGTTATCACGATTTGGGACCCAGAGTCGATTCAAGAAGTAACACAGGCCATTCGGTTTTGTCTCCAGTTGTGACAGAACGTTAGGCATCAAATCTTCATCTTTCCCTTCATCGGTTAGTGCCGCTTGTTGAGCCTTGCGGATGCATAACTCAAGGTCACTATCGATCCTTATGTTTTGGAGCATAATAGTAGCCTCATTAACATCCACATGAATCTCGGTATCAATTCTCCTAGCGTATCAAACCATTGCCTTCGATCTCGAATTTCTTGGAGCGAGACAGTCTTGTGGACTTTGCGACTTAGTGCGTCGGCTACAACATTCGCCTTTCCAGGATGGTAGCGAATGTCGCAGTCGTAGTCGCTAATCAACTCGATCAAACGTCTGTCTCATATTGAGATCCTTTTGGTTGAACACATGTTGGAGACTCTTATGATCGGTGTAGACTATGCATTGCGTCCCATATAGGTAGTGTCGCCAAATCTTCAATGCAAAAACCACAACACCAAGTTCAAGATCGTGAGTCGTGTAGTTCACTTCATGAATCTTCAATTGCCTCGACGCGTATGCTATAACTTTGCCTCGTTGCATGAGAACACAACCAAGACCTTGATTAGAAGCATCGCAATACATGGTAAAGTCATCGTTTCCATCGGGAGTGTGAGAATAGGAGCGTTACACAACTTGCGTTTTAATGTCTCGAAAGCCTCTTCTTGCTCGGGTCCCCATTCAAAGAGTCGATTCTTTTGGGTTAATGCCGTTAACGGTTTAGCAATCTTCGAGAAATTAGCTATGAACCTACGGTAATATCCCGCTAAACCCAGAAAAGAACGAACCTCGGTTGGGGTTGTGGGAACACACCAATTCTTCACAGCTTCAATTTTAGCAGGATCCACATGAATTCCTTGGCTATTCACCACATGCCCTAAGAATTGAACCTCCTCCAACCAAAATTCACACTTGGAACTTGGCGTATCATTGCTCCTTCTTCAAAAGTCCAAGAACTTGTCGCAAGTGCGTCTCGTGATCGATTTTTGTCTTGGAATAAATAAGAATGTCATCAATGAACACAATCACAAACTTATCCAAATACGGTTTGCATACTCGATTCATGAGATCCATGAACACAGCAGGCGCATTGGTCAGCCAAAAGGCATGACCATGAACTCGTAGTGTCCATATCGAGTACGAAAAGCGGTCTTTGGAATGTCATCATCATGAACACGTAGTTGATGATACCCAAAACGTAGATCGATCTTTGAGAATTGAGTTGCTCCTTGAAGTTGATCGAAGAGATCATCGATTCGAGGAAGAGGGTATCGGTTTTTGATAGTAAGCTTGTTGAGTTCTCGGTAAGCGATGCACATACGAAATGAACCATCATTCTTCTTCACAATAGTACAGGTGCACCCCACGGTGATGAACTAGGGCGAATGAAACCCTTATCGGTCAACTCTTGCAGTTGACTAGCGAGTTCTTGCATTTCAGACGGTGCAAGACGATAAGGCGATTTAGCCACAGGGTTTGCACCAGGGATTAAATCAATCTTGAACTAAACTTATCGCACGGGAGATAACCCTTTAAGATCCTCGGGAAAGTCCTGCACAACAGGAATGTCTTTCAACTCCTTACCCTTGGCTTTCGTATTAACTACATATGCCATGAAAGCCATGTAGTTTTTACTTAAGCACTTGCGGCCTTGATGCAAGACATGAGTTTGAGTCTTTGAGATGATTTCTCCCCAAAGACCCTTAAAGTATCACAAGTCGGTAAAGGAATTCGGATACACTTCTCAAAGCATAGAATTTCTGCACGTTGCTTGGCTAACCAATCCATACCAATGATAACATCAAAGCTTCCCAATTTCATAGGAATAAGGTCGACGAAGAACTCGTGTTTGTTAAGGCTCAAGGTGCAGTCACGTATTACGACATCAATGACGATAGATTTTCCGTTGGCGACCTCGACCGTGAAAGATCTTTCCAGATTAACACACGGTTTAGAAAGTATAGACTCAAATTCCAGGGACACGAAACTCCTATCGGCACCCGAATCAAACAATACAAAAGCATAATGACTATTTACAAGATACATAGCTGTTTGGTAATAATCCATTATTGGTATGATGAACACAGATAGGAAATTTTATAAGACAAGAAACGATTTAAAAAGAGTTCACCGACGTACCATTCACCACGTCGTTGTTGGCTTGAGCTTGGTTGGCATTGATGTTGAAAGCCCTTCCACGAGTCGCTGGCACAGTTCCCGCATTGCGAGGACATTGCGGACAAATATGACGAGGCTCGCCACAGTTATAGCAGGTTTGGTTGGTAAGCATGGCAGTGTTATTTGGCGCACGAAGGCAAGTAGTTACCAAGTGTCCATACTTCCCACATAATGAGAAAACTCGGCATGGAAAGTTGCTTGAATGATGGTACTTGCACGTGTTACACATAGGATGTGGACCAGTATAAGCTTTAGCCATGGGAGCTTGATTTGCAACCACCATTTTTTTAGGAGCATTTGGGGCGGTCACAGCGTAGTTGCATGTCGGGGTGAACTTACGCTTCTTGTTTTGAGATGATGACTTGGCCCTTACCTCCTTTGTTGCCTCGGGTGTCACCTTCGTAGTAGACTTGGAACCCTTTGCCGACATAGTGCCAGCTCTTATATGATTCTCGGTGAGTTGTGCAGTGATAGTAATCGCTTCCTCCAAAGTTGTGGGCTTACTACCCACCACAACATCTTGAATTTGAGGTGGCACCCCCTTGATAAATTTCTCGATGTTACGGGGCATGGTGTCCACCATGTGTGGTAGAAGCATACTCAACTCATGATGCCGGGTGGAATAAGCCAAGTGATTCCCACCATCTTGTTTGAGGTTCCAGAACTCCTCCTCCAGCTTTTGTAATTCGCTCCTCGGGTAGAACTTTTGGATCATGATATCCTTAAATTCTTCCCAGGGCAACGCCATTGCAACCTCAGTTTCATAGTTTCTCTTTTCACTATTCCACCAAGTTAGTGCTTGTTGTTGAAGAACACTAGTGGCATAGTGAACCTTGAACTCGTCGGGGCACTCGCTAACAATGAATGTGTTCTCCATACTTTCAAACCACTCGAGAAGTCCAGTGGCTCCTTCTTTTCCACTAAAGTTAGTGGGTTTGCACGAGTTGAAGTGTTTGAAGGTGCAAGTGTGATTGATCCCGTTTTGGTTGTTGCTATTCTCTCCATGACCATTTCCATTGTTGCTAGAGTTGGTCATTAAAGTGCTATTGAGTTCAGCAATCATGGTCGGGATGACAGCAGCCATTTGTCGGGCGATCATGGCGGCTAGCTTACGATCGGAACTTTCACGCTTTCCATGATGACGAGACATGCTGGAATATGCAAAATGAGTTAGACACGGGAATAGGATAACAAGAATTATAATTCAACAAGGATAAGTCAAGAGTTATAAGACACTTGGAATGGTTCCATTTGGTAACGCATTACCGTTTGAAAACGTTAACACGTCAAGGTAAGTTGACCCATTCGCCTTAGAAGTTTGTGCATGTTGACCATAGTTTATCACTCATCCCAGAAATCCCCAGGTAAGCATAAATAGTCCCGCAGGATTTATGCGATATGCTTGCCTTAGCCCGAGGGCCTTTTGCCAGGAAATCCAGAATACAGGTGTCTATGTGTCACACAAACTTCTTAGGTTCATGAAATCAAAACCTTGATGAGATTTATATAGATTAGACATAGCGTCTAAAGATCATAAGTATAAGCATAAGTTCCCACGTGTTGACGAGAATAAGACTAAGAGATTTAATGTTCGCGGAGAGCCAAAGAGTCAAAGCTAAGTTTAGGGAGATAAGTAACAATGTTTAGGCAATCCTATTGTCACACCCTCAAAATCCACTTGCGGAGTTTTACCGCGAGGCGTGTGAACAAACCAGGATCACAGTCAATAGTTACTCAGAACGACTCTAAATGCCATAATTTAAAAAAATCAACCAAAATACAAACTTTAGACAATGCGGAAGCGTTTTGAAAACAACCCAAGTCAATAAAGTATAACTATGGCAAAACAAGTGCCAACCCAAAAGAGTAAACTATAATTGTTAAAATGTTAAATTGTCTTGAAGCATCGTGTCTTAAAATGCAATGAACCATGCAGTGCTCCTATGGCAAGCAAGCTAAGGACCTGAGAAAAGCATACTAAAATGTCACACATAGGTTGGTGAGTTCAAGAGTTTGAGTTCAATAAACATGTAAACAGTTGTGATATATATAAGCAGTGCATGGTAATAGATAGCTAGTCTATTATCAGTAAATATTAATACATAGTGATTTTGCAATTGAAGCTGATTGTGATAGTTGTTGCCTCCTGTCACGACTTACCATGTCGTGACAATGTTCAATAGGACAAATTGCACCCGGTTGACCTCGAGTCACACAGGTGGGGCTCGTCAGACCCAGTAGTACTACCCAAGTTTCCCCGCTATCAAATATTAACAATTCAAAAGTGTGAGGACTTTTCCCATGGTAAACAACACTATATTAATATTATACACAACTTAAATAATAAAAGCGTTCGTATAAATACCAGTATGCTATCTCCCCCAAAAGAGTTAAGTAAAGAGTGGGGCATGAACTCACCTGATGTATGCAAAGGTACTTAGGGTTTATTTGAGAAACGAGAGGATAGCCAACCTTCACAGGTTACCTAGATCATGTGAGTACATAAGTACGTGTGAATGAAAGACATGTGAAACCCTAATCATACCAAAACCAAAGACTCAAGCTTCCAGAAAAATAGACACGTTTGACCTAGTTGACCTGTTTGACCCGTTGGTGACATTATGAGTTATAATTCAAATAAAGCCAATGAGCACATACAACATACATGATTAACATTCAAATAGTATCATACGTATGCTATATCAACCAGGTGTATGACTTAGATCATCATACAATCAAGTACTATACAAGTCATGCGAATCTAGAACATTAACATATCCATTAGTCATAATACAACTAACACGTCACACAAAGTTCAACCATTCATCACATGCCATGTGAAGCCACTCACGACTTCACATCCTAAACCCTGCCAATCCTACTAAGTAGGGGCCTCAGATCCGCACGCGTGTATAATGATCATAACCATATTCTTTAAGCATATGCATTGCATTCACAACATCACAACAATCAATTACCAGACCCAAGCATGATGTCCTACTACTACACAACATCCAAACCATACATGATCACCAAAGTCTAATATCACTCATGATTATCCAAGCATGCCATACAACTAATTTAACACGTTCTATCACACTAGAATTATCCTTGAACATACTAGCAGGCTCCTAACATCCCAAACATGATCATAACATCATACTTCAACGTTTACACAAATAAAGTTTCCCTTTTGGGAAAGAACATCCCAAAATCTATCAAACATCCAAAGCATACATGAATTCATCAATAATATACCAATTCAAGCTCATACTAAAATCTAAGCATGATCAACCACATCCAAACATCATAATTCACCAATTCATATCCAAAAGTTACTATCTTTAGTAACGTATGAACTATAACATGTTTTCTTGAATTTCCAATGATCACAACAACAATCTAACATCTAATTATCACCATGAACACATCCATAACATCATAACATCCATAACTCAACATTTCATGCAAATAAAGTTACTATTATTAGTAACCTATGAACATCAACCCTAAATCATCAATTTCTTGCAAGATTCATGATTCCTAACATTCATACAACTTATTAATCACCACACATTCATCAACAACCATCATTCACCCATAATCATGCCCAAAATCGAATTAGGGTTTGACTTGAATCAAAATCCATGATTAACCCACTAACAATATGTAATTCATCCATGATCGACGTTAACTAACGTGCATTCAACCTAACTAACATATAAACATCATCAAACAACATCCAATTCGACCTAATAAGGATCAATTTCGAATTAGGGTTCGGCCCTAAACAAAAACTTACAAAAACGTGAAAAATCTAACCTTTAAACGTGCTATAGCTTGTAATTGATGATTCCAACAAGTTTATGCCTTGAAATCGATCCATTTCGTGTTCCCTTGCTTGTTCTTGGCTGATTTCGCAATGGTGAGGGGGTTTAGAGAGTGTTTGCGGCCGAAGGGGGGTTGGCCAGGGTTTGGGTTTGTTTTATTTAATTTTAATTTACATATTTACCCTTTTAACCCTTGTAATTTGTATTTTATAAAAACTAAGCTTTAAACTCTTTATAAAGTATTTTTAACTTCATAATATAAAGATATAAACTTATGAAATTCATTATATATCTTATCTTTATAAAAACACAAGACATACGAATAAATAGGCACGTTTCCGCGTTACGCGATAAATTCTTTAATTAACTTTTTATAAATGTGTAAACACATAAACATAATCCAATACTCACATAATCACTTAGATTCACATAAAATTAACATTATTCATTATTATTAGGTCACCAACGTTAAACGACAACTAGTGTGTGCTCACGACACGTGTATACAAGACTTAACGGAACTAACAGAGTTTGATAACGGAAATTTACCGGATGTCACATTATCCCCATGTTGAAAGAATTTTCGTCCCGAAAATTGCGTTACATGGTGAGAGTGTTCCATCACTGGTTTCCATCACTGGTCTACTGCATTGGCACACAGAAATCGAAATCGGGTGAGTTTTGGATGAGTTGTCACATCATCCCCATGTTGAAAGAAATTTCGTCCCGAAATTTAAATCAATACCTTCGTCTGCTGGCATCGTCCCTTCGAATAGTTGAGGGTACTTAAGCTTCATTTGATCTTCCCGTTCCCATGTGAATTCCGGTCCACGTCGCGAATTCCAACGGATTTTAACAATAGGTATCTTGCTCTGCTTAAGTGTTTTCACCTCACGATCCATCACCTCAACTGGTTCTTCAACAAAATGCAATTGTTCATCCACCTGAATTTCTTCTAGTGGTACGACCGTCGTTTCATTAGTTATGCACTTCTTCAAGTTTGACACGTGAAATACATCATGAATTCCACTTAGCGAATCAGGTAGGGCTAATCGATAGGCTACTGGACCTATTCTTTCCACTATCTCAAATGGTCCAACGTACCTCGGATTTAGTTTCCATCGTTTACCAAACCAAACTACGCCTTTCCATGGTGAGACTTTCAACAAAACCTTGTCACCAACCTGAAACTCTAAAGGTTTCCGTCTCTTGTCAGCATAACTCTTTTGTCTGTCTCGCGCTGCAGCCATACGGTTCCGTATCTGTATAATCTTCTCAGTCGTCTCATGAATTAACTCGGGACCTGTTATCTGACTATCACCAATTTCTGCCCAGCAAACCGGTGATCGACATTTTCTCCCATACAACGCCTCGAAAGGTGCTGCTTGTATACTAGTGTGATAACGGTTGTTATAAGAAAACTCCACCAATGGCAAGTGAATTTCCCAGTTATTCCCGAAGTCAATCACATAAGCATGTAGCATATCCTCCAACGTCTGTATAGTACGCTCACTCTGACCATCCGTCTGTGGATGATATGCAGTACTCATATCCAAACGTGTACCCAAGGATTTCTGCAATGATTGCCAGAAATGTGACGTGAAACGAGCGTCACGGTCGGAGATAATTGAGATCGGTACCCCGTGTCTCGAAACGATCTCCTTGAGGTACAGATGAGTTAACTTCTCCATCTTGTCGGTTTCCTTTATTGCAAGGAATGAGCAGACTTTGTCAATCGATCCACATAACCCATATCGTGTCACAACCAGTACTAGTCCGGGGTAGCTTAGTAATAAAATCCATGGAGATTTGTTCCCATTTCCACATTGAAATCTCGGGTTGTTGTAATAGTCCGGATGGTTTTTGATATTCCACTTTTACCTTCGAGCAGGTCAAACACTTGCTCACATACGTAGCTATATCCGCTTTCATGTTAGGCCACCATAGTGAGCCTTTAGGTCATGATACATCTTGTCGGATCCAGGATGTATAGAATACTTAGATTTGTGTGCCTCGCTCATAACTAAATCTCTCAGATTTCCATGAACAGGCACCCAAAGTCTATCCATGAAATACCGAATTCCATCCTCTTTCATCACTAGCTGCTTATCAATTCCCCTTAACAATTCAGAACCAATATTTTCCACCTTTAAAGCTTCTATTTGTGCCTCCTTAACTTGTTCGGGCAGTTGGGTACTGATAGTAAGCTGTAAAGCTCGCACCCGTCAGGGTTTAGCTGTTTCCTTCCTGCTTAAAGCATCGGCAACTACGTTCGCCTTTCCCGGATGATACTTAATTGCGCAATCATAATCATTTAGTAGTTCCACCCAACGTCGCTGCCTCATATTCAACTTTTTTTTCTCAAAGATATGTTGAAGGCTCTTGTGATCGGTGTAGATAGTGCACTTGGTACCATACAAATAATGTCTCCAGATCTTTAAGGCAAAAACTACTGCGCCCAATTCTAAGTCATGGGTAGTATAGTTCTACTCATGAACTTTTAGTTGTCTCGAGGCGTAAGCTATCACCTTGTCTCGTTGCATCAAGACACAACCCAATCCTTGAATGGATGCATCGCAATACACCACAAAGTCATCTGTTCCCTCGGGTAATGCTAATATCGGGGCAGTACAGAGTTTTTGTTTTAATAATTGGAAAGCTGATTCTTGACTCTCAGCCCATTTGTATGTCGTTCCTTTGTGAGTCAAGGCTGTGAGAGGTTGTGCGATCTTAGAAAATCCTTCTATGAATCGGCGGTAATATCCTGCTAATCCTAGAAATTGCCTTATCTCGCTTGGTGTTTTGGGTGTAGTCCAATTCTTTATCGCCTCAATTTTGGCAGGATCAACGTGTATTCCTTTCTCATTAACAATATGACCTAGGAATTGTACCTCTCTTATCCAAAGTCACACTTTGAGAATTTAGCATACAGCTGCTCATTTTTCAACAGTTCCAAGATCATTCGTAAGTGCTCTTCATGCTCCTCCTTGGTCCTAGAGTATATCAGTATATCATCGATGAACACAATGACAAACTGATCAAGATAAGGTTTGCATACGCGGTTCATGAGGTCCATGAACACAGCAGGTGCATTAGTCAATCCAAAAGGCATGACCAAGAACTCATAATGACCATAACGAGTACGAAATGCAGTCTTGGGAATGTCTTCTTCTCGAACTCTGAGTTGATGATAACCAGATCTCAAGTCAATCTTCGAGTAATAGCTTGATCCTTGAAGCTGATCGAACAAGTCGTCGATACGAGGTAAAGGGTATCGGTTCTTGACTGTTACTTTGTTTAACTCTCGATAATCGATGCACATCCAGAATGTGCCATCCTTCTTCTTAACAAAGAGTACAGGAGCTCCCCAAGGTGATGTACTAGGTCGAATAAAGCCCTTATCCAAAAGCTCCTGAAGTTGTGACGACAACTCCTGTAGTTCATTTGGTGCTAATCGATAAGGTGCCCTAGCAATCGGAGCTGCGCCGGGAGTCAACTCAATCTAGAATTCCACTTGGCGGTGCGGTGGTAATCCAGGAAGATCTTCTGGGAACACCTCCGAAAGTCGCGTACTACGGGAATATCCTCCATTCTCTTTTCTTCCTTTTGCTTATCGGTTACAAGTGCTAGAATAGCCACACGGCCCTTTCGTAAAAACTTTTGAGCTTTCATATACGATATGATGCCTATCACAGCACCACTCCTATCACCTTTGACGGTAAGAACTTGATCACCAACCGGGATCCGTATAATCTTCTCGTGACATATGACTTCCGCTTGCTTGCTAGAGAGCCAATCCATGCCTATCACAACATCAAAACTCCCCAGCGTAACAGGCATGAGATCTATAGCGAAACTATGACCAGCAAGTTCTATCCTACAGTCTTTAAGGATATGCGTTACATGGATTTGTTTACCGTCGGCTAATTCCACAATGTATTTAGATTCTAAAGCAGAGGGTATATCACTTAAAAGACTACAGAACTTTAAGGACACAAAACTCCTATCAGCTCCAGTATCAAATAGTACCGTAGCAAAACAACCATTAACAGGGAATCTACCAGTAACAGTTGTGGGATCATTTAGAGCCTCACCTGAGCCAATGACGAAGGCTCTCCCTTTGGCTCCATCTTTATTGCCGCCATTTCCAGTGCCATTTCCACCATTGTTGTTATTATTACCATTGTTGTTGTTGTTCCCATGGTTGTTGTTGTGTTGTTGTTGTTGCCATTTCCGTTCCTCCTTAGTTGTGGGCAGTTTCGCTTGTAATGCCCTTCTTTCCCACACTCAAAACAACCTTTGGGAGTTTCTGAGATTGTTGTGGCCTCCTCATTAGTTCACCACGGCAATCCTTCGCAGCGTGTCCAATCTTTCCACAACGTTGACACTTGAAGCTATCACACCGTCCCACATGGTGGTAGTTACACCGTGGGCATTTGGGATGTCTGCCGCCGTAACCGCTGGGTCCTTGGTTATTTGGGGCAGTTTGGTTGAAATTGCGGTTATTATCGAACCGCCGCTGCTGCTGCTGAACTGGCTGTTGCTGCTATTGGGATTGTTGTTGACCGCCAGACGATAATGATGATGATTTGTTATTGCTGTTTCTGGGAGCATCCCACTTCCTTTTATTGTCGGGCACGCTCACCACAGCGCCCCGTTTGGGTAACCGCCCTTGCTCTACTGCCTGATCAGTAAGTTTATGGGCAATTTGGATGGCCTGCTGAATCGTAGTCGGGTTAGAAGCTGTTACCATACTTTGGATTTCAGGCACCAATCCTCGTATGTAGTGCTCGATTCTCTTATGTGTCTCATTAACCATTCCTGGACATAATGTAGCCACTCATGAGTACGGGTCGTGTAAGCCTTAATTTCTGAACCCTTCATCTTGAGTTTCCAGAATTCCATCTCCTGTTTTTGCACCTCGTTTCGAGGACAGTACTCCTCGAGCATCATATCCTTGAACTCATTCCAGGAAATCCATTTGCCATCGCTTGTCCAAGCATCTGGACTTGCGCGTTCCACCAAGACAGAGCAGCACCCTCCAAAGTCCCGGTGGCATACTTTACTTGATTCGCCGGTGGGCAGTTACATTTGGAGAAAACGGACTCAGTCTTTTCGAACCAACGTACAAGCCCTACAGCACCCTCTGTACCGCTGTAGGTGTGTGGTTTACAGTCCATGAAGGACTTGTATGTACACACTGGTGGTCCTGTTTTAACACAACACACATTAATCAAACATCCCCTACATGAGTCGTCTTACACGATGTTGTTCAGTATCCAGTGCAGCCATTAGTGCAGCAATCAGTTGCTCGTTGGACTGCGCCGTTCGTGGGAGTGAAAGCATGGGTTGATTGGCATTGTTCCTAGTCCTTGGCTTTAGGACAGGTACGCGCTCCCTAAACATGATGTGCTCAACAACCTAGGATAAGAACGCCAGTCTCGCGGAGGGTCACGCTTCATCATGCGAATGGTTGATCCCAGTCAATCTCCTCTCGGGGATAAGCCAGTCGGGGCCGATCGAATTCATCATCAGGTACAGGTGCGGGAGGTGGGGATTCAGATCGTGTAGGTGATTCGGGTCGTTTACCCGGAGCTCTTGAAGACGATGCCATGCTGCAGAGAGTGTGACGTGTATGCCAATGAGTATACAGTAAATGGGAGTAAGGCACAGGTAACTAATTAACTGTGTGCGGTTATAGTCTAGTGTGTATGCAACCTAGTTCCCTATAACCAATGGCTCTGATACCAATCTGTCACACCCTCAAAATCCACTTGCGGAGTTTTACCGCGAGGCGTGTGAACAAACCAGGATCACAGTCAATAGTTACTCAGAACGACTCTAAATGCCATAATTTAAACAAAATCAACCAAAATACAAACTTTAGACAATGCGGAAGCGTTTTGAAAACAACCCAAGTCAATAAAGTATAACTATGGTAAAACAAGTGCCAACCCAAAAGAGTAAACTATAATTGTTAAAATGTTAAATTGTCTTGAAGCATCGTGTCTTAAAATGCAATGAACCGTGCAGTGCTCCTATGGCAAGCAAGCTAAGGACCTGAGAAAAGCATACTAAAATGTCAACACATAGGTTGGTGAGTTCAAGAGTTTGAGTTCAATAAACATGTAAACAGTTGTGATATATATAAGCAGTGCATGGTAATAGATAGCTAGTCTATTATCAGTAAATATTAATACATAGTGATTTTGCAATTGAAGCTGACTGTGATAGTTGTTGCCTCCTGTCACGACTTACCATGTCGTGACAATGTTCAATAGGACAAATTGCACCCGGTTGACCTCGAGTCACACAGATGGGGCTCGTCAGACCCAGTAGTACTACCCAAGTTTCCCCGCTATCAAATATTAACAATTCAAAAGTGTGAGGACTTTTCCCATGGTAAACAGCACTATATTAATATTATACACAACTTAAATAATAAAAGCCTTCGTATAATACCAGTATGCTATCTCCCCCAAAAGAGTTTAAGTAAAGAGTGGGGCATGAACTCACCTGATGTATGCAAAGGGTACTTAGGGTTTATTTGAGAAACGAGAGGATAGCCAACCTTCACAGGTTACCTAGATCATGTGAGTACATAAGTACGTGTGAATGAAAGACATGTGAAACCCTAATCATACCAAAACCAAAGACTCAAGCTTCCAGAAAAATAGACACGTTGACCTAGTTGACCCGTTTGACCCGTTGGTGACATTATGAGTTATAATTCAAATAAAGCCACTGAGCACATACAACATACATGATTAACATTCAATAGTATCATACGTATGCTATATCAACCAGGTGTATCACTTAGATCATCATACAATCAAGTACTATACAAGTCATGCGAATCTAGAACATTAACATATCCATTAGTCATAATACAACTAACACGTCACACAAAGTTCAACCATTCATCACATGCCATGTGAAGCCACTCACGATTTCACATCCTAAACCCTGCCAATCCTACTAAGTAGGGGCCTCAGATCCGCACGCGTGTATAATGATCATAACCATATTCTTTAAGCATATGCATTGCATTCACAACATCACAACAATCAATTACCAGACCCAAGCATGATGTCCTACTACTACACAACATCCAAACCATACATGATCACCAAGTCCAAATATCACTCATGATTATCCAAGCATGCCATACAACTAATTTAACACGTTCTATCACACTAGAATTTATCCTTGAACATACTAGCAGGCTCCTAACATCCCAAACATGATCATAACATCATACTTCAACGTTTACACAAATAAAGTTTCCCTTTTAGGAAAGAACATCCCAAAATCTATCAAACATCCAAAGCATACATGAATTCATCAATAATATACCAATTCAAGCTCATACTAACATCTAAGCATGATCAACCACATCCAAACATCATAATTCACCAATTCATATCCAAAAGTTACTATCTTAGTAATGTATGAACTATAACATGTTTTCTTGAATTTCCAATGATCACAACAACAATCTAACATCTAATTATCACCATGAACACATCCATACATCATAACATCCATAACTTAACATTTCATGCAAATAAAGTTACTATTATTAGTAACCTATGAACATCAACCCTAAATCATCATTTCTTGCAAGATTCATGATTCCTAACATTCATACAACTTATTAATCACCACACATTCATCAAACAATCATCATTCACCCATAATCATGCCCAAAATCGAATTAGGGTTTGACTAGAATCAAAATCCATGATTAACCCACTAACAATATGTAATTCATCCATGATCGACGTTAACTAACATGCATTCAACCTAACTAACATATAAACATCATCAAACAACATCCATTCGACCTAATAAGGATCAATTTCGAATTAGGGTTCGGCCCTAAACAAAAACTCACAAAAACGTGAAAAATCTAACCTTTAAACGTGCTATAGCTTATAATTGATGATTCCAACAAGTTATATGCCTTGAAATCGATCCAATTTCGTGTTCCCTTGCTTGTTCTTGGCTGATTTCGCAATGGTGAGGGGGTTTAGAGAGTGTTTGCGGCCGAAGGGGGGTTGGCTAGGGTTTGGGTTTGTTTTATTTAATTTTAATTTACATATTTACCCTTTTAACCCTTGTAATTTGTATTTTATAAAAACTAAGCTTTAAACTCTTTATAAAGTATTTTTAACTTCATAATATAAAGATATAAACTTATGAAATTCATTATATATCTATCTTTATAAAAACACAAGACATACGAATAAATAGGCACGTTTCCGCGTTACGCGATAAATTCTTTAATTAACTTTTATAAATGTGTAAACACATAAACATAACCCAATACTCACATAATCACTTAGATTCACATCAAATTAACATTATTCATTATTATTAGGTCACCAACGTTAAACGACAACTAGTGTGTGCTCACGACACGTGTATACAAGACTTAACGGAACTAACGGAGTTTGATAACGGAAATTTACCGGATGTCACACCTATGCTAAGGCATCAAATTGCACATAAGTGGGCATAAAATTATGTAGCATGCAAACTATATAATCTACAAGATAGAATCATAATTCTATAAGGTTCATGCTTACTATAGTCTAGGTCACCATTTCTAATAACCTAGATCCCTATAGTTATGGGCTCTGATACCAATCTGTCACACCCCAACCTTGATGGCGGAAACGTCGAGGTGTGAGGGTTAAGATCGTTCACAGCCACATAATGCTATTAAAACCCAAATTTATATTAAACATAAGTTCCAGTTGTACTATTACAATCATAAGTCTCAAAGAAATAAAAACATAACATAAAATGTAACAAGTGATTTTATTTTACTTATTTATCTAGGTCCATTCCTAGATGTGTATGCTTCAATGAGTAGAAATCAAGCTTGAGTATTTCCTGAAATATGTTAAAAATAAAAGGTCAACAATAATTTTGGTGAGATTTCCATAGTTTGAAATACATAAGTATATAAAAAATGGCAATTCATGTTGTAAATTAGAGAAACAAGGTAAACTAGGGATGTAAGACAGAATGCACAACCAAACCTCGACAAAGTTTTACAAATCTCAAATGTTTAAAAGTATATACGATTAGCTAAGTGTACTTGGATCAACCAAGCAGGCTTGTCTGGCCCATAGATCTATGACTTCGCTAGGCTAGCAATAGTTAATGATTGTACATATATTCAACATTACATGGTAGCTACCAGTTCAACTAACTACAATATATAAGTGAAAAGCCATAAGTTTACAAGAATCAAACGTTTACAAGTGCAAAGTTTATAAAGTAACATGTTTCGCCCCAAAGTGTGAAAATATGAAAAAGGGGTATAGAAATACTCACTTGATCAAATAAGTATAGAATAACGATTAAATAAGAAATGTAATAAGCAATGATCCAATGCAGTTCTTCACAAGGCCCTAAAATTATATATATATTACAAGGTTTAAGTTTAATAATCGCTTAACGATTTCACGAGAACTAGGGTTTCAACTTGGTATTTGGGAGTTTTACTAATTAAATCAAATAAAATGGTAAATTTGTTTATGTTCTAATTCAATGAAATATACAAGTTAATCATTTTACTATTAAGAAACGAAAATAAATCATTTGAGATAAAGTTTAAGTATAGTTTAAATATCTTTTATAATTTTTTAAACGAATCATCATTTAAAATTAATATATATAGATGATAATATTTGAACAATAAATAATTTGGTGATTTATGACATTATTTAAAGTCTATTTATAAGAAACATAAACTAAATAAATTATCGTCTAAAATATTTAATAAAAGTATTAAAATAAATTTGTAGAAAATAATATGATCTCATTAAAAATTTAACAAGTTCACAAATTGTTTTTGTTATAAAAGTTAAAAATTTTCTGAATTTAAAACAAAGCTAAATCAGCCCAAAAATGGAAATTGAAGGGGCCCGGGTTCGAACCCGGGACCTCAATGTTGGACTCCAAGTGTATAACCAGTGAATCAGGCCTCAGCCGCGGTTTGTATTCCGTTTTAATTTCTTAAAAACATAACTCAAGCAACACCCCCAAATCCTATGAACCCTAATTTGACAAATCCCAAAATTAAACCTTAATTCTCTTAAGATAGCAAAATCAATATTAGGGCTTTTAATCCCCAAGCAATTTCGAGTCTATCTGCATAACTAATTACCTAGATTGAAGTTTAAATCGATGAGAACGAGAAGAGGAATAAGCCGCGACTGTGGGGAGTTGCTCCAAGGTGATTTGCTTGATGATAACCCAATTACATGCAGGTTTAGCTTCTTTAGAAAGTGGAAAACGAAAGCCCTCTGTCGATTTGTAATGAAGTTGTATAGATGCTGGAGTTCGACCAGGCTACAGGTTCACGATGAGACGAAAATCGAATGCGAAGTTTTGTGTGATTTCAGGTGAAATTGGAACTGGAAATCAATTAGAGATAGTTAAACGATTGTTTAGCTTCAATTAATTGTGTTATTTACTGGTTTTTAGTGCACGAACGGCACTATGGTTAAAGCCTTCGGTTACACGATTTGTTTGGAGTTCGAGTTGTTCTAACTCCATTAAAGACCATAATTGAATTCAGAACATGATCGTGAACCGGTTGGGTGCATTTTGGTTCAAAATTGAGCGACTTTATTCGGTTTTTGGCCTCGCCGGAGAGTTCGGCCGGCGGTGGCCGGTGACCGGCCGGAAAAACGAGAATTAAAGGGGGAAGGGGTTTGGGTTTCAAAAGTTTACACAAATGGTCCCTCAACTTTCAACCTTTATTATTTTATGCAAAAACTTTCATTTAAAGTTTTAAAAATGACAACTAACCCCATAACTTTTAAGTTTCAAATCTTTTCAAGTTTTATAATTTTTATAAGTTGTTAATGTTATTATTATTATTATTATTACTATTAATATTATTATTACTATCATAATTATTAGTTTGATTAGAAAATTAAAGGCAACAAAGAATAAGCATAACAAATTCACAAGTTTCATAAATGACAAAATTAGTCCATACAAGAACTTAACAATGTTAACTTTAATTTAACCCAAAATTACAAGATGTTACAGCAAGAGCTCTCTGTTCATCAACAACGAATGTCAATACCTATCGATACACATCATCATGGTAGCTAACCCCCCACAGTTGATCCACACTGCAAGGCACATAGCCCGCTCATGAATACGGATCAATGATCATACTTAGACTCACATAAGTGAAGTTTATCATAGTGCTTGCAAGACTTTTCATCATCAAACAGCCCCTGGGTAACATTCATTAAGTTCAACTTTTCATTAATATTTCCTTCCATTTTAATATATAATACTTAACTTTTTAAGTACACATACCAAGTAGTAGTCATCATAAAACATAACCGATTCTCCGCGAGACAGCGGGGGTTCGGGGGCAACAGCCCTTGACAGCGGGTTCGTAGGGGCAACAACCCCTAGTGGGGTCCAAGGGGCAACGCCCCTGGCTGAAAAAACTATATTTAGTATGCATAATAGTCGCAAAATATGGAAAAACTATAAACAAGGGGATCTAGAACTCACCTGGATACCGTTAGTAACTTCTAAACTAAGCTTTCTAGGCTAGGATCACACTATACAGCCTGCAGATAAGTTAACACTTAAAGAGGTTAATTTTTGCCTAGTTTTGCTCCTAATTTTGCAGCCAGATATGCTGTTTTGCTAGCAGTTTCACTGTCAGTTTCAATGACAGTTTTGCTTCTAGGTTCGCTGACAGTTTCCCTGCCAGTTTTGCATGGCAGTTTCGCCCAACTTTCATTGGAATTCCATGGCTGAGAAATTACATGCAAAACTATAGTTTCATAGAAAACTCACAGTTTCGCAGCTTGAACACCCAGTTTCGCAGCTTGAACACCCAGTTTCGCTGGATGCACAGACAGTTTCGCCAAACACATAAAAATTACGAATCAGCCTGTTTTTAACCCAAGATCACAACTTTTTATATCCAATCTCTTAGTTTATCAACCATGAAGCTATATCTAAGCTCTTTACAGGTTTTCAGACGTAAAATGTGACCTTTATGCGATTCTTTGCAACTTTTCAAAACCCAAAACCCTAAAATTCGGGTTTGATCTACAGAAGGGTTTAGAGACTAATTCTTACTTGGATTTGTTACTCCTTTCTTATGATTTGATGCTCCTTTCTTATGGTTTGATGCTCCAACACCCAGATTTTCAACCTCCTAACCTTTGAAACTCCAAATCTTGAGTTTTATTCACTTTCTCTCTCTACTTTCTCTCTCTAGATTTGGTGGCTAGGGTTCTAATGAGGAGGATGATGGCTGGTTAAGTGGCTTAAGGGTTGATTATGGGCCTTTAATCCCTTAGGCTACTACCCAATAAGGCTAATTTAGCCCATGACCATTTCTTTCCTTTATTAAATACCCATTAATTAAGCTCATTATCCTTGATGACTCATTTTGTCTTTATAGGGGTGTTACATTAGTAAACTTGTCACCCTGCTCAGCCACTGGTATTAAAGCACCAATGGAACTATGGTTTGGAAAGGTGCCTAGGTATGATCGTCTAAGGGTGTTTGTCTCCATAGCCTATGCTCATGTTAGGTAGGGCAAGCTAGACCCATAAGCTTAGGTTACCCTGAAAGAGTTAAAGCCTATAGACTATGGAGACAAGGAGATATTAGTTCTAAAATCATTATAAGCCGAGATATAACCTTTCAAGAAACTGTGACATACAAGGATGAGTTCTCAGATAAGAATAATAATAAGCTTGCAGAGAGTCAAGTTGGAGGTGGAGTTCAAGTTAAGGTGGAGTATAGAGGGGAGCATGATGATTTGGGGATGACTTCTCCAGATAACGCTCAACCTAGTTCTAGTGGTTATGTTTCTAGTTATAGCCTTGCTAGAGATAGAACATAATTCCACCAGCTAGATTTCGACACACTGATGATGTATCCGCATTTGCATTCAGTGTGGCTGAACTAGATGATGCTGTTGAACCTCTCACATTTTCTTAGGCTGTTAATTTAGTGAACAAAGATAAGTGGATTAAGAAAATGGAAGAAGATATGAAGTCATTGCTCAAAAATCAAACATGGGAAATAGTTGATAAGCCATATGAGCATAGACTTATGGAATGCAAGTGGTTGTTCAAGTTGAAAGAGGTAATTCCAGGAGTAGAAGTACCTAGTTACAAAGCTAGGCTTGTTGCTAAAGGCTTTACTCAAAGAGCTGGTATTGATTACACTGAAGTATTTTCTCCAGTGATCAAGCATACCTCTATTAGAGTTATTCTGGCTCTAACAGCTTTATGGGATTTAGAGCTTGAGCAATTGGATGTGAAGACTTCATTCCTGCATGGGTCTTTAGAAGAAAAGATCTATATGAGACAGCCCATGGGATTTGAATCTAAGGGGAATAAAAGTAAGGTTTGCTTACTTAAGAGTTCTTTGCATGGATTAAAACAATCCCCAAGATAATGTTATAAACAATTTGATGATCATATGATTGGTATTGGTATTCATAGAAGCAATTATAATCATTATGTTTACTATAAGGAGTATGAGTGGAATAAGTACATATATCTACTATTATATGTAAATGATACGTTGGTGGCTTCCGAGCAGATTTCTGTTACTAAAGAATTACTCTTTAGAAAGTTTGAAATGAAGGAGTTGGGGAATGCCAAAAAGACATTAGGGATGGAAATTATTAGGGACAAGGATACTAGCATTCGTATCTGTCTTAAAAGGCTTATGTGGAGAAGGTTCTTAGGAATTTCTCCATGGAAAATGCTAACCCAGTCGTGACTCCAATTGGACAACACTTTAAGGTCCCTAGTGCTGATTGTCCTGTGACTGCTGAGGATATGTTGAAGATGGAGGTACTCTTTATGCTCAATCTGTTGGTAGTCTAATGTACTTATGGTTTGTACAAGACCAGATCTTAGGTATACAGTTGGAGTAGTAAGCAGATACCTATCTAATCCTAGCAGGCAACATTGGGAACTGGTGAAGTAGATCTTGAGATAATTGAATAGCACTAGAGACTATAGGTTAACATTTGGTGGTAGAGTTTCCTATGATTCTGTAGTTTTGGGATATGTTGATGTAGACTTTGCCAAGGATTTAGATAAAGGGATGTCTGTGACTAGACATGTTTTTAAAGTTGTGGGAAGTGTAGTTAGTTGGAGGTCAACCTTGCAAAAGTTTGTAGCTTTGTCCTCTACCGAGTCCGAGTACATTTCATTAACTAAAGCAGTTAAGGAAGAATTATGGTTAAATGGGTTCATTGATGATTTTGGAGTTAATGATGTTAAAGCATTGGTATTTTGTGATAATCAAGGGGCTATGCAACTCACTAAGAATCAGGTATATCATGAACGCACCAAGCATATCAGTATCAAGTTGCATTTTTTCCTGGATGTTATTGCTTCTAAAGAAGTTGTTCTAAAAGATATTGACACTAATGATAATGTTGCTAATATGCTAACTAAAGCTTTGCACTAATGTGGAGATTCAATTTCCTTTTTTGTAATCAATCTTCTTCTTTGAGATAGTAAAGATCTTCAATGTGAGAATACTCTTGATCAATCTCTGGTATTAATCAACAACCAAGTTAGCTAATTCGCAAGATCAGACAAAAAACTTAAGATTTCCCTTCGACGATATGCAAACTAGCTAATCTCGCAAGGGCAGAAGTAGCGAATTCACTAATGTTGCTAGCATGGAAGTGATTCTAACCAAGATTAGTTCTTATCGAATCTCCTTTTCTTTTTCTGATATTTTATTTAACTTAATTTGTTATTTTTCCAATAAATTTATAATTTAAAATGTTAAAAAGAATAAAACACATAATTTTGTTCTATAAATTCATAGTTTTCGAAAACCACCTACTCCATAGAATATTCATCACACTCATTATGTATAGTATATTGTAAAATTTTTTGATAATTGGATAGGAAGTAGGTATTTTATGATGTAATTACATGTTATGGGTTTGAGTTTTATTTGAATAATATGTTTTAAGTGGATAAGGAGTTTTACAACTATAGTTTTTTGGGCAGTTGATTTCTCTTGAAATGGTGGACGGATCTAATCACCAGCTAGTGGTGGATCTAGCCTATAATTTTAGGGTTATCCCAAAAGAATCATTTGCTGGATATTTATTTTATAATTAAACTTTTTTTGTGGTACATTCATTCAATATGATTTTTTTGGGTACATGTATTCAATATAATTTTATTCTAAGGTACATTTGTTCAATAATAAAAAAATATTTTTTAGAGCTTGTTTGGAATGTGCTTTCATATACAAAGTTTTAAATCTCCTAATTTAATTACAAAAAATGGAAACAAACAAACAATAATAAAAAACACAATAACAATCTAAAACAAAAATTACAACCTAAACCCTAACATATATTCAATTCCATCCTTTTGTTATAAAGAAATATATTGCATAATTACATATAACTTCGTAAACCCTAAAATCTATAATCAAAAGTGAAAAGAAATAGAAGAATACCTTATACAAGTTATAATCATGACCGGTGAGACAATTACATATAACTACAAACTATAAGTAGTACAACTAAAAGCTTATAAATCTCATATTGACAATTATGGCCCTTTATTTAACAATCTCCACCAAAGGACAAAATTGTCATTGAAGTAGCTCCCAATGCATCAACATAGAAATTGAATTTAGGACCAGCTAACACCTTTGTAAACATGTCTGTAAGGTTAGACTTTGTACTAATCTGTTGCACCTTAACCTTCTTTGAGTTAATGACATCTATAATAAAATGGAACTTGAAATTAATATGCTTAGTACGTTCATGATAGACACTATTCTTAGATAATTGTACAGCTCCTTGATTATCACAAAATACCACAACATATATTACCTGTAAGCCTATATCAGATACAAACCCTTTAAGCTAAATTGCTTCCTTCACAATCTTTGTTAAGGCTATATACTTTGCTTCAGTAATAGACAAAGCTACTACTCTTACAGTTGAGCTTTCCAGCTCACAACATTCCCCGTTACTAAATATGCATAACCAGTCAATGATCTTCCTCTATCCAGATCTTTAGCATAATCAGCATCAACATAACTAGTAATCACCTCATTACAAGAAAATGATTCATCACTAAACAACAAACCATAAGATCTTGTACCTTTCAAGTACCTTAAAATCCACTTTACATCATTCCAATGAGCTTTACCAAGGCTAGAAAGAAATCTACTCATCAGGCTAACAACATATCGAATGTCCGGCCTAGTGCACATATGGGATCTTAAAAGAAATCTACTTACCACTTTACATTAAGCTACCAACAACATTGCCATAAGGGACCATATCCATAAAATATTGTTCCTAAGAAATCTTGAAATGTGCACCAACTGGGGTTTGCATGATTTTACACTCAGACATACCATACATGGACAAGATTATGTCCATATAAGTAGCCTAAATCAACTTGAGTTGCCTTAATTTCCTATCCCCAATCTCCATTCCAAGGATCTTCTTTGCCTCTTCTAGTTCCTTCATATCAAACTCCTTTTTCAACATTTCTTAAATAGCTTGAACTTCATGGTAATCCTTACATGCTACCAGCATATCATCAACATACAATAGCAGGTAGACATGCTTCCCTTTCTCATACTCTCTATGGTAGACACAACTATCATATTGGCTTTATTTAGACCCAATACTTATCATATAATGATCAAACCTTCTATATCATTACTTGGTGACTGTTTAACCATATAATGATTTCTTTAACATGCACACCTTACCTTCACTCCCTAACACCTCAAAACCTCTAGGTTGTTCTATATAAATTTGTTCCTCCAAGTTACCATGAAAAATATTTGTCTTAACATCCAGTTGCTCTAAATCTAGATCAAGAACTATTGTCAATGATAGGATCACTCTGATAGATGTATGCTTTACTACTAAAGAAAAATTTTATTGTAATCAACACCAACCTTTTGAGTAAAGCCTTTAGCTACTAATCTAGCCTTGTACCTTGGTGCATCTCCTTTGTTCACCCTATCTTATAGCTTAAACATCCACTTACAAGATAGAGCCTTCTTATCAGATGGCTTATTAACCAAGACCCAAGTCATATTGTCATACAATGACGTCATTTCATCATCCATAGCAAAGATCTATTTTTCTCTATCACTTGATACCATAGCCTCTTCATAAGATAGTGGTTCAAAGATGCTTTCAGTTTCAACAGCCATGAAGTAATTGTTGTTACATAATCATTACTATTGTACCTAAGAGGAGCCATAATATTCCTTCTCACCTTGTCTCTTGCTATACTTGGGCTTCTTTATGGACTATCACCACTAGTGATCTGGTGCTCCACTTCAGATATCTTGTCACTTGGCTCCACCACAACCTGAGTACCACTCATAATATCCACTTCCCTACCGTTTCAAGATTCCACAGCCTATACCATTTTACACCATCAGGATACCTTGTTGGGGTTCAACAATGGAATAAACTAAATCTTACCAAATGATAATCGTAGCCAAATGAAGATCTCATTATACAAGTTCAAAGACCATGTTGATTAGAACAAAACAAGAATACAAGACAATTCAACATGACAAAGTCAAAATCAAGACAAATAGAAAAGCCAAAATTAGGTCATGTTTTAATAATAATATAAATAGACCTACTAGTGCATTTTTGCAAGTGTGGCTCTTGTGTGTGTTTCTCATGGTGTAAATCACCACCCAAGGAGAAATCATCTCCTTTCGGTGGGTTTGATTTCATCAGCCATCTATGATTCTCATTGTAATTTGTTTATCAACACAAATGAAATAATAACATTATTATTATTAATCTCTTTGTTCTTTGATTCACACACATACACCCATCTTAATCTTGATTTTTAGATCTGAACATGATGAATCCTAAGATCCAAGCTCATTGAATCTAAAATATTAAATTAGCATACCTAGAACATACACTTAATGGCCTTTGGTTCCAACTTTCCTTGATTATATGAGCATAAGCTAATGAGCAAAATATTCTCAAAATCTTGCTTATGACCTGACCACACTTCCATATGAGTCTTTATCTTTAAGGCTGGTGAAAGTGATCTATTGATTATGTATGCAGCAGGGATGTAGCCTCAGCCTAAAAACTCTTAGGCGGACTAGCTCCTATAAGCATACATCTCATTCTCTCACCTATTGGTCTATTCATTCGCTCAGCCAGACTATTTTGTAGTGGATTACCAGGCCAATCAAGTGTCTAGAAATCCTATTATCCTTACAAAACTGATTGAACTCATAATTGCAAAACTCAAGACCATTATCAGTTCTTAGTTTCTTTATTCTCTTTCCAGTATGGTTCTCTATCAGTGTCTTCCATTCTTTGAGTTTGGTGAATGCCTCACTTTTGTTAAACAACCCAATCACCCACACTCTTCTTGAGTAATCATCAATCATGTATAGGTAATATTTACACCTCCTAGAGAGTCATATTGAGCAAGACCCTACATATCAGAATGAATGTAATCAAGAATGCCTTTTGTAGTATGCTTTCCTTTACTAAACTTCTTCCTTTTATGCTTTCCAAGAATACAGTTTTCACACATACCAATGTCACAATTCTTCAGGTCTCCCAACACATGTTTTTTGCTAAGTTTAACTAAGCCTTGTACGCTTATGTCACCTAATCTATTAGGCTACAACACAACACCATCTTCAGTGTATACTTGAGAAACATGGGCACTACCGTTTGTTAGGAGAACCTTTCCATCCAATAGGTAGTTATTGTTTTCTTTCATTGTGCCTGCCAGTACAACCATTGACCCTTTAACCACTCTGGCCTTCCATGCTTTTAGATTCACCTGATATACTTCTCTTTCAAAAGTACCAAATGACAAGAGGCTTTTTTTAGAGATGGAACATATCTCACATTCATGAGATCACGCAATGTAACGGTGCATGTACCAAGAATAGGGCATGATCTATCATCCCCTAACTTGACAAAACCTAGGTCCTCGAAACTCAACTCTTTAAAGAAACACTTTGCAGGTGTCATATGGAAAAAACACCCAAAGTCCATTAACTATTGTTCCTTTATACTTGAATTAGTCACAGAGATTACATTAGCACTGTTATAACCTTCCGATTGTTCATCTTGAGGTACATAGTTTAACTTCCTTTTCTGGTTGTTGCCATCACCCTTCTTGTTCATATTCTTCAGCTCAGGGTAGTCCCTCTTGAGATGTTTTTCTGAATTACACAAGAAGCACCTCCTCTTAAACCTCGATTTTGACCTTGCTTGATTCTTCCCCTTGAACCCTCTTTGTTCAGGTATACCCTTGATGAATAACCTTTCTCCACCATTTTCATTATGATCTGATCTCTTCTTCAATTCTTTTGAGTTGAGCGCAACTAGCACCTCTTTTATTGTCAGAGTCTCTCTCTTGTACATCAATGTATCAACAAAATGTTCATACGTCTATGGTAGAGATGTCAAGAAGATAATTGCTTGGTCTTCATCATCCAATTTCACTTCAATGTTCTTAAGATCCAGAATGAGTTTATTGAACTCGTCTGTGTGATTTTCTAAGGATTTTCCTAAGCTCATATTGAATGTATACAAATGTTTCTTCAGATAGAGTCAATTCGCTAATGACTTTGTCATGTAGAGCAATTCAAGCTTTGGCCACACACCAGCGGTAGTTAGCTCCTTAGATACTTCTCAAAGAACTCTATCTCCAAGCTTAGATTGATCGCACTGTGTGCCTTCTCTAAGATATCTTCTTCTCTTTATCTGAGAGGCATGTAGGCATGTGGGGTTCTCCTAACAGTGCATCTGAGGTACCTTGATGAACCAATAATGCCATAATCTTGACTCTCCACGGGCTAAAATCATTTCTCCCATCGGACTTTTACAATTCGAATTTTGTCGATCCTATCTTGATTTTTGATTGTTGCAAAACTCAATCAGATTTAACCTGATGTTTATCCAAATTGTTAAAAAAACATAGTAAATCAACTAACAATGAAATCAAGAACTTGATTGATCATCAAATGATTACAGAGAGTAAGAACAAAGAAGGTGATCACTAATTGAAAAAAGGTTATTTTTGAATTATTCACCAACTCTTTTATCCCCAATTCACTAACTAAATATTAGAGTATATTACAAATTATGTCCTTTATTAATATATAAAGTTGCATGGTATGTCCTTTAGTTTTAAAATAAAATACCATGTCATTTTATTAAAATATTTTGCACACATATTTTCCTTTACACTAACTATCATCTAAATGTACGGTTAACTTAGTTATGTGCCCCCTCACATTAAACTATTTTTATTATTTTTTGTTCACGTCTAATATATTAAAAATTTATAAATAAAATTTAATGAAAAAAGGAAATTAGAAGATATCAGATCGTTAGGTAAGTTGGTGAAACCAATCACTCTTGGTGTGTGTTCATTCAACTAATCGTCAAAACTTTTAGTGACAACAACCTCCAATAACATTTACTAAAATAAGAAGTCTAAGTCACAAATCATTTAAAAGGTTGAGAAACCAGCAATAAACACCAAAAAATACATGTAAATATTTATAAACTACTCACACCAACAAATAATGAAAAATCAATAAGGAACATAAATTTAGAGATTACCTATGATTCTTCGAATTGCTTATATAATTGCAACAATAAGAAAATAAACTATGAGTCGCTCGTTAATCACATAATAACATAAGTCAGAAATTCAAAGAACAATGAAACACAAAAAGTGAATTAGGGACTGTAATCTTACCATCGGTGTTTATTCAAGTTCAAAGGGTTTCAATAATGTGTGAGATGTTGTAGGTGGTGAAGATGACTGGCATTGGACTATCAAATAGAAGGGGATGATGGATTTAATGGTATTGAACGTAAGAGGAACATGGGTTCACTGACTTACCCAACGGGCTGATATCTTTTAATTTTATTTTTCATATAAAATAATTAATCTTTTATTTGTTTAGCATATTAGATGTGGAAATTAAAAAAATGAAAAAAATACACCTCATGTGAGAAATAATAACTGACCTAATTATACATTTAACTAAAAGTTAGTATAAATGACAATAGGTGTGCACATATTTAATAAAAGGATATTAGATGTAATTATTAAAACTTATGACATACTATGTAGTTTCATGTATTAATAAATGACACAATTTATAATTTACTCTAAATATTAACAACTTTATTAAAGAAGTTACACAACAAGCCGTTCAAAATTACTCTTATCTACAAACTATAAGTAATACAACTGAAACCTTGTAAATCTCATGTTGACAATTATGGCCCTTTATTTAACACGTTATAAATAAAAAAGAATACATAAGATATGTGAAAAAATGTATTATAATGTAAAACATTCACAGTGGAGTTCTTAAAACACGTGAATGTGTTTGATATATTATATGAAATAGTTTTGAGTGGTTGTGAGTGAATAAGAGAGAAAATGTTGTTGTGTATTGATATATTTAAAGAATCATTGTTCAATCCTTAATAGTTTTTGAAGTGGTTGTGAACGGATGAGAGATAAAAAAGTAATGATAAATGTATAAACAGTATTATTTAATTGAAAAATAGAGAGAAAATTTAGTGATTTTTAGTATAATTATATGAATAAAGATAAATAACACATTGTAAATGCTCTAACTCACCGTTGGCACGGACTCGCATATACGAATATGAACGGTAGAAAGGTTGAGTGTTGTCTGCTTTATTCAGCTTACATCGCAATTAATTGATCTCAAAATTAAATCTAGAGTTTATTTATTTCATATCTTGAATTTAATTTCTTCATGTCGATAGTTTATGTATTTAAGTTTAGTTCTATTGCATATGACGTTTCAATGCGTTTGTCTGTCTTTACTTTTTAAGTAATTGCATGGCACCATGACCTTCAATCACGCCTTTTAGAACCTGTTTTTGCACCACTACATAAAAACCTGATATGCGGAAAATGTCAGTCGCATTTAATACAAAAAAAAATGTTTATCAGTGCATGGCACAATGTCAGTTTGAATACAATACCAACAAGACATCTAGCTCACATGTAAAGTATCTATAAAATGTCTATCACTAGGAAATCAACAAAAAAAATCATTTCACTGTCACAATTCGATAAATATTCAAGGGTCAAAGACAAATATAACTCATCAACACTAAACAATAATATAAGTATATAACCAAACAGTAGTCGGTGTTGGGATCACCATAAACAAGCCACTCAGTGTAAACGAAAGTAACAAACATTGTCAATAAACCATTTGATCAGCTGCTTTGTTTCTGCGTTTTCAAGCCCACAGAGCATTAATTAAGCCCTTCTATATTCTTTTTATTGAATGGCTTATATAACTCTATTCAGCCCAAGGCCAATCTCCAATCAGTTTATTTGATGGCCCCTTGATATTCCTTTTGTGGATCACTCCATAAGTTTGTTAATATGGCTTAATATTACCTTTAGTTCTTCTATTAGAGATCATCGAAATATATATTTTTTCATAGAAAGACTTCAGTGCCCTCGATAAACCTTTTAGAATTTAAGCTTGCATTTTAGTATAAATTAGGATTTGAATCCCGCCTGTTGCTGCAAGGTTCTTTTACAATAAAGTAATTGTCTTTCCTATGCAAGATTCCAATCTTCAATTACGGATTCTTTTATTTTCTAACTCTTTGGTGCCCCGTCACCAATCGACCCAACCATTCGAGTGTAATAGATAGTGGCTAACTCCGTTCGACCTACTCACCATCCTTATATGTTTCATCCTCCCAATCTTTAACACCATTCAACCATGATTTTGAAAGAATAACAGTGGTTGCATACAACGAGACCTTAATATAGTCACAATCACTTTGTTAAACAATAAAAGATTAAAGTTATATGAACTTATGTAAATAATATTTATTTAATAAAAATGTTCAAAGTGTTCCTTACTAATTAATTATATATATTTATATTTGGTACGCATAGCAATATAAACATGTCCAACGCAAAATTTGAACATTAGTTCATTTATAATAATTTAAAACAAAAATAATGCATAACAAATAAGTATTTATGATACCCGTTCATAAAAAAGAAGTATTTAGAACCACCGGTAAAACTCCATTGAAATCTCTTTTTTAGTGCCCGGTTTCCTTTAATTCCAACAAACCCTTGTAGCTTCATTAGGTGACTCCGGTGATAGACTAAGAGAGTCGGCTAGGTAGTAAACAATGAGGATTCCCCGCTTGAAAAAAAAGGAAAGCTCCTTTTCTTAAGGGCCTTTCATCAGAGTCCCTTCTTTACCGGGTATTTATTTTACATGCATTTCAGGTCACACATGACTAAGGTAAAAAGACATAGCATTACTTTCAGGAAAACTCCTTCAGATGTATTGAAAATGAAAATACAAATCAAATACCTGCTGAGGCGATATTCCCTACATACAGTCATACAGTACGGAGGGGAATAGAACAAGGGCTAGGCACATAAGGTGGGGTTAAGTGTCTTACAGGCAAGTTCTCGGGCTTCTAGCACCGATTTATAAACCACTGCTTACTTCGACGTTGTTCAATTTCCCATAGAACCTCCCTCCAAATGACACTTGTTCATGCGTTTGTTACTGCAGCACTAAAATAACGAAGAAAGGAGGAGGGGGAAAAGTGGGTATGCGGCTTTCCCTTTAAGAAGGTTTCTTTACATCTACTGAATGATCTAGTGAATGAAGGGTGCATATACGCTGCAAAAATTTTCTATTATAGAATTCACTGCTATGGAATAAACGAATGGGAGATAAATAGCATATTAAAAGGGCAAGCGACACGGCAGATAAAATATTACTATTCAATCAATTGGCTATAATCCTAAAAAGAAAAGAAAAAGACAATGAATTCGAAATAAAAATAATAAAAGAAGATCCAACAAATTAGTTGAGAGTTGCACCCAAAGATGTGAAGTGGTGTTCTTTATGTAAATTATTAAAAATTCGTGACTTATTTAGAAAACCTTAAGAAGATATTATGCCATCCGACATACATATTTAATTATATATAATGTATCACTTTGGCCGGTTTACTTCTAACCTAACTAATACGAAAACAAAAGAAGTAATACATTTCAGATTAATATTGTTTGAAATTATCTTGGAATCTCTATACTAAACAAAATAAGCTAAAAGTAATAAAGAAAAAAGAACTCACACGAAGTTATGTTATCTCATTATAATTTATATTTATTTAGAGGTCATTATTATGTAATTTAATGCTTATATACATGGATTCATGTAAT
This sequence comes from Flaveria trinervia, assembly GCA_025506515.1. Classification (NCBI taxonomy): domain Eukaryota; kingdom Viridiplantae; phylum Streptophyta; class Magnoliopsida; order Asterales; family Asteraceae; genus Flaveria; species Flaveria trinervia. Next base: position 12,822,758 of record CM046446.1, read on the forward strand.
TTTTTATATCAAAAGTTTCAATAACATAAACATTTTTATGGTATTAGCGTCATCCTAGTCTCTCTACCACCTTCTACATGCCACACATATACATACAAACCCTAATCTCCGTCACTTGATACAATCCTTAGACAAGGCCACTACCTCCACCGCTCTTTTGTAGTGTGTTGCCGCCTTGCTCATTTCCTTTCACTATTTTTAAGTTATTGTTTTATTACCAATACCAATCATATTTCTAATAAAGTTTTGTTTCGGTTCAAGATGTCATTTTACGACAGGTTGATTGTTGTAGTGACTTCTATTAGATCACCCCTTCTTTCTTACATTTATCATCTGAAATTATCTTGGTTTGATCACATATTCACATGTGCTAGCTTATTCTAATGCGGCAACATGCAATTAGCATTTTAAATAATAAGAATAAATCTTTGTTTATAATTTTGATTTCAAAAAAGGTTTTTTCATTTTGTCTATAGAACTCCATAAGAGTTACCCTTTTCTTTTGTTTTTCTATTAATAATTACGATCGTAGCACTGCCACCAATATTGCCATCAATTGTTCTTTTCCATATGAGTTACCCTTTTCTTTTGTTTTTCTAATAGTAATTACGATCGTAGGACTGACCTGTTAACACGGCATGACACCACATAAAGTTAATATGTAACATCTCATATTTTTCAGTTAATTGAAAGTTATCATCGTTTATTCTTGTAAGGGGCTTTATTGTCAATTATGAAGCTTATGTGTTATTTATGCTTATTTCTTAGTTGTCATGAATTTTTAATGAAAGTTAGTAATCAAAATATTAAATTGAACAATAATAATAATATTGATAATATTATTAATAATAAAAATAGTAATCATAATAATAAGTTATAAAAATAATAATGCTAATAATAATAATGAGAATAATGATAAGAATAACTGCAAGACCGGTGAAGGATTTGCACTTACAACACAACAACGCAATGAAGAGAGTTGCTAAGAACACTTGACTAATCAAACAGTGAAACCAGTTAATCACTTGTAATGATACTAAGAACACAAGTAAATATGAGACAAAACAAGATAGCAAAACACACAAGGAGTTGATTTTTAAGATTGCAGTATATTGCTTTCTCAAGTTTTATTACAAATGTTACAAAGCATATTCAGAAAGTTACAAGTACTTGAGATGCATATACTACATCCTACAGCCGGCCATACAATGAATGCCAGTTGGATACAATTGACTAGGCATAAACAAAATCAATTGTAGAGTCAAAAACTAGATTGTCTTTTGACTAGTGACTATGACATGCCATAACTCACATCCTAATATATTACAAAAAGGATAAAGTACATGAAGTAGAAAATTACTGAGTCAAGACCTCAATTTACAGCTACTAAAAGCATGGACCTTTTCGCCAACTTATGTAAGTTGGTGATTTTACAGAGTTGCAGCGGAAAGGGGTCCAGCTTTATGAAAAGTACATCAGATAAAGCATGTGTTAAAAGTCTTCGAAAGAAATATATCTTCTAGTGTTGGCTTCGGAAGAATTTGTCATTAAAGCTTTGGAAGACTTCATCTTTGGCTTCAGAAGATATTGGTTTTGGCCTCAGAAGATATTGGTCTTGGCTTCGGAAGATATTGGTCTTGGCTTCGGAAGATTTCACACTTAGAATATTCTGATGCTGGTGTGAAACTTCCGAAGCATTCTTCTTCAGTACACTTGTGCATGCATGCAGGAGAGTTTGAGTGTTTGAGTTGCATCAGCCTTTATATTTAATCCTTACAAACTCCCCCTAGGCTGATGCTACCAAAACACTTTGAAGACTTCAGATATCACCAGTCCTCATTATGATAATGACCATCCCTTTCTTCATGAGATGATCAGGATCACTTAGACTCTCAAAGTGTCTTCTCATGTCAAAGAGATTATGCAGATGCATATTGAACATGTCTTGCCATGTGTATACATTCTCAATGCCTTGATCTATCATGACATGCCACCTTTCTGTATTTGTGGTGTATGTCTAGGACAGGATGGGTCTCCCTGATGCTAGAGGAGCTGTTTGAATGGGAGATGATGGAGCATCCTCTGGTTGCACATCCTCAGGATGTTCTGACTCATCCACAAGTTCTGAAAAGGATGAATTTTCCTTCTTCTTCTTTGGCTTTGGTTTTGAAGCCACCATTTTCCTTCTTTTTGTTCCTTTTAACTAAGAATACTGGCCTGCAGCACCTGATTGATCTTCTTTGTCTTTCTGAGTTGGGTCTTTCTCCCTCACAGTTTCAGAAGGAGATAGAGTTTGACCCTGCTATGGATCAGAAGATGAAGCTTGCTGAGTCTCAGCAGGAGTTCAGGTTGTGTTGTCTCAGGTTGTTTAACCTTAACCTCCACTTCAGGTGGAGCTTGACTTGGAGGGGAGTGTAAGTCTATTAGCTCTCCACTCTTGATCTTCTGCTTGATTACCCTGATATGCTCATCTATAATGGACAGAGACATAGGGCCAAGTCTCTTTCCAGAGAATCCATACACCTTTAAGAAGCTCATCATCCTTTGCCTATCTGCAAACTTCTTCATACTTTTCTGGATGATGGGTCTTGACTTTGCGGCCTCTTACCTTAGCTTCCTTTTGGTGATTTTTCTTTCCTTGACTATCTCAACTTCAAGTTGTTTGAGGTACTTAAACTCAATACAGTCATAGGATAAGGAAATAAGTGCAACAGCCTGATAGAGGTCTGTGGCACTCAGGTAGTTAATCATTTTGATCATATCTTTTTCTTTGTCTATCTGAGATTCTTGTTGAACCACATCCTCTTGTACAAGACTTTCCTGAACTAGGGATAGAGTAGGCATATGCTTGTATAGTCTTTTCTTTCTTCTTTCTTCTTTGATTTGAATCAATAGCTCTGCATCTTCTACCTTCTTTCTTTCCTTTGACACTTCCATGTCAACCAGTTCATTTAATTCTTCTAAGGGGAGAGAAATGACATTATCAATGTCATAGTTCCTGGTCTGCAAGTAGTTGATCCTGACTTCCCTCAACTCATCATCTTGAGTGTTTGGCCCGGGGGCAGTCTTGATAGTAGTTTCCATGAGTCTTGCAGACCGAATAGAAGAATCTTCTCCCCTTAGCCTCCTTTTCCTCTCTCTTTCTCTCCTCCTCCTCAATCTCCTCAGAAGTCATTTTTATTTTTCCTTTGTCACTCACAGAACTTTGTGACTCAAGGTGGAGAGAGCTTTGGCCTTCATTGCTTGGTGTAGCTTCCAAGCTTTGGCCAAAGAGAGGTTGAGATGCACCTTCACCAGTAGGTGTCTCAAAAAGGGTATGAACCTCTACAGCAGTTGATGTTGATGAGACAGGACTCTCAGGTTCTAGCACTGGGCCTTCAGTCAAGGTTTCCCCAATGAAACTAATCTTAGGGTCTGCCTCAACATCCAGTTGACTGATGGCATTGCCTGATTGCCTTAGTCTCCTTCTGAAGCTGAACTCTGCAATGATCCTGTCTTGGATTTTTTGAGCCAGCTTGTCAGCTTGTCTTGATTGGCTTTGGTTGGCAAGTGCCATGGTGACTAGATCCAGACTTTCATAAAAGTTCAAGGTCTAAAAATTGAAGACCTTTTTCTGTCCTTGAACTCTAAGAATGATGAGGGCTCTTCTACTTTCATCATACCTCCACCCAATAATGTGATTTGAAGTTGGTGGAGATGACTTAGCCCTTGGTATTCCTTTCTCAAAAAGACTCTGAATGTAGGAGTCTATGGAGTTCACATCAATGTGAACTTGAGGAAGTTGCTGAGTATGCATAATTGCAAGTGAAGATGGTGAGTCCTCAATGTACATACTCCCTGAAGAACTCCCAGGTTCTGTAAGTGTAATGACTTTCTCCCCCTTTTTGGTAGCATCACCCTCTTGCATAGGTGAGCTAGGAGTTAGGTCAATCATACTCACAGGTTCTTGTGTTCCTGGTTGAGCTCCTCTTAAAGGTCTCCCAGGTAGTTGTTCCCTGAGATAAGAAATATCATGTTGCTAATCATTGACCCTGTTTTGCAAGATAGTTACTTGAGTTTCAAAATGACTGACCTTGGAGACTAAGTAGGTGTATGTTTGTGATAGTTTTTGAACCTTTAGTCTTAAATTCCCCTCATCATCATCAGAAGAATCATTGGGGGATGAGATGATTGGACCAGATCCTCTCTCTTATCACCAACTTCAGGTTCTTGGCTGCTGGATTTCCTTTGCCCACTGGCAGCCTCAGTTGAGGTGTCAATGGGCTGAGTTGCCATGGTTGAGATTTTAATGACGGAATCACTTGCAAAAGTGAGAGTCTCTTCCATATGGACATCCTGAACAGGTTCAAAAGTGTCCACCTCAATAATGGATGACTGATGTGTTCTTGATATAGGAGACTCGGGAGCACTCATATCTCTTTGAGTAGTGAAAAAGAAGAGAGAATCATGGTACTCACTGAAACCTAAATCTTCATCAGCATAGAAGTCAAGGTTAGGAATGGGTTGGTTTAAATCTAAAGGTTGGGGATGATAGCTGTCCTGTAGGACCGGTGAAGGGTATGCACTTACACACCACAACACAATGAGGAGAGTTGCTAAAAACACCTAACTGATCAAACAGCGAAACTGGTTAACCTTTTGTAATGATACTAAGAACACAAGTAAATATGAGACAGAACAAGATAGCAAAACACATAAGGAGTTGGTTTTCAAGATTGCAGTATATTGCTTTCTCAAGTTCTATTACAAATGTTACAAATAATGGAAAGTTACAAGTACTTGAGATACATATAATACATCCTATAGCCGGCCACACTTTAAAGATTAGCCGGATACAATTGACTACACACAAACAAAATCAATTGTAGAGTCAAAAGGTAGATTGCCTTTTGACTAGTGACTATGACATGCCATAGATCACATCCTAATATATTACAAAAAAGATAAAGTACATGAAGTAGAAAGTTACAGACTCAAGACCTCAATGTACAGTTACTAAAAGCATGGACCTTTTCACCAACTTATGTAAGTTGGTGACTTTACAGAGTTGCAGCGGAAAGGGGTCCAACTTTATATAAAGTACATCATATAAATCATGTGTTAAAAGTCTTTGGAAGAAATCTGTCTTCTAGTGTTGGCTTCGGAAGACTTTGTCTCTGAAGCTTCGGAAGACTTCATCTTTGGCTTCGGAAGATATTGGTCTTGGTTTCGGAAGATTTCACACTTAGAATATATATGTTGCGGGTGTGAAACTTCCGAAGCATTATTCTTCAGTACACTTGTGCATGCATGCAGGAGACTTTGAGTGTTTGAGTTGCATCAGCCTTTACATTTAATCCTTACAAACTCCCCCTAGGCTGATGCTACCAAAACACTTTGAAGACTTCAGATATCACCAGTCCTCATTATGATAATGACCATCCCTTTCTTCATGAGATGATCAGGATCACTTAGACTCTCAAAGTGTCTTCTCATGTCAAAGAGATCATGCAGAGGCATATTGAACATGTCGTGCCATGTGTAGACATTCTCAATGCCTTGATCTATCATGACATGCCACCTTTCTGTATTTGTGGTGTATGTCCAGCACAGGATGGGTCTTCCTAATGCTAGAGGAGCTGTTTGAATGGGAGAGGATGGAGCGTCCTCTGGTTGCACATCCTCAGGATGTTCTGACTTATCCTGAGGTTCTGAAAAGGATGCTTCTTTCTTCTTCTTCTTTGGCTTTGGTTTTGAAGCCATCCTTTTCCTTCTTTTCGTTCCTTTTAACTGAGAAAACTTGCCTGTAGCACCTGATTGATCTTCTTTGTCTTTCTCGGTTGGATCTTCCTCCCTCACAGGTTCAGAAGGAGAGGGAGTTTGATCCTGTTGTGGATCAGAAGATGAAGCTTGCTTAGTCTCAGGAGGATGTTCAGGTTGTGTTGTCTCAGGTTGTTCAACCTTAACCTCCACTTTAGGGGGAGCTTGACTTGGAGGAGAGTGTAAGTCTATTAGCTCTCCGCTCTTGATTTTCTACTTGATTACCCTGATATGCTTATCCATAATGGATAGAGACATAGGGCCAAGTCTCCTTCTGGAGAATCCATACAACTTCAAGAAGCTCATCATCCTCTGCCTATCTGCAGACTTCTTCATACTTTTCTGGATGATGGCTTTTGACTTTGCAGCCTCTTCCCTTAGCTTCCTTTTGGTGATCTTTCTTTCTTTGAATATCTAAAGATCAAGTTGTTTGAGGTACTCAAACTCAATATAGTCATAGGATAAGGAAAGAAGTGCAGCAGCCTGATAGAGGTTTGTGGCACTCAGGTAGTTGATCATTTTGATCCTATCTTCTTCTTTGTCTACCTGAGGTTCTTGTTGAACCACATCCTCTTGTACAGGACTTTCCTGAAGTAGGGATAGAGTAGGCACATGCTTGTACAGTCTTTTCTTTCTTCTTTCTTCTTTGATTTGAATCAATAGCTCTGCATCTTCTGCCTCCTTTCTTTCCTTTGACACTTCCATGTCAACCAGTTCATTTAATTCTTCTAAGGGGAGAGAAATGACATTATCAATGTCATAGTTCCTGGTCTGCAAGTAGTTGATCCTGACTTCCCTCAACTTATCATCTTGAGTGTTTGTCCTGGGGGCAGTTTTGATAGTAGTTTCCATGAGTCTTGTAGACCGAATAGAAGAACCTTCTCCCCTTAGCTTCCTTTTCCTCTCTCTCAATCTCCTTAGAAGTCATTTTTCTTTTCCCTTTGTCACTCACAGAGCTTTATGACTCAAGATGGAGAGAGCTTTGGCCTTCATTGCTTGGTGTAGCTTCCAAGCTTTGGCCAAGAGAGGTTGAGATGCACCTTCACCAATAGGTGTCTCAAAAAGGGTATGAATCTCTATAGCAGTTGATGTTGATGAGACAGGGCTCTCAGTTTCTAGCACTGGGCCTTTAGTTAAGGTTTCCCCTATAAAACTAATCTTAGGGTCTGCCTCAACATCTAGTTGACTGATGGCATTGCCTGATTGTCTTAGTCTCCTTTTGAAGCTAAACTCTGCAGTGATCCTGTCTTGGATTCTTTGAGCCAGCTTGTCATCTTGTCTTGATTGGCTTTGGTTGACAAGTGGCATGGTGACTAGATCTAGACTTTCATAGTAGTTCAAGGTCTGAAAATTGAAGACTTCTTGCTGTCCTTGAACTCTATGAATGATGAGGGACCTTTTATTTTAATCATATCTCTACCCAATAATGTGATTTGAAGTTGGTAGAGATGACATAGCCCTTGGTATTCCTTCCTCAAAAAGACTCTGAATTTAGGAGTCTCTGAAGTCCACATCAATTTGAACTTGAGGAAGTTGCTGAGTATGCAGAATTGCAAGTGAGGATGGTGAGTCCCCAATGTCCATACTCCCTGAAGAACTCTCAGGTTTAGTAAGTGTAATGACTTTCTCCCCCTTTTTAATAGCATCACCCTCTTGCATAGGTGAGCTAGAGGTTAGGTTAATCACACTCACAGGTTCTTGTGTTCCTGGTTGAGCTCCTCTTAAAGGTCTCCCAGCTAGTTGTTCCCTGAGATAAGAAATCTCAAGTTTCTGATCATTGACCCTGTTTTGCAAGGTAGTCACTTGAGTTTCAAGATGACTGACCTTGGAGACTAAATAGGTGCATATTTATGATAGTTTTTGCATCTTTAGTCTCAAATTCCCCTTATCTTCATCAGAAGAATCATTGGGGGATGAGATGATTGGACCAGAGTCCTCTCTCTCATCACCAGCTTCAGGTTCTTGGCTGCTAGATTTTCTCTGCTCACTGGTAGCCTCAGTTGAGGTGTCAATGGGCTGAGTTGCCATGGTTGAGGTCTTAATGATAGAATCACTTGCAAAAGTGAGTCCCTTTTCTATATGGACATCCTGAACAGGTTCAGAAGTGTCCACCTCAGTAATGGGTGATTGATGTGGGCTAGATATAGGAGACTCATGAGCACTCATCTATCTTTGAGTAGTGGAAAAGAAGAGAGAATCATGGTACTCACTGAAACCTATATCTTCATCTATATAGAAGTCATGGTTAGGAATGGGTTGGTTTAAATCTAAAGGCTGGGGATGGTAGCTGTCCCCTGAAGGTTGTTAACTTGAGTGTTGAGACTCAGAGTGAATGCTTAAGGCATTTGGACTTGTGAGCTCATCAGGATAAGCATGAGGAACCTCAGCACTAATCTTTGAAGGAATGGGAGTGGTCTGCTCCTTAGAAGAAGTGGGAGCTTTAGTGTCCATTTCTTCCTGTGTGGGTAAGTATATGGGGGCCTGCACAGACTGAATTGTCTAAGTAGCGGTTCGTTTGTGTTTTCTTTGGTAGGTGAGGGTGATTTGTGGTTGTTGTTGTGGTTAGGATGTAGACTATGTGGGTTTAACATTAGCTAGTGCTGCTAGGTTGTCACCTTGAGCAATGAGCTCTAACATTTTTGGGACAAGGGCTGTTTCTACCCTAGAGAAGCCAATAGTGGGCTTTCTTAAGATTTTAAAGATGTCGGGCTTCATCTATCCCAGTTTAAGAATATTACCTGTTCCCCTTATCTGTGAGCTCAGTTCACAGTTAAGAATGTATTGAACATATCTAAGGAACATGTAGTATTCTAACGAGTCCAAGTTTGCAAGCAAATTTGTATAAACAAACTAAGAGTACCTAAACTTGACTCCCTGAACCATCCCATGGAAAATGAAGGAGAGATCTTCAGGAATCTGGTCCCATCCTCCATGCTTGTTTGACAAGCTATGAGTAACCACATGGAGCAGGAATTTCCATTGGGATGAGACCTTTCTTTTCTTGAAGGTCTTTACAAAGAAGTCTCCCTCATAGCCCATCTGCTCAAAGGAGTAATTAACAGCTTCTTTAGGGAAGAAGACCTCACCTTCTTCATCATCCATCTGAAGATGAGTGTTGATGATGGCCGAAGTGATGAAGACTGTTCTCCCCTGCACTGTGGCAGACAGTGCCTTCTCCCCATCCATTACGACCTCTTGGCAGGTCTTCCAAAATTTGAGCAGATGATCCTTATATATTGTATGATCAATGGTAAAGGAGGTGAAGTAGCTGGATAGAGCTAAGAAACGACAAACCTCTGAGAAATATGGATCTTTCTCAGAGTGTAACAGAGCAACTTGGTTGTGTTGCCTGTGTAACTACATGGAGAAAATTTCTATGGTTTAGGTTAGCCACTGTGAGAAAGCTTAAGGATGAAGAAAGATGAATGAAAACAATTTTAGATAGAAATTTGGGCTTTAGGTTTGGAGGAAATATGAAGATGATAGAAAGAGAGGGAACCATTGGGTTTATATGTGAAAAGGATTTAAGACAAAGTTAAGGATAGAGGATAAACTTTGAAATCCTGATGTCGGTCCCACCTCTGAAAAAGTAGTTTTCTTGGAAGTCAAAAAGCTTCCGAAGGTAAATTGTCTTTGGAAGTTTTTAATGAGAAAAGCTTCCGAAGCTAAAATGACTTCGGAAGAATTTCCTAAGAGTTATGAAAAATTTTGCTCTGGAAGAGAATTAAAACTTGGATGCTTTGTTCAGAAGAGCAAAGCTTCCGAGAGTTAATTTGCTTCGGAAGAAAAAGGTCCTTGGAAATATATAAGTGTCTGAACAAGTGTTAAGCTTATGAAGGTGATGAACTAGACAACTTAGGACACACAGATTTTAAGAAATAATATCAATTAGTTTTAAGAAAAACTTACTCAAAGTTAATAATCCCAATAGTTGATATAAGATACTTAAATCTCTGTTCATCAAAAGCTTTTGTAAACAAATCAGCATATTGTTCATTTGTGTGAACTTTTACTAGTTTAATTAATCCATTTTCAAAATTATCACTAATTAAATGATATCTGATGTTAATGTTTTTTGTCCTTGAGTGTTACACATGATTCTCTGTGATAGAGATAGCATTTTTGTTGTCTATGTGAATGGGCGTCTCCTTGAAGTTTAATCCATAGTCAAGCATCTGATTCTGAATTCATAGCACTTGAGCATAGCAACTTGCAGCAGCAATGTATTCAGCTTCAGCAGTTGATGTAGAAACACATGATTGTTTCTTGCATTACCATGAGACAACCCTTCCACTAAGAAACTGACATCCCCCAGATGTGGACTTTGCAGTCATGTTGCAACCACCCATAATCACTATCTGTATAAGTATACAACTTGAAGTTAGAATTCTTATGATACCAGTGACCAAGTGTTGAAGCACCTTTGAGGTATCGTAGAATCCTCTTAGTAGTGATAAGGTGAGACATCTTAGGGTTGGTTTGATATCTTGCACAAATACACGTAGCAAACATGATATCAGGCCTGCTAGTTATAAGATACATAAGAGACCCAATCATAGCCCTGTAAAGGTGTTCATCCACACACTCCCCCTCAAGATCAGGTCCAAGGGAGTGGTTTCTTGATATAGGTGTCTTAGCAATCTTACAATCAGTCATCTTGAATCTCTTGAGTATGTCTTGAACATACTTTGACTGACTAATGAAGATTCCATCTTCAACTTGCTTCACTTGAATTCCCAAAAAGAAATTGAGTTCCCCCATGGCACTCATTTCAAATCTGTCCTTCATCAGCTTCTCAAAGTCTTTGCAGAGCTTTGGATTAGTTGAACCAAATATGATGTCATCTACATACACTTGGACTAGAATTAAGTCATTTCCCTGTCCTTTGATGAAGAGAGTTCCATCTATAGTACCCCTTCTGTATCCATGCTTGCAGAGATACTAAGATAGAGTCTCATACCACTTCCTTGGTGCCTGATGCAGCCCATATAGAGCTTTGTCAAGCTTGCAGACATAATCAAGATTATCAAGATCTGCAAAACCAGGTGGTTGTTTGACATACACGTCTTCATCAATCACCCCATAAAGAAAAGCACACTTGACATCAAGTTGATTGACCTTGAAGTTCTTGAATGCAGCAAATGCCATGATATCCTAATAGCTTCCAGTCTTCCTACAGGAGCAAAGACATCAGTGTAGTCAATACATTCTTCTTGTGTGTATCCTTGAACAACTAGTCTAGCTTTATTTTTGATGATAATGCCTCTATCATCCTTCTTGTTTCTAAACACCCATTTGGTTCCAATAGTAGTCTTCCCAAGAGGAAAAGACAAAGGTTCCAAACTTTCTACCTTTTGAATTGAAGTAGCTCCTCTTGCATAACTTTAACCCAACTTCCATCCTTTAGAGCCTCATCAATTTTCTTTGGCTCTATCTTGGACAAGAAAAAGGAGTGAAGACAAACATTTACTTCATGGGTTTGTCCTCTTGTTCTTAGTCTAGAGTCAACATCTCCAATGATGTTTGTAGTGGGATGAGACTTGTGGATCCTTAGCTGAGGGATCATAGCAATTTGCTGAGTTAAATCAAAATTAGAAAAATTTAGATCTAGCATTGATGTTTCTCCCATCACATCAGCACACTTATCAAGAGAAACTTGATCCAATGAGTGCGTGACATCATTGATGTTGTCTATGGAGGGATTATCAGCATCAAGAAATTCCTGATCACTGTCACCACCACCATCATGTTCTTCTACATTTGAAGTGTCCTTATCTGGTTGTTGAGCCTCTGAGCTTCAATTTGAAGGCATCACAGATGTATCAGCTGAATTTGTCATTGTAGTGTGATAAAGACCTCATTTGCAGAAGTAGTTACAACTGGAGCTAAAGATGTGTTACTTAAAGGTCTTCTTATCTCAAATCTTGGGCCGGGATCACTTGTAGGTAAGATTTCTATAGATCCTAAAACAGTCTCACAATATTTGTTAAAAAAGTTGGTAACTAAGTCAAGATCATAAAGCCAATCAGGACTAGAACCAGCCACACAGGGTGTGTGTTCATTGAAAGTCACATTGGCTGACTCCTCAACAATTCTAGTTCTAAAATTGTATAATCTATAAGCCTTAGCTTGGGAAGAGTATCCAGTGAAGTGTCCATCATCTGATTTCTCAGGAAATTTGGAAATTTGACATTTGGTATTCAAGATCGTGCAAGGACATCCAAAAGACCTGCGAAAACCAATGAAAGGTTTCCTCTTGTGCCAAAGTTCATAAGGAGTCTTTCCATGAGTCTTAACCACTAAAACTATATTTTGCACATAGCAGGAAGTGTTGACTGCCTCTGCCCAGAAGGTGATGGGCAGTTTAAAGTCAAACAGCATGGTTCTTGCAGCTTTAATTAGTGTCCTGTTTCTCCTCTCAGCAACACCATTTTGCTGAGGAGTCCTGGGAGCGCTGTATTGTCTTGTAATACCCTTTTCATCAAAAAATGTATCAAAGATTTGGTTCTTGAATTTAGTTCCCTGATCACATCTTATGGTTTTGACCTTGCGATCAGATTGATTCTCAATCTTTAAGATGAAATTCTTTAGAATCTCAGGAGTCTCATCCTTAGTTCTAAGGAAAAAGCCCCAAGTGAATCTTGTAAAGTCATCTGTGATAACTAAGCAATAAGAGGTCCTTCCTAGACTCATTACACTGGTGGGGCCAAAGAGATCCATATGTAGCAAATGTAGGGGTGTAGTGATGGAGTTTCTTTCCTTAGGCTTGTGAGATACCTTATGTTGCTTCCCTTTCAGGCATGCAACACAATGATCATCACTTGTAAACTCTTTCTTTGGCATTCCAGTTACCAAATAATTCTTAATTAGTTTATTCATGTTCATAAAGTTTACGTGGCACATTCTTTTATGCCATAGGAAAGACTCATTGCTATTGGCTTTAGATAGAAAGCATGAAACTTCTCTAGAGGGAGATGTTTCTTGCAAGTCAATCTTGTACATGTTCTCTTTCCTGGGGGCTCTAAGCAGGATATGCTCATAAGGAATGACCACCCCAGTCTTGAGAACAATGCACTCATGCTCAGTAAGGAGCATGTTATGACTCTGATCACAAAATTGGGATACACCTAGAAGATTGTACCCAAGCTCCTTGACAAAGTTTACCTTCTCAATACTGAGCTTACCATTTGTGACCTTGCCCCTTCTAGAAATGTAACCACCTTTATCTCCTCCAAAAGAAACTGGCCCTCCATCAATCCTTTCAAAGTTCTGGAGTAGTGACCTATTGCCTGTCATGTGCCTGGAACAACCACTATCAATGATCCAGACATTCTTGTTTGTCTTGAGTTGTTCCTGCATAATGAAAATGATTAGTTACATTTGGAAAACCAAGCCTTACTGGTCTTGGGCTCACTAAAAGAAGTAGAAGGTAATGCAATAGTAATAGATCCTATAGTTATGCTTTAAGGATCTTGAGCTCTTGATGATGGAGAACATTAAGTCACTTGGTCTTTCTTTGACTTCCACACCACCTTTGGAAGTTTGGACTTGACCTTCAACACTTCGGAAGCTTTTGAGACTTTGGAAGTTTTGATGACTGGACCTTCGGAAGAGTCCACAAACACTACAGAAAACTTCAGTGCTTTGGAAGTATTCCTTGCTTCCGAGACCAAATTTTCTACCGAAGGCAATTTTCCACTTGCCTTCTTCTTTGTTTTGGAGCTTCCGAAGGAAACAGACTTTCCTTCCGAAGCTGAAATTTTCTTAGAACTCTTGGAAGTCTTTTTCCTAGTCATATGTGTGACATCCGGTAATTTTACATTACCAAACTCCGTTAGTTCCGTTACGTCTTGCATACACATGTCTTGAGCACGCACTAGTTGTTGTTTAACGTTGGTGACCTAGTAATAAATAATAATGTTAGATTAATGATAATTTAACTGATTATGTGATTGTTGTGTTATGTGTATGTGTTTACGTGATTTTAATGTTCATTGTGGAAATTAATCGCGTAACATGGAAACTTGTGTATTGATTCGTATGTGTTGAGTTTTATAAAAATAAAATATATAATTATGACTATGAGTCTATATGCTTAATAACTTAGTTAAAAATGCTTTTAAAAAGGAGTTAAAAGTTAATTTTTATAAAAATACAAACAACTAGGGCTTAAATGGTAATTATGCAAAATTAAATTAAATAAAACAAAACCCTAGCCCCCCCTTACACCCATCGGCCGCGACTTCATCCCCATACCCCCTCCCTTTGCGATTTCAACCAAGAACAAGCAAGAAAGCATCGGATTTGATTGATTTCAAGGGTTGCAACAAGTTAGAATCATCAAATACAAGCCATTACACGTTTAAAGGTTAAAATTTTACAAGTTTTAAGGAGTTTTCTATTTGGCTGAACCCTAATTCGTGTATAGGTGTTCATGATGTCGAATTTTGGTCAATTGATGATGCTATCATGTTAGTTAGATTGTATACATGTTAGTTAACGTCAATTATGCAAGAATGATACGTTTTTGATGAATTGTTCATGAACTTTGATTTATGATAAACCCTAATTGGAAAATTGATGTGATTATATGAGATTGATGATTGTATGATGATTATATGATGATTAGCAGGTTGTATGAATGCTAGATTACATTGATCTTGCAAAAAGTTGATGAATTGAAGGTTGTGTTCATAGGTTACTAATAATAGTAACTTTATTTTCATGATATGATGATTTGATGGTGGATTGATGTTGTTGAAGGGTTTATGATGATGTATGTATGATAGATTGATGATATGGATGCTAGAAAACTAGGAATGAATGTTGTAGTTCATAGATTTCCAAAAGTAGAAACTTTTGATCATGAAGGTTAGTGAATTATGATGTTTGGATGTTGTTGATCATGCTTAGATGTTGATATGAACTTGAATTGGTGTATTATTAATGAATTTATGAATACATTGGGTGTTTGATAGATTTTGGGATGTGCTTTCCCAAAAGGGAAACTTTATTTGCACAAAGTTTGAAAAATAATAGTTTGAGCATGTTTGGGATATTAGGAGCATGTTAGTATGTTCATGGATGATTTCTAATGTGATAGAATATATTAATTTAGTTGTATAGAATGCTTGGATGATCATGGGTGATGTATGGACTTTGATGATCGTGTATGATATTGATGGTTGACTAGTAGTTAAGACATCATGTTTAGGACTAGAAATTAATTATTGCGGTGTATGTTGAATGCAATGAACATGGTTAATGAATATGATTGTGATCATCATACACGCGTACGAATCTGAGGCCCCTACTTAGTAGGATTGGCAGGGTTTAGGATGTGAAGTCGTGAGTAGCTTCACATGGCATGTAGTGCGTGATTTGATCTTTGTGTGGCGTGTTAGTTGTGTTGTAACTGGTGGGCATGTTAATGTTTTAGATTCGCAGGACTTGTATGATATTTAGTGGTATGATGATCTAAGTAATGCATTGGATAATGTAGCACCTCATGTGATTTGAATGTTAACCATGTATGTTATATGTTCACGTTTGCTTAATTGAATTATAACTCATGATGTCACTAACGGGTCAAACGGGTCAACTATGTCAAACATGTCTGTATTCTGAAACCTTGAGTCTTTGGTTGTAGTGTGCTTAGGGTTCCACATGCTATCTATTTACACGTACTCATGTACTTACATGATCTAGGTAACCTCTGAAGGTTGTCTGTCCACTCTTGCTTCCAAAGTAAACCCTAAGTAGTTGTTACGCATATCAGGTGAGTTCACGCCCCACTCTTTATTTAATCTCTTTTAGGGGAGATAGCATACTGGTAATTTACAAACGCTTTATATATGTTTAAGTTGTGTATAATATTAATATAGTGCTATTTACCTTGGAAAAGTCCTCACACTTTCGAATTGTTAATATTGAATAGCGGGGAAATTTGGGTAGTACTACTGGGTCTGACGAGCCCCACATGTGTGACTCGAGATCAACCGGGTGCAATTTGTCCTAAAGAATTTTGTCACGACCTGATAAGTTGTGACAGGAGGCAACAACTTATCACAGTCAGCTTCAATTGCGAAATCACTATGAATTAATATTTATTATTAATAGACTAGCTATCTGTTACAATGCACTGCTTAGATATCACAACTGTTAAATTGTTTATATTTGCACGCCAACTCTTGAACTCATCAACCGTTGTGTTGATATTTTAGTATGCTATTCTCAGGTCATTAACTTCGCTTGCCTTTAGGAGCACTGCACGGATTCATCATGCATTCTAAGACTCTATCTTAAAGACATATTTGTTGGTTTTATTTATTAATGTTTACTCATTTGGGTTGGCGCATGTTTTGCCATAGTATGCATTTATATACTTTGGGTTTCTTACTTACAAAACGCTTCCGCATAGTTTTCAAGTTTAAACTTTAGTTGATTTTATTTTAACGTTGGCATATAGAGTCGTTCTGAGTAACTATTGACTGTGATCCTGGTTTGTTCACATGCCTCGCGGTAAAACTCCGCACGTGGATTTTAAGGGTGTGACAATATGAAAAGCACCTCTTGGATTGTATGGACAATCCTTAGCAAGATGAGAAGTACTTTCACACATAGCACATTCTTTTTTCTTCTTCCCAAGAGCCTTTTGCTAAGAACAAGACTGCTTTTGATCACATCTCTTCTCCACCTTCATCTTTGCATATGCTAAGACAGTCCTTTTGGGCTGAGAACTGTTTTTGGAGTTGGATGGTCAAGGTTATGTAGCAGTGGTACACAACAGATCAGCCTTCTTCTTGGTGCTGAGATGATTTGAACATGAACCAGAACTCTTTGAAGAAGAGTTTAGGTTGATGTCTTCAGTCTTCACCACTTCAAACCCTGTAGAGATAAAAACTTGTTTCTGCCTAGAATCAAAAGTGGCCTTGATCTCTTGAGCCTTCATAGCTTTTCTCTTGCTCTTTCTGATCAAGTTCTTCCTCATAGACTTGGTCATCACAGTCTTCTTCTTCTCCTCAGAAAGATAGTGACCCTTCTTAGAATCCTCCTCTTCATTCTTCTCAGAGGAATTTTTCACTATCACTTCTTCATCCTCTTCACTTAAGAGGTCTATGAGAGAACGCTCATCTTCACAAGTTCCACACCTGGGTGATCTTACAGACAAGATTGTGTGTGGAGGAGCTATCTCAATAGAACCAAGTCCCTGCTTGTTTTGATAACACACCTTGTTAGGCTGGGATAAACATATCATGTTCTTGAAGGTCTCTTCTTCAAGAACACACCTTTCGGCCCTGGCTTTGCTGATCACAAGCTCAGCCTGGCACTCAGTCAGCTTAGTTATGAGATCCTTGATCTGAGTCCTATAATTTGTATGCTCATGTTTTAGAACTAAAATGGTTTTCTCTAAGTCCTCTATCTTTAGTTTATAATCACTTTCAGTCTTTCTAAAATCAGCTTTTAAGATGTTTAAGGACTCAAGATCAGATCTCATTTCTAAGTTGTAGGACATGTATCTATTTACTTTAGCAATACATTAAAGGGTACAGAGATGTTCCAATAACTTGGCTTCATCATGATCCATCATTAGTGTTTGGTTTGGAGAGGCATCTTCCACTTGAAAACTCCAGTCAAAGCCTCCTTCTTCAACAGCAACTGCAGCTTGCTGCTTTGGCTTCTCATTCTGGGTGGCTTTGTTGTTAGGATTTGGTATTTGACCAAACACCAACTGATTAACGTGTTAAACCAAACCAAATAGTGCGAAATCCTATTTGATTGGCGATCCAATCAGTAAGAACGCACGTAGACACAATAATGTATTGAATCTAACATCAAGAATCGATTAGAAATTGAACTACAACGTTCTATGAACTTGGAGTACGAACTTAGAGGCTTCTGGACGACTAGGGTATGTCTCGAGTCGAAGTGGATTCAATGCTTACGTTTGAAGTGGATCCAATCAGTGAGAACGCAAATCTTCTGATGTACCTCGTTGGTTGTTAAGGTTTGAAGTTGACCCATCTGGTGTGGTACTCCCTCTTTAGAGCAGCTTCAAACTAGCCTGACCTCTTACGAGGGTCAACCTATAGCAAGTTTAAGTTTGCTAACTGGTTAAGCTCAAAACCTGGAAGAGTCTTCAGATCGTGTGGAAATCTGAAGTAATCTATTCCCTTCTCACGTTTAACTGCGTAAACGTTGAGGTCTGCAAAATGTGCCCACGCTATGATCTGCCTGCCACCTTTTGATGTTTCTTGACCTTATACAGTTTGGTGTAGATAGTTGACGTTGTAGCGCTGCGTTGGGCTCTGATTTCTTCAAAACATGCTGCCCATTCAGCCTTTTTGATGTTGACTTATGCGTCTGAGGCTTGGGCCTTCTCTTTATCCTTTTCTGACTCTTGCTCCATTTTATCCAGAGTCTCAAAAGTGTCACTGACAAGAGTTTCTCCCAGATTAGGAATGACATTTCCCTTATTGTCAGTGTACTCTGGATAGGGTTGTGCAGTGACATCTTCAATCTCGATCTCATCGACATCCTGAAGCTCATCGTCACTCTCCTTTTGCACAGTTGGAGCATCTTTCACAATCTCATCAGGATTGAGTCGGAACATTTCAGTCAGTTGCTCGTCGGTGAGATCATGTATTATTTCTCCTTCTTCAGGAGTGTAATTCACCGATCTCCTGACAATCCCCTACAGATCAAGAATCATTGTGAGTTGAGTCTTGATCTGTTGGAGAGGAGCAACATCATATTCATCTCCTTGAAAATGTGGATCTGCTTGATTTAAAACATGTAACACATCAATCATTTAGTCAACAAACAGAACAGTAAACATTAATAACAACCATAAACATTAATTACATTTATTAGAGACAATATTCAAATACACATAGTTTAAATAACATAAACAACTATGCATTACTTTTGTCTTGAATAGCTGATGTGTCAGTAGGATCAGCAGAAGATGATGGGGCTCCTTGGTCTTGATTTTTCTTTGTGCGCCTCTCTTGACCTTTAGCTGATGTAGATGCAACTGCATCTCTTTCATCATCATCATCATCATGATCGACATTATCACCCGCATCAATGTTATCCCCTTGATCATCACAGTCATCATCATCATCATCATCATCATCATCACTGTCATCATTATCACTGTCATCATCATCACCATCATCTTCATCTCCTTCTCGGATCTTTAGGAGCTCATCTTTGGATCCCTTCAGTCTCAGCATAAGCTTCTTGTTCTAGGCCTCTAAATCTTGTATCCTTTGTACTGAGGATGTATGCATCTCTCTCAGCTCTATGATCTCTTGGCTCTGGGCCTCTATCCTTTGGGATTGGGATGCATTAAGCTCCATCAGCTGATTAAGCTGAGAGGCTCGCTGTTCATCCATCGCCAGCAGCTTCAGCACTAACCTGTTAAGGTTAGCCAACTGCTCCTCTGACCCAAAAGATAGGTAAGAGGATCCAAAAACCGGTGGGACCTGTGAGGAGGTCCCAACTCCATGGCCTGTGGTGGTGGTAGTGGATGTAGAGAAGATTGGGGTTGGTATCGATGTGGATGGCTGTGGATGAGCTGTAGTGGTGGTGGATGGGAAGTGTATCTGGTGGAGTAGGTGTGGAAGTGGTGTATGAGCTGGTGGTAGTGGTGGGTGGAATGGTGGTAGTGGTGGTAGTGGATGTAGTGGTAGTGGTGGTAGTGGGAATGGTGGTAGCTGTGGTGGTGGCTGTGGTGGTGATAAAGGTGATTCTGTGTTTTTTCCTTTTCAAGCCATGGGGCTGAGCCATCCTCTTCTTCCTCGATCCAGTCGAGGAGGATGCTCCCCCTAGAGCGCGGCCTGGTAGATCAGGAGTATAAGTAGGATCATCAGTAGTCTCTCCCAATCCGCCTGGGCGTTCACCAACCACCCGGAGCCCTTGTTCTATGGGAACGACTTTACTTCCCACAGTCCGAGTCAGAGGCTCCTCATCTCACTCCTCCTCTCCATCACCAGGCATGAAATCCTGGTGGAGCCCAACATTCTCTGCTCCATCTCCAGTGGGGGCAGATGTTGGAGATGTAATATCAGCAGTGGGGCCCCTTTGTTGAGTGGGTCCTACATCTCCAGCATCCCCGCTATCATCGTCATCAGATTCATGCTCTGGGAGCAGTAGCTGCTCGTCGTCAGAGTCGCTGTCTGTGTGACACCACTTACCTCTCCCTGGCGCCACATAACTCTCATTGGCCAGATGGCCTATCAGTCTCTTCACCTGGGGCTTTACTTGCTTACCCCGGTAGACTCTCATACGACCCAGGGTCGTATCATCCATGATCTCTAAAACCACAGCATCGTGGCTTTCCTTGGGAAGCGATGGCAGCTTCTCATTGAAAATCAGCTGCAAGAATCTAGGGTACATGCAAAAACCCTCCTTACCCTTGCCTCCAGATTCTCCACAAGGTAAGAGAAGATCATGCTCGAGAAGCTGAAAGGGTAGTTCAGCACCAGTGCCACATAGGCATTTTGGATCTGGTCTGAAAGATCATCAAACCCACCTCTTCTGGAAGCGATGCACTTCAATATGACATGTGCCAAGTACTTGTACTGGGGACACAGGTTGCTTTTATTGAGCACACCTGAGTTGATGTCCCCAGCGTACTTAATCCTCAGAAAGCATCCTGTTACCGTCAGTGGATGTATCTTGGTGGGATGATCAGTATCGTCCCCCAGCTCAAGTACTCTCTGAATATCGGCAGCAGTGATCTCGATAGCCATCCCACAGATAGAGCTTTGTATGCTATACGGCTCTTGTGATCGATCAACAGAAGCATTCTCCCAAAATGCCTGGTGTAAAGACCTGTAGGGAGTGCAAGGAGTAGAAATGGCCTTGTGGATCCTTGATCGCCTAAGAAATGCGATGATCTCTGTAAACTCGGCGCCATTCCGAGTAGTATGGTCTATATGAGCACATATGTTGTGCTTAGAGTTGATTGACCATCTAGCAGCCATCAATCTGAAACACAATACACATAATCATTAGATACTCACATAACACATACCCGTTCTATGTAACTTGATAACATTCATTCTGATTCATTCATGCGAATGAATTTTGCGACTGAGTTCAGTCGGCTATTCTAACATGCGACTGGATTCATTCGGGTGAATGAACATGCAACTTAGTTCAATCGGTTGGCGGAGCCTACGATTGATTCAGTCGGCTGACTGAGCTCATTCGTATGTCACATTCGGCCGATTGAGCTATTCGGCCGGCTCAATCGTGCGATTTGAGTTCATCCAGACGATCAGTCGCACGACCCACTGTTCGATCAACTGAGGTTCGAATCTTGACCAATTCATGAAACTAAACGTGGTTTAATGGTTCTTTAGACTCGCAATCTCTTAACTAATGACCTATTAAACTTAGTTTTAACATTGTACTTAGTTTCAGTAGGTTATTTGGTCATTTAAAGATTCGGTTCTTGTTTCAATCGACCATTACACGTTAGGGCACCATTTCTCCTGATTTCTGTGAGATTTCATCTCAAAATACCTGTATAGATGCAAACACACTACAGAAGATCAAGAAGGAAGTATATTCGAGGTCTGGAGAAATTTGGGCAGAGTAACGGTATGATGTACGATTTAAGGGCGATTGGGAGTGGTGAGAAGAGTGCGATCGACTGTGTCCCTTTATATACTGAATCTGAGTTCAATCGGCCGACTGGACTCATTTGCTCTGTTCATTCAGGCGAATGAAGCTCAGTCGGGCGATTGACTCAGTCGATCACCTTTAGTCGGCCGATTGAAGCTCTGTCGGTCGACTGACTCATTCGCACTCTCCCATTCGGTTGAATGGCTCATTCGGATAAGTCATTTGGGTGAATGGTTCATACTCATGTCCATTCGGCTATAAAGGCATGAGAATGATCCATTCGTACGGTTGGTCCATACTCATGGTCCAGTCGTGCGAATGGGTCATACTCTTGAAAATTTTCTGACTTTATGACCATTTAACATTTAAAACCTTTTAAACTATTGAATTAACATTATGATCATTTGATCATCTCAGACATGATCATTTTAACTTGAAAACCTTTTGATCACCTCAGACGTGATCCTTTTAAATAATTTGTCACCTTAGATGTGACCAATTGTTGTTTGAAAGCACTTGTGGTCACCTCAGACATGACCTTTTAGATGATAAGGTCCCTTATCAACTTCGATGACATAGTCCGATACTAACATACAGAATTTGACAAACTTTTTACAGAAATAAAAGAAATAATACTGAAAACTTAAACAAACTAAGACATGTTTTTGTGTTTTTATGAGAGTTAATTCCTAAGATGTAGTTCTAAGGAATAATTATTCTGAGAGAGCAGCCTAAACCATTTAGACCATACATGGATCATTTAAGTTGGAATCATACAGGATATTCAAATCATTCAGGACAAGTTATTAAAAACAACTTTGATGCTCTTTCCTTGTTTTTCATCTGGAGTCATTTAGCAAATTTAGGAAATCATACTAGTACTCTTAGGTCCCCACACTGATTTGAACTTTCAAGAATTGTAGCCACAGTGATTGTCAGTATACTTGTCCTCTTAAATCCATACACAGACTTTCAACACAGTTTGGTGATCGTTTTAAGGTTTGTTTATTTCAACAAGCATTTGTGGATCCCACACTCATATGGTAATCAACATTCCTCAGAAGATTTTTGAGCGGTCTTAGGGTAGTGTTCAAGAAGCGACTATTCATAGAATTTTTCAAAGAGAAGCCAATCCTCAGGTCAGTGCCATCGCACAGTAGAGAGACGGCAAACAACAATGAGTTCTAGAATATATAGGTTATGCGTATCCTCAGGTCAGTGCCACCGCACAGCAGAGAGGCACATAATCTATCTTCTTGTTTGAGCAATTTTTCTTCTTTTAGCACAAATCTCACCAACAACCTAGGTTGTCAGTTTGATTGTATTTGCATTTTTCATGTGCTTTTGCTCATGCTTTGGTCTTACGCACACTTTTGTGGCATTTATTTTGCTCGTCACCCCTTATTGGAATCTTGTTGATTGTGTTAACCAGGGATAAGGTGTTACCCACAGCTAGTCAAACATTTTAGTTTAATCTTGAGATCACCAAAAAGATCTAGTCATCTATTGTGTTGAATCTACTGACATATCAACTGTGGTCTAGCAACCTCTAGGTCTACTTTCTTTGTGTTACCTTAGTAGTAGCTAGCTTAACTATCATATTTCCTTTTATATTGCTCAGACTACACAGACTTATACTTGAACTTTGCATCTTTTTCAATTTTGATGTTTTTAAAGTCCCAAATGGTTTGTACCTGTGTACTATCATATTCCACACATTAAATCGGTATCACACGTACGATCTTATTTATTATCGGCTTGCCTCTCCTTTTCCCTCGTTTTTTTTCATACCTATTCTCCCCCTAAAATACTATAACCTCTAAAGATTTGTGTTTTGGGATTTTAATAAGCAAGAAAAGACACTAAGTGTAATTAACGAACTAACATTTAACAAAAACAAGAGAATTAAACTTAAATAACACTAAAGTTTAAAAAATAAAAGAATCTAGATGCGACGCATCGGACTATACATGGTCATCTTTAGGAATGACCTCACTTTTCTTTTTAACGCCATTAACCTCTAACAGATATAGAAAACGTGGTTTATCAAAAGCCTTTATATAGAGGTCAGCGTGTTGAAAATCAGTGTTTATTTTTATCACATCGATTAAATTCTTTTCAAAACTGTCACGTATGAAGTGATATTTGATTCTGATGTGTTTGATCTTAGGATGTTGGACCGGGTTCTTAGTGACTGCAATCGCAGCAGAGTTATCAACAAATATAGGAGTGGAAGTGAAATGCAAACCGTAATCCCGCATTTGCTGATGAATCCATATGATTTGGGAACAGCAGCTTGCAGTAGCAACGTATTCTGCTTCACAGGTTGACAAAGTAACCGAGGTCTGCTTCTTACACTGCCAGGTTACTAATCTTCTCCCAAAGAACTGACACCCTGCTAATGTAGACGTGTAGTTCGTCTTGCAGCCGCCGTAATCCGAGTCACTATACGCTATAAGTTCAAAGTCATCGTCATGAGGATACCACAACCCAAGTGTGGGTGTGCCCTTCAGATAACGAAATATCCTTTTGACCCCAATTAGATGATTCACCTTAGGCTTTGCCTAATATCATGAGCATAAACATGTAGCATACATGATATCTGGTCTTGAGGTAGTGAGATACATGAGAGATCCAATCATCCCTCGGTACATAGTGGCATCTACCAGATCACCGTTCTCATCGGGTGCTACATCATGGTTTGTAGCCAGTGGAGTGCCAGCTGTGGAAGCATTCTCCATGTCAAACCGACTGAGAATATCCCCTACATACTTGGTCTGTTGTAAGAAGATTCCATTTGGTGTCTGATCTACTTGTAACCCGAGAAAGAACTTCATCTCCCCCATGGCACTCATCTCAAACTCCGCCTTCATTACCGCTTCGAATTCTTTGCATAATTCTTCGTTCTTTGAGCCGAAGATTATGTCATCTACATAGATCTGTACTAGCAGTAAATCTCCATCCTTTTCTTTGATAACAGTGTGCAGTCAATGACTCCCCTACGAAATCCGTGTTTCACAAGATGAGTCGAAGTTTCTCTCATACCAAGCCCGTGGAGCTTGATGAAACCGTATAGAGCCTTGTCGAGTTTGTAACTCTATCCCGATGATATGGATCCTCAAATCCCACGGGTTGACTGACATACACTGTTTCTCTAATCTCACCACGAGGAATGCACTCTTCATATCAAGTTGATAAACTTTGATTTTCATATAAGATGCATAGGCAAGAAAGATGAGGATGCCTTCCATCCTTGCCACTGGTGCAAATACTTCATTGTAGTCAATACCTTCAACTTGTCGAAAACCCTGAACAACAAGTCGAGCCTTGTTTCTGATGATCACCCCTTGATCATCTTTCTTGCATTTCAAGACCCATTTGGTGCCAATGACTTTAGCACCTTAGGTCTATCAAATAGTGTCCATACACCTAACTTCTTAAACTGAAGAAGTTCTTGTTGCATGGCACTAACACCCAAGCCTCATCATTTAGTGCTTCACTCACATACTTTGGTTCAAACTGAGACACAAAGCAGCGGTAAGCACCATCGTGAAGGTATCCTTTTTCCATTACGGAGGCATAATCAGCTGAGTATAGCTAATTTCTAGTCTGAACCCCTGATCCCACATCTCCTATAATATTATCCAATGGATGATAGACGTTTAGACGTGATCCAGGAGTTGTTGGAACAACCACCTCAGAGTCAAGATTATGAGCATTTGGTTCTAGGCCGGAGGCAGTCGGAGTCTGAGGTTCTGATGATTCCGAAGTATCACTAGTCGATGCTGGTGAACTTGTGGTAGTCGGAACCTGTACATCCTGGTTGATCTGATCATTTTCTTCATTGTCTTCATCAGAGGACGAATCACTCACATCAACTGCTCCCCCTGAGTTGGTAGTATCATGACTTGTTGAATCTTGAGATGGTGTGTTCAAAACATCGTACATTATCTTGTTTGCCAACTCGTCTTCTGAAGCAGGAACAGGTATGTGGAAGGTCTTGAAGAATCCATCATAGTCGAAGAAGTAGGTAGGCCCTTTTTCCAGCAGGTGGTGTGATAAATCTCTGAACATCAACATTACACCACACCTTTACTTGGCCTGTTGAGTTGTTGTAAACTCTCTTGTTCGGTATGTTGTATCCTAGAAAGATCCCTTCATCAACCTTCTCACTGAATTTTCCCTTCTGAGTCTTCTTCAGCAGGGTGCACGGAGCGCTAAACGGCTTGAGATATTCCAAGTTAGGTTTACGTCATTGTAATAACTCGTAGCATGTTTTTCCATGGCATTTTACTACCAGAACTCGATTAAGAGTATAACATGCATTGCCACTGCTTCATTCCAAAATTGGATAGGCAATTTCGAGTCTGCCAGCATTGTCCGTGCCGTCTCTATCAAGCTGCGGTTCTTTCGTTCAGCAACACTGTTCATCTGAGGGGTATAGGCCGAGGTAAATTGATGTACAATTCCCTTTTCCTTGCAATAGGTCTCCATCCTCTGATTCTTAAACTCAGTTCCGTTGTCTAAGCGCACCTGTTGTACTTTCAGCTTGTATAGGGATTCCAGTGTAGTTACCAATTCCTTGAAGGTTTCAAATGTTTCTGATTTGGATTTCAGAAACATTACCCAAGAGAACCTTGAGTAGTCATCAGTAACTACATAGCAATACAAGTCGCCAACGATGCTTCTTGTACTGACTGGACCAAACAGATCTATGTGAAGAAGTTCAAGAGGGAGTTCTATAGAATGAACTTTCTTTTCCTTCTGAGACTTCTTCGTTTGTTTACCCTTTTGCATGCAACACAGAAATCCGGGAGTTGGAAGTTTTTGACATTTACTCCTCTCACAAGATCATTCTGGATCAAGTGATTCATTTTCCTCGGATTTATGTGTCCCATTCTCCTATGCCAGGAGATGGAGTCTTTCTCAGTAGCTTTGGACAGGAAGCATTGGACTTCCCTATCCGTTGTGGATGCCTTTGAGAGATCCAAGACATAAAGATCATTATATCTTGAAGCTGACATTAGGATCTGGTCCTCCGGGATCATGTAGTCTTCTTTTAGAACGTAACACTTCTGGTTTTCAAAAACTACCTTGAATCCTTTATCACAAATTTGAGAGACTGAAAGCAAGTTATTTTGTAATTGTTGGACATAGTTTACCTTATCAAACTTAACCTTCTCATTTCCCACTTCTCCTTGGGCTGTGATATACCCACCTTTGTTTCCAGCAAATGAAACATGCCCTCCTTTAATTTGTCTGACATTTGATAAGAGAGCTCTGTTCCCTGTCATGTGCCTGGATGCTCCGCTATCTACAATCCACGTGTTAGTCTCAGCACTATAACGAACACCCTGCACATTCAATGAAAACATTAGTTCATGTTAGGAAACCAAGCCTTAACAGGATTGGGTTTTCCTGAGGCATCACATATCACAAACTCAACCCACTGACCATTTGAGGTTATGCATTGATCAGAATTCTGTTTGTTCTCATTTTCAGGCACTGAGGAGGTTTTTTCTTTCCATAATCCAGATTTGTGTAAGGCCTGTTTGTGATAAACAGACGACTGGCTGATGGGTTGAACTTTGGGTTCACTATCCCTTTTAGGAGGCGTCACTGAGTTCCTCTTAAAAGATCTAGATGTATATGCAGAAAGTTCAACTTTCTTCCTCGGTGTCTGGTAATAAGGACAGTGAGACGCTATGTGACCAAACTCTCCACAATTATAGCAGGATCTGCTTTCAACTTTACGGTTTATTTGTTTTCGTGGAGATGTAGATGTCACACGGTCAACCTTATTGTGTTTGGACTGAGACACTACTTTGTTAGATGTATGAGTTGGTTTTACAAAATTAATTGCTTTACCTGGTTTTACATCTTTAATCTCTTGTTTCCCTGGACTGTGACATGATGCACATGATTGATTTCCTTTTAGTTCTTGTTTGACTTTGTTTACCTGACTTTAAACTAACTTTTCCAAATTCTTTTCCAGGTTAACACATGGCATCTTTCCTCTTGCCTTTGAAGTGTCCCTTGTTGTTTAGAATTGGATTCACTTGATTTACTTATGGAATCTGGATCATTAACAAGAGGAGTAGACACCACGTGATCCTTGATGGGGTTATTGTTAATTGGTTTACTTTTGGTGTTCATCAAGGTCTCAGGTGGTGGTGGAACCACTTTGTATCCCAGTCTCTCCCATTATTTCTCTCTCTCACTAAGTGTTGGACAATGTGTGATGAGCTTGTCCAACTGTGCAGTTTTTGTTTTAATGAATTGACTTCTACTTCTAAAACTGCTTTTGCTTCTTAGTGTCCTCAAGAGAGTTCATTAGTACCTAATGTCATTTGCTGGTTAAAGGCAACTACCTCAGTTTCCCTAAGCTGTTTATTTAATAGGTCTATCTTTTCCTTGTAACAGTGCTCGTTTTGTTTTAAAACTATTCGCTTCTGTGCAGTTCCAGATCCTTTACTAAGCTATCATTATGATCTAATAGCCTCGCAAATTTTGAATATAACTCTCTGAATTTATTACATTCTAAGCAAGCATGATTATTAAATAGTTGGTCAGTAGTACTTACCTGGGATGTTGAAGAAGAATCAGCCATGAGTGCTGACTCGGTTGTCTCTGGTTCTGGTGATTCAGATGATGATGCAGATTTTTCTTCTTCAGGTAGGTAGTTGACCACATTTGCGGTATCTTCAGAATTTGACATCGCGAGCTCTACTGCTATATCTCCTTCACTAGCAGAATCGTCATCAATATCCTCCACACTAGCTATATTGGACTCTCCTGGTGAGACGAACCGAAAGCTCCAGTCCTGTCCTTCATCTTCATTAGCAGTTAAGGCTTTTGGATCCTTACTTGATGAGTCAGAATTACTAGTTGTGGCCTTGTCTTGATGGTTAAATGACGAGAAGGGATTGCCATTACCTGTCTTCTTTGGTTTTATACACTCCCTCTTGAAGTGTCCCTTCTCACCGCAGTTAAAACATGTAACCTTTGACTTATCAAACCCAAAGGTTGTGTCTTTTGTTGCAACCAGGTTCTGTCCGGTCTTTTTGACAAAATTTTTAGCTCGTCGGACAGCACTTGCCAGAGCCCACATTATGTCCATACGTTCCAACTCCATTTCATCCACCTGCTCATAATCTTCATCTGCCAGGTGGCAGTTACCTATCTTTCCAGCAATTAATCCATCGTAGGATTGAACCACCGCAGCCATAAGGTCCATATGTTCTCTGGCCACCTCCACAGTTACATTCCGAGGTTGTCGGTTTTAAGCTTTGCTGCATTAGCTTCAGTTATCATATATTGGGTGCTGGAACCCTGACATTTCGGATCCTGAAGTTGAGGGTTGTGCTGGAACTGCTACGCTTGAGATGAAGGAGGTTTGCAGTGGTGCTCCAGATGTCTTGACTGAAGGAGTAGCATTGTAGAGTGCAGGATTCTGATCGTAGTTGGCCTTTTGGGCTCGATACTTCATCCTAAGCTCCTCTCTCTCAGTTTCAGAATGAAGTCATTATATCTACCTTCGAGACCATTCCATTCTGTCTGAGATTTGAAACAAATGAAGCCCATTTTTCTGGTAATCCATCAACAAAGTTGGATACCTTATCTTCCATCTAAGTAACCACTCCATGAGTGTGCATCTCACTCATCAAGTGGTAGAATCTATCGATCACATCATCAAGGCCTTCTTTTCCCATTGAAGAGAAGTTGTCAAACTCCTTCTTCAAGGCTTTTGCCTTGATAGTCTTCAGAGAGGCATTTCCGTCATACCTCTTCTCTAATGCATCCCAAAGTTTCTTGGCTTGAGTATACTCCGAATATTGATGAAAAATATCCTTCGGAATAGACTGAGTAAGCAAGGCGTAGACTTTCTTCTCAGCGTTGTGTTTTACCTTCTGTGCATCCGACACGCCACTTAGAGTAAGTTTTACTCCGTCAGCTCCTACTGGCATGCTGTACCCCGACTCTATTGCCTCCCACAAATTTGTATCCACTCCATTTAAGTAGATTTCGAAACGTTGCTTCCATTGTGGGTAGTCATCTAATGTGATAAGCTTCGGGGGTTTATTGTAAATCCCCACTTCGTTCTCCAACATTAGTAGATTCTGAATACGTGTATCTCTACTTGCTGTGTATGCTGAAAACTGATCCTCCATTTCACTTAACTTTACTATTTAACAAACTACTGATGAATGCGAATGAAGGTATGCGATTGGGCTTATTCGGGCAATTGAACAAGTGCGGATGGTTTAATCGTGCGACTAAACAACTGTGGATGAGTCAGTCGTCCGAATAAACTAATGTGGTTGAGCAGTCCGAATGAAGATTTAAGTCGTACGAATGAGGGTACGAATGATTCCAATCGTGTGGTTGAAGAATGCGAAAGAACTCAGTCGTCGATTGAGCCAATCGTGCAACTGAACTTGCTGAAGTTTTATAATTCGTAGGTTAAACTTGTTTTGGCCGTAAAAACTCGAATTTTACAAAACCCTAATAGCCGTATGCCGGAAAAACTACACTTTTCGATCTGGAAACGTCTAAGACTCCGTTAGACACAAAAAGATTGCGTTTTTTATGCAAAAACACAATTTTGTATCAAAACTATTGAGTCAACACGTAATCAAGAGCCAAAGCTCTGATACCACTTGTTAGGATCTGGTATTTGACCAAACACCAACTGATTAACGTGTTAAACCAAACCAAATAGTATGGAATCCTATATGATTGGCAATCCAATCAGTGAGAACGCACGTAGACACAATAATGTATTGAATCTAACATTAAGAATCAATTAGAAATTGAACTACAGCGTTCTATGAACTTGGAGTACGAACTTAGAGGCTTCTGGACAGCTAGGGTACGTCTGGAGTCGAAGTGGATTCAATGCTTACGTTTTTCCACGAATTAGGTGCTATTTATAGGTTAGGGTTGCTCATTCGGGCGACTGAACCATTAGCATGGTTCATTCGTGCGATTGAGCCATGCGGTTGATCCATTCGCACAACTGAGTGTTCAGTCGTGCGACTGAGTTAGACGCATGAAGTTGTTCAGGCGTATGAACTATTTAGGCGCATGGACACTCAGTCGCATGGCCATTCGGATGCATGACCACTGTTGGGGCGCATGGTCCAGTCGGACGCATGAGAACTTCAGTTCACCAAGTTTGAATGTATTCAATATTATAACATTATGCATAACATTTCAAACAATCACAAACCTATATAATCCAGTCAATATGCGTTAAACAACTCATCAATGAAATATTAAACATGATAGACACAACCAAACATTTTGTATTTCATTAAGTACCTAATAATTACATAAGTGTAAGACATATTACATTTAAATCAGGATCTAGGTACATATATGTATCAACATTTGTCAGTGTAGTTTGGTCTGGATTGTGCTTGGCCATCGTTTGTTCTTGGTGCCTTGCACTCCCTAGCAAAGTGTCCCATCAAGTTACAGTTGTTACACTTGACTTTGCTTTTATCCAGTCCAAATTTTCCACTAGCTGCATTGTTGGGGAACTTCCTTCCAGTCTGCTTGTAGAACTTCTTGGCTCTGTGAGTGAGAAGAGCCATCTGTTGGACTATCTCCATGTACTCCAGATTATCTGGATGGATACTATCCAGGTCTTCAAGGGTGAAGAGAATGCTGCCACAACTTTCATCAGAAGACACAAAGGCTTGAGAAGAACTTGTCTCCTGGAATGGGCTTCCTTGAGTGTAGTTCTCCCTTAAGTGTACCCTTTTGTGAGTTGTCAGGGTAGCATATGAGATGATGTTGGGGTTCTATGTTGTCTCTTTTAACCACATGAAGGGCTGAACACATTTGATTGTTGGAGTTTCTAGATGAACCTTGCATATTCATCTCCATCTGGTATCCATTGAGAATACCATATAACTCTGTCAAGGTGAGGGTCTTTAGGTTCTCAGTTCTCTTGATAACCACACAGTAGTGTGTCCATTGCCTAGGAAGAGAGGACATAAACTTCCTCACAATATCTCTGTTTTCAAGAGCAACTCCACCATCCACTAGGGTGTCCACAATCTTAACATACCTGAAGTATTGTTGAGTCATGGTTTCACTTGCAGTGAAGGTGAAATTTTCAAACTACTGCTTTAGGAGATCCTTCTTGTTCTCCTTGGCTTCAGAGGAACCCTCATACATCAGTTTCGATGCATCCCATAGTTGTTTAGCTGTTTTGCACTTCTTGAAACCTCTGTATATAGAGTTTGGAAGAGCAGTCTGAAGGGCTTTTATGGCCTTTTGGTCAATCTCTACTCTCTTTCAATCTTCATCTGAGTAGTCAGCCACAACCTTGGGGATCATACCACCTCCAGTAGTAGAAGAGGTGCTTGGTATGTAAGTTCCATTCTCAACAGATTCCTATATTCTTGAGTCCAAAAACCTAATGAAACTTTCCATTCTTTGGCACCAGGTGTCAAAGTCATCAAGAGTGATCAGTGGGGACTTTGTATCACATTTGTAGACTTATATGCTCATTTATAACACGGTTTATAGATTCATCATTTTCGGATCACATTTGTAGACTTATATGCTCATTATATGGTCTCAAGCAGGTGCATAGGGGGTTAATATTTTCTGATTATTTGATATATAATGAAACAACATAAAAAAATTTGGGTTGTCCAATCAAGTCGGTTTGGGTCGGAATATAATTACTTTACATTGAAAATGTTAACAAAAATACACACCAAAAGAAATCAAATTAAATATATATATTTATAGTTATTTTATACGTGTCTTAATCTTTTGACACTGTTATATTACTTTACTATTACAAGACGAGGAAGAAACATTTGCTGGTTTTCTTTTCACAACAAAACGGTCCATGTTCCTAAAATGTATTATACATATTATGAACTGTAATGTACTAATTAACTAATAAATACAAAATTAAAGCTTGAACACAATCTAGATTCTAGATATCAAAATACCAAAATCATCATTTACAAATTAATGGTGGAAAAAAAAGGAAAGCCGACTTGCGTGTACAAGGATCGAACCCCGCGACCTCTTCTGCACATGCACGTGTGTTAACCGGTGAACCATAAACATATTTAAGTTAAAGTACGAACATAAAAATACTAATAGGTTCAACTTCTGAAAAATTATGAGTTCACTTAATATTCGATATTATACGTTACATTACCGGTTCAAAAATCAATGAAGTCACTTGACCTTGTTCTGTTGGACATGGTCTACCCCTACCGATGGATGCTTCCTAAAAAGTTAGTGCTATAGATGGTTCTTTTTTATATGATGGTACAATTTATCAAGGCCTAGCGTGAGCGCCTTCATATCTTATGTTTACCAATATTGCCTAAGCGACACAATAAGTTTGTTTGTTTATTCATGCTCCACCAAAGCTTCACTTTCAGTTTATGAAACACATCTTGCATTATATACAAATGACTATTTATTATTCTGACCCTCACCACATACTCATACGCAGATGGTCCAAATATCTGTTTTCGTGCAAATTTTCAGGTTATTGTGCTACCCTTGCAATAATCTCTTGTCTTGGTCATCTAAGCGACATAATGTGGTATCAGGTTCGAGTGGAGAGGCGGAATACCAAGCCGTCACCTTGACCTCGGCCCCAAGTGTACCATCAAACTGCACACCCAGGGTGTGTTTAGTTTGTAATTTCGATGACCACCAAGGGTGGCTTCATAGTCCTCGAAAAACTTCTTTTTTGTTGTTTCCGTGGGTGCCAAGTGTTGTTTTGTTTTTAAAAGGACAAGTATATATTATTTTTTTGTTTTTTTATATATTGATTATTAAGTCTTTATACCAAAACTAAAATGCATCTACTCCAAAGACTATACGTGTTACTTGTTTCCGTGTCAATGAACAATAAAAACTATAAATATTATTTATGATTCTTAGAGACCAAACGGCAATACATATAAATCATGGGACGTTGTATAATTAATTAACTCAATATATTTTAAATTGATTTAAGCAAATAAGTATTTTGTTTTTTGGAACTAAGAAGACTGCAATAGAAGTGTGTTATTATATGTCAGCAACTAATATGACTTTCTTGTGGTTTACAATTAAACGCATTATGGAACCGATGACGTCATGGCTTACCAACTGCCAAATCTAGAACACGTTGAATTATCCTCATGAACGGAACGCCTAAATTGACTTTTCATTCATTTCATTTAAATATCTCGTAATATTCTATATTTTGTTTATATAGATGTGCAATTTATAATCATACACTTTTGAATTATTATATATACACAAAGGTTGATGCATTGCATACAAATCAATCAAATTATAAGAAAAGACCATAGGATTCATATACGTATGTACTAGTTTTTAATTTTATCATGTATTAAGCACAACATGTTTTCAATTAGATAACTTCGTAGGATGGTGGTATATTTTTTAACAAAAAGTTGACGGTTAAAATACCTAGAATATTCGTGTTTGCAAGTAAAAACATTAATAAATTCAAAAATTCAATTTAACATAGTCGTATAGGTTTATGTCATTCGATAATAACTCAAAATCCAAATTAACATGGTTTTCATATGAATTAACTTTGCTTTATTTATCTAAGCTTTTATTTAGTACTAGTTGGAATGCCCGCGCGTTGCGGCGGTGCGGTTGTTGCATGATTTTTTGGGAATTCGATTTTAGTCGGTATCGGTTCGGTGTGTTATGACGTAAATTAAAAAATCAAAACATAATTATTGAAAAAATTGAATAAAAGAAAATATGTACGTATATTACAAAAGTCTTTAAGACAATTATATTATCCCAATAAAAATAGTAAAAATATGGGTGGTATTTATGATCGAAAATCACTTATTACCTAGATTTTAGGGAGGTTTATTTTATGAATGTAGGTTAGAATTTTATAATCATTGAAGTTAGTTTTTGGTGGTGATTTGCATATACCGAAAAAAATTAATGGAGAATTTATCACCACAAATTATTATCTTGATTGTTATTGAGTTGTTAATAACTAATAAGGAAAGGGGAAGATGGATTAGTGCTCAATCACAATATATAAATGACATTGAAAGCAAATGACGATTTTGTTTGACCACGTGTATATGTTTTAGCATTTGTATTATAAGCAATCATATATTATACTTTATTGTAAGGGCATAAATAAAATAAAATGATCAATTATTTGAAATTTAAGCATTACTTTTCATATGGGTGTCCTAATCCATGTGTAAAATTGTCATTCTATCATCCTCTCACTTTTATTATAAAAAATATAGATAAATATTAAATTATTAAACTTATAATATGCTCCTAGAAAAATAATAGTATTATAATTATTATAAATAGGAGAGTTATATAAGTTATATACTTAATATTTAAATAAAACAATATACTTAATTAAAATATTATTTAGTTATAAAAATATAATTAGTAAATATAAATTTAAATGTCAATTTATAGTATCATAAATAAAATAAAATTAATGAAGTGAATTAAATAATATCATATCATAAATAATATATTAATAATGTTTATTAAATACATGAAAGAGACAAGGGCAAAAAATGGCAAAAAGTGTCTTAAATTTTTAATCAAATCTCTATTCTACCCCTCTTAATTGTGATGCACTCATTTGTACATGTTGTTTTAAAACTTGTATTTTTAGCAAAATTACATCTCCATCCAAAGAGATGTATTATATAGTAGTATAGATATATATATATAATAAAAGTATTTAACATATAACTACTTTTAAATTTTTAATTATTGTTGAGCATCATTTAAATGTCGATGGCGTTTAAAACATGACCACCAATTACCCCGACAAGACGTCATGCTTCTAGAACACCCCTTACCTCTTCTGCCTTGACTTTGTATTAATGTTTTGTCTTATAAAAACATCCAAAACTAACCTAAAATACAAGGATTCAACGTGCATATCATCAAAAAATTCCACAAAATAAAAAAAATGGCACCAACTTCTAATAGTAACGAGTTACCCTTAAACGAGAACGATTCGCAAGATATGGTGATCTTTCAAGTTCTTAACGAAGCCAACACGTTGGTTGGTTCTAGCAGGATCAGAAATAGTCCTAATATTGTTTCAAGGACTACCCTTGACCCGACTCGTGTGATAACAAAGAATAGGCACTATAGAGGGGTGAGACGTCGCCCATGGGGTAAGTTTGCAGCCGAGATTCGTGACTCCAACCGAAATGGTGTGAGAGTGTGGTTGGGGACATTTGAAACGGCTGAGGACGCTGCGTTGGCTTATGATCGCGCTGCCTTTCAAATGAGAGGGGCTAAGGCTCTTTTGAATTTCCCTGCTAGACTCGTAACATCATTAACGAAAGTTGACCAAGAATCAAGCTTGAATGGAAACGATTGGCGAGGGTCATATTCGAGTGCTAGTTCGGGTGATATGTTGAGTCTAATGTCTAATTCGAAAGGTGATTCGGGGTCAACTTGTGAAGAAGGAAATATGCTTCAACTGTTTTGAAGTGGTATACACACATATGTATACATATGTATGTGTATGTATGTGTAGTATGCATATGTATGTGTATGTATATATGTGAGTGGATTTAGATCATTAGGAAACAAATAAACCACTTAGTACTTCTTAGAATGTAAACATATCTCTCTAGCATTTCTTTCAGGCTAAGGATTGTGAAAGTGTTCTCTTTTTTGTTCGTTTCATGATCAAATGCTAAAAGTAGTTCTTTTGGTTTATAATTATTTGATACTACATATATGTTGGAAATTGAATCAGAAAATTAAACAATGAAAACTTGATGAGAAAAGCAGATTTTATGAAACTCAAACTCATGTGTTATTATTAATAGGGAAAATATCACAGAATAGTAACCAAGTTTTAAAAGTGTTCTAATTTAGTCACTCATGCATATTTTCTCAAATTGGACCTCCAAACGATCAAATCGAGTCTACCAAATTTTATTATGACAAGAAAGTAATGATGGAAAAAACATTGGAGTTAGAATTTTCAAAATATAAAATTATATTAAAAAATAAAAAAACATGTTAATTATGAAAAATAAAAAAAGTGCCTAAAATTTACATCAACATTCTATATCAGCTTCAAAAGATAGAAAAAAATATTTTCTAACTGAATCCAAAAGTATAACATGCTAAAAAATATATTATGACTTAATTTTTATAAAATATAAAAATGAGTGATCTAATTGGAACATTTTTAAAACTTGAATTACTTAATTGAAACACTTTTGAAACCACTGTAATGATCTTCTGTCCCTCTAATTATACTACACAATTACTTAATCATCATGATTGATCCTAAATTATTTTTTACCAAATAAAACGTCAGAACATAAACTAAACCAATTCGAATAGGAAACAAAATCAATATTAATAAACCAAGTAAAAAAAAAAAAAACATAAAACTTGCCAATTGTGATCATCAGCTATTATGTTATTTCTTGATCAGCGGTTTCAATGATTCATGGCTTCGTTTCAATATTTTTTTAATGATCGAAGTTTATATGACAAGGTTTTGATACAAAATTTTAATAGATTTCATACCCGTCATTGATTTCTCTTTGATAGTATCTGATTAAATATTCGTAAGTACTGACAAAATATTTCAAATCCGGAAATGTTAAACCATTTTAAGAGACATCCAAGTTTCATGAATCATAAAAACTTACTTTTATAACTAAAAGTTATAGCAACTCGTCATCATCGTTCAAGAATCTCTAAACCCTAGTCGATATTTACAACCACCACTATCATCCTAACGTTATGGCTTAACACCAAGTACTAGGATTGATGTCATGTAACTGATATTACAACTTGAATAGGAACAGAACAAATAAATCTGAAAGAGTTACTGTAACTAATTAGTTCTCACTTATATAACCTGTCAGGTTAGACAAGTGGGCTGACAAGCCCAGTCCGACCATTTACTAAGCCCTAAATGTGTGTTTACCTTTTTTTATATTTTTTTATCATATTGAAAACTTTTAATAAAGTTATAATATGTTATATATTATATAATATTTTATTTATATATTATGTTTATATAATACTTAATTATATTTTAGTTTTTATATTATTTTAGAAATTTGCATTTTATATATCTATATTCTATGATTTAAATATTATATATATATATATATATATATATATAATATATATATATATATATAATATATATATATATATATATTATAACTTAAAATATTAATTTATATTATTATAGATGAAATATATAAACTTAAAGTTATACTGATATAAAAAATTATATTTTCGTAGACAAGTTTTGAGGAGTTTTTTTGATGTGGAGGCAGTGTCATTACGGTGGTGGGTGTTGATACATATATACTGGATTCGGATCTTAATGTAATATGTCTTGAATGTCTTAAAATTATGTAATGTTTGGGTACTTAATGAAATGAGAATGTTTGGTTATGATTTATAATGTTTAATATTTCATTAATGAGTTGTGTAACGCATATTGACTAGATTATATAGGTTTGTGATTGTTTGAATTGATATACATAATGTTATAATAATGAACATATTCAAACTTGGTTAAGTGAAGTTCTCATGTGTCCGACTGGAACATGCGCCCCAACAGTGGTCATGCGTCCGAATGGTCATGCGACTGAGTGTCTATGCGCCTAAATAGTCCATACGCTTGAACAACTTCATGCGACTGACTCAGTCGCATGACTGAACACTCAGTCGCGCGAATGGATCAACCGCATGGCTCAATCGCATGGCTCAATCGCACGAATGAACCATGCAAATGGTTTAGTCATACGAATGAGTAACCCTAACCTATAAATACCGCCTAATTCGTGAAAAAACGAAAGAATAATACACACTTCGACTCCAGACGTACCCTAGCCGTCCAGAGACCTCTAAGATCATACTCCAAGTTCATAGATCGCAGTAGAACGATTCCTAATCGATTCTCAACGTTGATTCAATTACGTAATTGTTTCTACATGCATTCTCACTGATTGGATCGCCAATCAAATAGGATTCCGCACTATTTGGTTCGGTATACACATTAATCAGTTAGTACATCGTCCAGTACACGATTCCTAACAAGTGGTATCAGAGCTTTGGCTCTTGATTACGTGTTGATTCAATCATTTTTGATACAAAAATTGTGTTTTTTCACTAAAAACGCAATCTTTTGTGTCAAACGGTGTCTTAGACGTCTCCTAACCATAGAGTTTAGTTTTTCCGGCATACGACAATTAGGGTTTGTGAAAATTCGAGTTTTTGCGGCCAAAACACGTTTAACCTACGAATTTTCAAACTTCAGCAGGTTCGGTCGCACGATTGGCTCAATCGCACGACTGAGTTCATTCGCATTCCCCAAACGCACGATTGGACTCATTCATACCCTCATTCGTATGACTGAGAACCCTATTCGGACTGTTCAACCGCATGAGTTCATTCGGCTGACTGACTCATCCGCATTAGTTCAGTCGCACGATTAAACCATTCGCCTAGTTCAATCGCCCGAATAAGCCCAATCACATACCTTCATTCGCACACATAAACAGTTTGTTTAATAGTAAAGTTAAGTGAGATGGAGGATCAGTTTTAAACATACACAGCAACTAGAGACACTCATATTCAGAATCTACTGCTATTGGAGAACGAAGTGGGAATTCATAATAAACCCCCGAAGCTTATCACGTTAGACGACTACCCACAATGGAAGCAACGTTTCGAAATCTACTTAAATGGAGTAGATACAAATTTGTGGGAGGCTATAGAGTCGGGGTACAGCATGCCATTAGGAGTTGACGATGTCAAACTTACGTTAAGTGGCATGTTTGATGCACAAAAGGTGAAACACAACGCTGAGAAGAAAGTCTACGCTTTGCTTACCCAGTCTATTCCGAAGGATATCTTCCATCGGTACTCGGAGTATACTCAAGCAAAGAAATTATGGGATGCGTTGGAGAAGAGGTATGACGGAAATGCCTCACTCAAGGCCATTAAGGCCAAAGCTTTGAAGAAGGAGTTTGACAACTTCTCTTCAATGGGAAAGGAAAGCCTGGACAACGTGATCGACAGATTCTACCACTTGATGAGTGAGATGCACACTCATGGAGTAACTACATCGATGGAGGATAAGGTATCTAACTTTGCAGATGGATTACCAGAGAAATGGGCTTACTTTGTTTCAAATCTCAGACAGAATGGGATGCTCTCGAAGTTAGACATAAATGACTTCATTCTGAAACTGAGAGCGGATGAGCTTAGGATGAAGTATAGAGCCCAAAAGGCCAACTATGATCAGAATTCGACGCTTTACAACGCGACTCCTCAAGCCAAGACATCTGGAGCACCACTGCAGACTGCCTTCGTATCAAGCTCGGCAAGTCCAGCACAAGCATCTACTTCAGGGTCCGAAACGTCAGGCTCATCCGGTACCCAGTATATTATACCAGAAACTAATGCAGCAAAATTAAAGACCGATAACTTCGGTAACGTGACTGTTGAGGTGGCCAGAGAACACATGGACCTCTTAGCTGTTGTAGTCCACTCCTATGATGGACTAATTGCTGGAAAGATAGGAAATTGCCACCTGGCAGATGAGGACTATGAACAGGTGAATAGGATGGAGTTGGAACTGATGGATATAATGTGGGCCTTGGCAAGTGTTGTCCGACGAGCTAAAAAGTTTGTCAAGAAGACCGGACAGAACTTGGTTGCAACCAAGGACACGACCTTTGGCTTTGACAAGTCAAAGGTAACCTGTTTCAACTGTGGTGAGAAGGGGCACTTCAAACGGGAGTGCGTGAAGCCAAAGAAGACTGGTAATGGCAATCCTTTCTCGTCCTTTAATTGTCAGGACAAAGCCACATCTAGTAGTTCTATTTCATCAAGCAAAGACCCTAAAGCCTTGACTGCTAATAAGGATGAAGGACAGGACTGGAGCTTTTGGTTCGTCTCACCGGGAGAGTCCAACATAGCTAGTGTGGAGGACATAGATGACGATTCCGCCAGTGAGGGAGACATAGCAGTAGAGTTTGCGATGTCCATGTAAGGCCATGTTCCCGAGCACCTCACAGTTGGTCATTCATTGCACTTAAAACATTATAAAAGGTACGTTTATTTTGCAGCAGAATTTAAAACTTTCATTAATAACTAAAAACATGACATTTCATTCATTTACAACATTTGTTTTCATCTCAAAATACAAATACATGTCAAAATACGAATGCCAACCTCAAAAATGCTCCCAGTAGCTTATGCATCCATGCCTGCAACTCCTCAGCATCAACAAATACCTGCCAACTATCATGCATACAAAAGTCAGCGACGCTGAGTGAGTTCTAGTTTTTATAATAAAATACTTTAATTTCGTTAAAACCGTTCTTTACTTTATTTCAAATCATACTATACTTTACATTCGTTCGTGATCATACATCATACGTACATACAAATAATATCATTATTATTCATCATTACGTTCATTCATTCATCTCTTTGCTCGTTACTCTTTATTACTCTAATCTTGTCTCGTGCAATATCCCCGACTCATGCTAGAAAGCTGATGCTGTGCCGGGGCCTGCTCACAAACCCCCGACTCATGTCCGAAGACTGACACAGCACCGGGATACGCGACAAAGATCCCATTCGAGTCAATCACAGGGATTGAACTCTATCCGAGTCTGTTGCAACACAAAGTCGCTCACCTCATTATCTCGTCTCATGCAATACCCCCGACTCATGCCCGAAGACTGATACTATGCCGGGGTCTGATAAACGAACCCCCGACTCATGTCCGAAGACTGACACAGTACCGGAGTACGCGATTCGTTTCTCTTTCATCTCATCTCAGTTTCACACACTACTCCCAATTCATGTCCAAAGACTAAAACAATGCCGGGGTCTGAACACAATCCCCCGACTCATGTCCGAAGACTGACACAGTACCGGAGTACGCGATCCTCTTCTCATTCATCCGGATCCTGCCTCATGCAATATCCCCAACTCATGTCCGAAGACTGATACTGTGCCAGGGCCTGTAACCAAACCCCCGACTCATGTCCGAAGGCTGACACAGTACCGGAGTACGCGACAAGGACCTCTTTCGAGTCTGTTGCGACACAGAGTCGCTCACCTCATACATATGCTTGCAAGCCTTTCATTCGTTCATTCATTCATGCATGCATTCATTCATTCATGCACGCATTCATTCATTACGTTCCTCTTTTCATTATCTTCCACTTTACGTCACATAATACTTTCATTATATTCATTAACGTTCAACGCAAAGTCAAGGGAAGACATACATACATAACAAGGAACATACAAATAATCATAAACATACACCATCACCATACAGGCAACATCATACATACATAACACACATCAGACATAAGCCATCACATCATAATCAGGCCTATCTCCCCATATTACCCCTTAAGTCCAAATTAGGCACATGGGACCTTCCAGGCGCATGAGCATAAAAATTCTAAGTATAAAACAGTCTGGGCGCATGGGCACTATTTGGGCGCTTTTGCCTTGTTCAGGTGCTTTGCCACTATGCAGGCGCATCACCAATACTTAGCCATTTTGGCACTTGGGCGCACGGGCACTATTTAGGCACATGGCCAACACTTGGGCGCATGGCCAACACTTAGGCGCATGGGCCACTGTTTAGGCGCATGGCCAACACTTAGGCATCTGGCCACTCATGTTGGGCACATGGGCACTATTTGGACGCATGGACCATTGTTCATGTTCATCAGAACATTCTGAAATATTTTTTATGTTACCAACATCACCTGATTATCATTCTAATGATACCCAAGCACATATCTAACATACTAAGGGAATCTAAGCATGCTACACAACATCACTATCCCATAATCAACACTAAAACATACATACATACATCATTTTGAACATAATCCTGTAGACCCACGGTTACTTTCAAAATGTTTACTTGGTATGCATAATAGCCCCAAACAACTTGAAAATTAGTAAAAGAGGGGTTCTAGAAACTCACCTTGAGCAGCCTTTGCGCAACATACTTCCAGTTCGAGACCCACCTTCGATTCAGCTCTTGAATCCCGAAAAAAAACTGTTGATACATGTATGTCCCTAGATCATGATATGTGATGTAATAGTTCTTGTTTGGTATGATTAATGAAATGATATTGATAGTCTGTTAGTTATAATGTTTAATAGTTCATTAATGAGTCGTGACTGAATTGATTGGGTTTATGATTATTTGAATGGTTGCATATTATGTTATATTAATTAACTAAAACATTCAAACTTAACTTAATGAAGTTCCCATGCGAATGGCTCATGCGAATGAACCATAAGCATGAAGAACTTCACACGATTGACTCAGTCGCACGACTGAACCAGGAGACTGGATCAGTCGTACGACTGTAACATAAGATTGGCTCAGTCGCACGACTGAACACTCAGTCATACGAATGAATCAACCGCATGGTTCAGTCGCACGACTGAACCAGACGAATGGTTCAGTCGCACGATTGAATAGTGCCAACCTATAAATACAACTCAATTCGTGAAAAAGAATGACACTCGATCAATTACGATTCCAGACGAACCCTAGCCGTCCAGAAACCCTCCATCTCGTTCTCCAAGTTCATAGAACACTTTAGATCGATTCCTAATCGACTTCTAACATTAGTTTCAATCCTTGATTGATTCTTCGTGTGTTCTCACTGATTGGATCGCCAATCAAATAGGATTCCGCACTATTTGATCTGGTTTACACGTTAATCTCTAGGTATTTCGGTCAAATACCAGGTCCTAACAAGTGGTATCAGAGCTATTGGCTCTTGATTACGTGTTGATTCAATCAAGATTGCATAAAAGTTTGTGTTTTTGCACTAAAAACGCAATCTTTGGCATCAAAAGTGATCTTGGAAGTACCCTGCTCATCGAAGTTTGGTTTCTACGGACTTAGGCGATTAGAACTTGTGAAATTTCGAATCTTTACGGCTGAAACCCGTCAAACCTAGAAATTTTCGCAAAACAGCAGCTTCAGTCGCACGATGACTCATTCGCACGACTGGACTCCATTCGCATTGCCCATACGCACGATTGGACATAGTCGCACCCTCATTCGTACGACTGAACCGTTTGTTCGCATAGCTCATACGCACAAGATTCATTCGCACGACTGAACCAATCACCCAGTTCAGCCACACGATTG
This sequence comes from Flaveria trinervia, assembly GCA_025506515.1. NCBI lineage: Eukaryota > Viridiplantae > Streptophyta > Magnoliopsida > Asterales > Asteraceae > Flaveria > Flaveria trinervia. The sequence continues at coordinate 12,866,427 of CM046446.1, forward strand.
AACCAATCGCAGAGTTTATACGCACGATTAGCTCATTCGCATCCTTCAGTCGCATCAGTGAAAGTTTGTTTGATTAGATTATAAGTTTATTAGTCATGGAAGATCAGTTGTCAGCCTTTACTGCTGGGAAGGACTCAAGGATACAGAACCTGTTGTTGCTTGAGAGTGAGGTTGGGAATCACAATAAACCACCAAAGCTTTTGACTTTAGATGAGTTTCCCCACTATAAACAACGTTTTGAGATCTACCTTAATGGAGTAGATCCTAATCTGTGGGAAGCCATTGAGATTGGTTATAGTAAACCGGTGGGAGCTGATGGAGTTAAGCTAACATTAAGCGGGATGACAGACGCATAGAAAGTAAAGTACAATGCAGAGAAAATAGTTTATGCATTGATCACTCAGTCTATCCCCAAAGACATATTCCACCAGTATTCAGAGAACAAGCAGTCCAAGAAACTGTGGGACGAGCTAGAGAAGAGATATGATGGGAATGCATCATTGAAGGCAATCAAGGCAAAGGAGTTAAAGAAGGAATTCGATAACTTCTCATCAATTGGTAATGAAATTTTAGACGAAGTCATAGACAGATTCTACCACTTGATGAGCGAATTGCATACACATGGAGTGGCTACTTCCATGGAAGAGAAAGTAAGCAACTTCGCAGACGGATTGCCTGATAAGTGGGCTACATTCGTGTCTAACCTGAGACAGAATAGAATACTTGTAAAGCTGGATATAAATGACTTCATTCTTAAGTTGCGAGAAGAAGCACTAAGGATGAAGTATAGAGCTCAGAAGTCTTCGTACACACAAAATCCAGCTCTATACAATGCCATGCCTCAAGCTAAGACATCTGGAGCACCACTCCAGACTGCTTTTGTGTCTAGCTCGTTAGATCCTTCACATGCTTCTCCTTCTGGATCAGACACGTCTGGGTCATCATGTACCCATTATATTGGATCAGAAGCAAACGCTACTAAACTGAAGATCGAGAACCTCGGTAATGTGACCGTGGAAGTAGCTCGAGAGCATATGGATCTTTTAGCAGCAGTGGTTCATTCATATGATGGACTTGTTGCCGGGAAGATTGGAAACTGCCATCTGGCAGATGAGGACTACGAGCAGGTGGATGAGATGGAGCTTGAGAGAATGGATATAATGTGGGCCTTAGCAAGTGCTGTCCGGAGGGCGAAGAAGTTTGTGAAAAAGACTGGACAGAACTTGGTTGCTACTAAGGATACCACCTTTGGCTTCGACAAGAGTAAAGTGACTTGCTTTAACTGTGGTGAGAAAAGGCACTTCAAAAGAGAATGTGTCAAGCCAAACAAGACGGGGAATGGGAACCCGTTCTCATCCTTTACTCGCCAAGACAAGCAAGCCTCTAGTTCTACTTCATCAAACAAGGATCCAAAAGCCTTAACTGCTCATGATGATGAGGGACAGGATTGGAGTTTTAGGTTTGTCTCACCAGGAGAATCTAACATTGCCAGTGTTGAGGATATTGATGATGATTCTGCGAGTGAAGGTGATATAGAAGTTGAGATAGCAATGTCACATAGTGAAGAAACAACTGCAGCCGAGGTCAGTTACAAACCAATTGATGAAGTTTCCACGTCAGAGACAGAAAAGTCAGAATCACCAGAACCAGAAACATCTGATGCTGCACTGATGGCTAACTCTTCGGAACCAACTCAGGTAAGTACCACTGACCAAATTTTTGATAATCATGCTTGTTCGAATTGTGATACTTTTAGGAATAGCATAGATGAAAATTTTGCTAGGTTATTAGATCATAATGATAACTTAGTAAAAGATTTACGTCTGTGCACTGAGGCTAATAGAGTACTAAAACAAAATGAGCATAGCTTTAAAGAAAAGATAGACCTATTGATAAACAACTTAGGGAAACCGAAGTAGTGGCTTTTAACCAAGCAAATGACATTAGGTACTATCTAAACTCCCTAGAAGACACTAAGAAACAAAAGGCAGTTCTAGAAGTAGAAGTCAATTCACTAAAACAAAAACTGCATAGTTGGACTAGTTCGTCGCACATAGTTCAACACTTAGTGAGAGAAAAGAACAACGGGGAGGGATTAGGCTACAAAGTGGTTCCACCACCACCTGAGACCTTGATGAACACTAAGTCTAGACTAGTAAATAATAACCCCATCAAGGATCATGTGGTGACTACTCCTCTTGTTACTGATCCAGACACATCATGTTCATCTACTGAATCTGGTCAGAAACAAAAGGAAGCCACTTCAAAGGCAAAGGGTAAATTGCCTTGTGTTAACCTGGAAAATGAATTTGAAAAAGTTAACTTAAAGTCAGGGTCAAACAGAGTCAAATCAGAACCTAAAAGGACTTCAAATGCTACTTTTTCACATGCTTCAAGTCAAAAACCAGTTAACCAAAAAGTGAAACAGGTTAAAACAGTAAATTTTGTTAAATCAGAGAAAACATCAAACATACAGAGTCAAAACCTAAAGTGATTGATGTGACTAGAGTGTCACGCACTTCTCCACAAAGAAAGTCTACTCATAAAGTTGATAGCAGGTCATGCTACAACTGTGAGAATGTGGACACATTGCTTCCTATTGTCATTTTTATCAGACACCTAGGAAGAAGATTGAACTTCAGGACTCAAAACCTAAGTCTTCTAAGAGGAGCTCTTAACTCCACCTAGAAGAGCTAGTGAACCTAAAGTCCAACCTGTAAGCCAGACGACTGTTTATCATAAATAGGCATTCTTATGGAAAGAAAAGTCCACCTACGTGTCTAATACTGATGACAAGAAGGAACCTGAGCTACCCTCACCCTCTAAGGGTCAATGGGTGGAGTTTATGATGTGTGATGCCTCTGGGGAACCCAAGACAGTCAAAGCTTGGGTTCCTAACCTAAACTAACTCATTTACTTTGTATGTGCAGGGTGTTCGATACAGTGCTGAGACTAACACGTGGATTATAGACAGCGGAGCATCCAGGCACATGACAGGAAATAGAGACCTTTTATCTAACGTCAAACAAATAAAAGGAGGGCATGTTTCCTTTGCAGGAAACAAAGGAGGCTATATCACAGCTCAGGGAGAAGTGGGAAATCAGAAAGTTAAATTTGATAAGGTGAACTACGTTCAACAACCTCAGAACAACTTACTATCTGTTTCCCAAATCTGTGATAAAGGATTTAAAGTCATCTTCGATAACCAGAAGGTTACGTGCTGAAGAAAGAATATATGATCCCAGAGACCAAGTTCTGATGACTGCTTCAAGATATAAAGACCTTTATGTCTTGGATCTGTCAACAGCTGCCACACGGATCATGAGGTTCAGTGTTTTTTATCTAAAGCTACTGAGAAGGATTCAATCTCCTGGCATCGGAGAATGGGACACATTAGTCAAAGGAAGATGAATCATTTGATTTAGAAGGATTTAGTGAGAGGAGTGAATGTCAAGAACTTCCAACTTCCTGACTTTTGTGTAGCTTGCAAGAAAGGCAAACAGACAAAGAAGTCTCATAAGGAAAAGAAAGTTCATTCAATAGAACTTCCTCTGAGCTTCTTCACATGGATCTGTTTGGTCCAGTAAGTACAAGGAGCATTGCAGGCGACGTGTACTGTTTTGTGGTCACTGATGACTACTCAAGGTTCACTTGGATAATGTTTCTGAAATCCAAATCAGAAACTTTGGAGACATTCAAGGAATTAGTAACCACACTGGAATCCTCTACAAGCTAAAAGTTCGACAAATACGCTCAGACAACGGGACAGAATTCAAGAATCAAGGGATGGAGGCATACTGCAAGGAAAAGGGAATTGTGCATCAATTCACTTCTGCTTACACACCTCAGATGAATGGCGTTGTTGAGAGAAAGAACAGGAGTTGATAGAGACAGCACGGACTATGCTGGCAGACTCGAAACTGCCTATCCAATTCTGGACTGAGGTAGTGGCAAATGCGTGTTATACACTGAATCGAGTCCTAATAGTCAAGCGCCATGGAAAGACATGTTATGAGCTACTACAAAGACACAAACCGAATTTGGAGTATATTGAACCTTTTGGCGCACCGTGTACACTTCTGAAGAAGACACAAGAAGGCAAATTCAGCGAGAAGGCAGTTGAAGGAATTTTTCTAGGATACAACATACCGAACAAGCGAGTTTACAATAACTCAACGGGTCTTGTAGAAGTGTGTGTAATGTCGACGTTCAGAGATATACCACACCACCTACAGGCAAAGGACCTGCATACTTCTTCGATTATGATGGATTCTTCAAATCCTTCAACATCCCTCTCTCTCCCTCGGATGATGAGTTAGCTACTAGGATGATGTATGATATTCTAAATACACCATCTAGCACACAGGGAGAATCATCTACTCGTTCAGAAGGGGTAGTCGATGACAGTGACTCCTCCTCTAAAGATGAAACTGAAGCAGATGACCAGAACAGTCAGAAGGAACAGGTTCCAGTTCCTGAAGTCCACAAGCATCCATAAGTGATGCACCCTCGACTTCGGAACCTCAACTCCACCTTCCTCAGATGCAGAACAAAATGTTCACAATCTTGGTTCGGAGGTGACTGTGCCGACTACTCCAGGATCCCAACTAAACGTCAATCATCCCCTTGACAATGTTATTGAGATGTCCGATCAGGAGTAAAGACCCGAAATCAGCTATACTCAGCTGATTACGCCTCATTTATGGAGAAAGGTTACATTCATGATGGTGCTTATCGATGTTTTGTTCGCAGGTTGAGCCAAAATATGTCAGTGAAGCACTAATGATGAGGAGTGGGTGAGTGCCATGCAAGAAGAACTTCTGCAGTTTAAGAAGTTAGGTGTATGGACTCTGGTTGATAGACCTAAAGGTGCTAAAGTCATTGGCACCAAATGGGTACAAAATGCAAGAAGGATGACCAAGGAGTCATTATCAGAACAAAGCTCGACTGGTGGTTCAAGGTTTTCGCCAAGTCGAGGGGATTGACTATAATGAGGTATTTGCACCGTGGCAAGGATGGAAGCTATTCGTATCTTCCTTGCCTATGCATCGTACATGAAATAAAGTCTACCAATTAGATTTGAAGAGTGCATTCCTTCATGGGGAAATCAGGGAAACAGTCTATGTAAGTCAACCGAGGGATTTGAAGACTCTTATCATCGAGATAGAGTTTACAAGCTCGACAAAGCTTTATATGGGCTTCATCAAGCTCCTCGAGCTTGGTATGAGAAACTCTCGACTCATCTTGTGAAACACGGCTTTCGCAGGGGAGTCATTGACTGTACACTGTTTATTAAAGAAAAGGATGGCGACCTACTGCTTGTACAGATATATGTAGATGACATAATCTTCGGGTCAAAGAATGAAGAGTTATGCAAAGAGTTTGAAGCAGTGATGAAGAAAGAGTTTGAGATGAGTGCTATGGGGGAGATGAAGTTCTTTCTTGGGTTACAGGTGGATCAAACACCTAATGGGATCTTTCTACATCAGACCAAGTATGTAGGAGACATTCTCAGTCGCTTTGACATGGAGAATGCTTCTGTTGCTGGGACTCCACTTGCCACGAATCATGATATATCACCTGATGAGAATGGAGATCTTGTAGATGCTACTATGTACCGAGGAATGATTGGATCCCTCATGTATCTCACTGCCTCAAGACCTGATATCATGTATGCTACATGTTTATGTTCCAGATATCATGCTAAACCTAAGGCAATCATCTGATCGGGGTCAAAAGGATCTTTCGCTATCTAAAGGGTACACCCACACTGGGGTTGTGGTATCCTCATGATGATGATTTTGAGCTCACGGCGTATAGTGACTCGGACTATGGAGGCTGCAAAATGGACTACAAGTCTACATCAGTGGGGTGTCAATTCTTTGGGAGATGATTAGTTACATGGCAGTGTAAGAAGCAGACATCGGTTGGCATTGTCAACCTGTGAAGCCGAATATGTTGCTGCTGCAAGTTGTTGTTCACAAATCATTTGGATTCAACAACAAATGCGGGATTACGGTTTAAAATTCTCATCTACTCCCTTTTTGTTGATAACTCTGCTGCAATTGCAGTAACCAAAAATCCGGTTCAACATCCTAAGACCAAACACATCGGTATTAAATACCACTTCATCAGAGATTGTTTTGAAAAGAACTTAATTGATGTGGTTAAAATTAACACTGACTTTCAACGTGCTGACCTCTATACTAAAGCCTTTGATAAACCACGTTTTCAATATTTGCTAGAGGTTAACGGCGTTAAAAAGAAAAGTGAGGTAATTCCTGATGAGAATAATGTGTAGTCCGATGTAGTTTCGTTAACGTTTATTTTATTTTATGTTATCTGTTTTTCTCTTTTTGTCTGTTATATTTAAACTCATGTTATTTTGCTGTTTATTAAAATCCAAAAATAATTAAATCTGAAATGATTTTAGTATTTTAGGGGGAGAATATGTCAGCAAGTTAACATTAAAAAAATGAGGGAGAAGGGGGAACTAGCTGAAATAAGGTAGATTATGTCTGTGATACCGATTCAATACCTTTGGAACATGATAGTACCCAGGAACAAATCAAGAGGGACTTTAAAATTAAGGTTTGAAAAGATGCAAAAGTTCAAAGTATAAGTCTGTGTAGTCTAAGCAATATAAAAGGAAGAGATAGAAAACTGGCAACTCCTAAGGTGACACAAAGAAAGTAGACTTAGAGGCTGCTAGACCACAAATGATGTTGGTAGATTCAACACAATAGACAATTAGACCTGATTGGTGATCTCAAGATCAAACTAAGTTGTTCAACTGACTGTGGCTTCCATCTTATCACTGGTTAAAACAATCAAATATATTCCAATAAGGGGTAATGAGCATTTAAATGCCACAAACGTGTGCGGATGACCATAATTAGAGCAAAGCAAGAAAAAAATGAAAGACAAATGCAATAAAGCTAATGACTTATGTTGTTGGTGCATATTGTGTCAAATAAAATAAGCTGCTCTAACAAGGAGATAGGTTATGTGCCTCTCTGCTGTGCGATGGCACTGACTGAGGATAAGCATAACCTAGATATTCTAGAATTCATTGTTGTTTGCCGCCTCTCTGCTGTGCGATGGCATGACCTGAGGACAGGCTTCTCTTTGAAAGCTTAAGAATAGTCTCTTCTTGTAATTACCCGTAGACCGCTCAAAAACCTCTGAGGAATGTTGATTACCATATAAGTGTGGGATCCACAAATGTTAGCTGAAATAATTAAACCTAAATCAGTAACCAGTCTGCGTCAAAAGTCTGTGTATGGATTTAAGTGGACAAACATACTGACAATCTTAGTGGCTACATTCTCAAGAGTTCAAATCAATGTGAAAATCTAAGAGTTTCAGTATGATTCTTAAGTTGCTAACGACTCTGGATGAACACTGAGAATTTAAGCATCAAAAAGTTTTAATAACAAGTCCCAAATGATTTGATGTTCCTGTATGACTCCAAAATTGAATTGGTCCAGATATGATCAATCTAAGTTGAAGCTGTCTACTCCCAAACCAAATCCCGTACGAGTTTCCATCTTAGGGTTTTATCTCTCACAAAAAGTCCAAACATAAACTTTAGTTGTGTAGTTAGTTTAAGTTCTATGTTTATCTTTTAATTTGTGTGTCTGTCGGACTACACAGGGAAATCAGAAGGGAATTACTTACCTAAAAAGGGTCATGTCTGAGATGGCCACATGTTTTTCAAAGTTTAAAAGGTCACGTCTGAAGTGACTGAATTGGTTAAGAGCTTACAATGTTATTATCAAGAGTGAAAAGAGTCTTAATATAAATGTTCAAAATGACTGTAAACTCACAAAGTGTGACCCATTCGCACGAGTGGATCATGGTTATCGACCAACTATGCGAATGGCTTCCAATCGGCCGAATGGACTTGAAAATGATCCATTCGACCGAATAGAAGGGGAGAATGAAACAGTAGACCGACTGAGGCTCAGTCGGTCAACTAAAGAGACGAATGAAGGAGACCGAATGAGTCAGTCGACCGACTGAGACTCAGTCGGCCGACTGAAAGCGACTGACTGGACCAATCGCACGACTGAACCTCAGTCGCCCGAATGAACTGAGCGAATGAGGCCAGCCGCCGATTGAAATTAGGGTCAGTATTTAAAGGGCCTCAGTCGATCGCATCTCATTCATCACTCCCAATCGCACCCCAAATCGCTCTCTTTACCATTACTCTGCCAAAATCTCTAGAGATAGTTGTTCACATTGCAATTCACCTTCTGACTTTCGATTGACAAGAATAAAGGTACATTGCAGTTCAATCTTGTAGAAATCAGAAGATTTTAAGTCCAATTTGGGTTATTCGAATGAAACTTTGATCGGACTGAAAAATGCCCTAAAACCTACATAAACTAAGCTAAATGTTAAAATTAAGTTTACTAGGTCATTAGTGACGAGATGGGAGGTCAAATGAACTAGATATAGAGGTTTAAAACAAAAATTGGGGAAACTGAAAATGTGAATCGCACAGTTGGTATTCATGCGAATGGACAGCATGATGAACTTCAGTTGCACGACTGATGGGCTCAAACTGCCCATACGCATGGCTGAACCATGCGTATGAAGTTCAGTCGCATGATGAGGTAACCGCATGAAGGTATATGCGTAGGAGCCCAATCGCACACACTGAGATACGTATGGGGTCAATCGCACGACTGAACCCCATTCGGACCATTCAATCGTACGACTGAACCCCTTTCGCACGGTTCAATTGCACTGTTGAACTCAGTCGCACAACTTCAATCGCATGACAGAAAGATGTTCTTCAAGCTTAATGAGTTCATGACTTTCTTATAAAATGGTACTAATGTTTACTATCTTTGTGTAACAGATGGCGAGTAGATGGACTATGAGCACAAAGCATAATATATGTGCTCATCTGGACTTAACATCCAGAAATGCTGCAGAATTCTCGGCATTATCACGTTTCTATTGAAATCACGGATTGCGCATGCCATCTCTACCCCTTGCACCCCATACCGATCCATTCAACAAGCCTTCTGGGAAGGCGCTCCAGTTGATAGATCATCAGAACCTCACTGCATAAGAAGTTCCATATTTGGCGAGGATATTACAATTTCTGAGGAAGACTTAAGGGTTGTACTTCAATTGGGGGATGACGGTGACTGCCCAACCCGTCTACACCCCCTTACTGTCAGAGGATGTTTTCTCAGAGCCAAATACTCTAGGGACATCAATTCAGGGGTACTCAACAAGAGTAACCTCTGTCCTCAGTTTAAGTACCTTGCAAACGTGCTGCTCAAGTGCATGGCTTCAAGAAAAGATGGGTTTGATGAGCTATCGGATCAGATGCAAAACGCATACGTTGCGTTGGTGCTGAACCATCCATTCAGCTTCTCTAAGATGATCTTCACCTATCTGGTGGAGAACATCGAGGGGAAGGAATGGAAGCCTTCTGTATGTACCCACGGTTTATGCAAATGATAATAGATCAGAAGCTTCCTTCCCTGCCAAAAGAACAGGAGGATTCGGTGGTATTGGAGGTAATGGATGACACCACCCTGGGAAGGATGAAAGTATACCGGGGAAAGCCAGTGAAGCCTCCGGTCAGGAGGTTGTTTGGTCATCTTGCCAGAGAAGACTATGTAGTGCCGGAAAAGAGAAAGTGGCATCACGAGGACAGTATACCACCACTATCATCCCGACCTGACCCGATATTTACCACCACCACCACCACTAGCCACCAAACCGAGCCCTCAGCCTATCCCTCACACACCTATAGATCTCCTCTACCTCCAATCGGGGTAGGGGAACAGCTGTCGGCGTTAAATAGAATGGTGTTCCGATTGCTGGCGGCTGATGAGGAAAAGTCAACTCAGATCCGCCAGCTTACGGACCTGACTGCTACACAATCGCATAAAATTGCAGAGCAGGATCGAGTAATTGAGGAGCAGGCCCAGCAATTGGCTGTTCAGAGCACTCAGATGGACCAACTCCGAGCTCAAAGTGTCGCAGCAAGTAAGCAAATAGAGGAGTTGGAAAAAGCTAACAGGACCATTTTGCTAAAATTGAAAGGATCAAAGGAGGAACCTTTAAAGATAAGGGATGGAGACAGAGATAATGAAGATGATGATGACGATGATGATAATGAGAGTGATACTAATGAAGAGAAAACCGAAGAATGGTGTGAAGATGAAGACACTGAAGAAGGAGAAGCAGCTGAATCTGTCTCAGCTCCAGGGCAAGAGAAGAGAACAAAGAACAGACAAGATCAGTCAGCTTCTGCTTCTGCACCTTCACGTGAAGAGTCGAGGATTCAGGATAAAAGTAAATAGTAGATGTTTATGTATTTATTTACTTTTGTATTCTGTATTGAAAAACCATGTACTAAATGTTTATATTAAGTTAATGCATTTTGTTTGATAAATTACTAATGATTTGAGTGTGAAATGTGTAAATCAAACAGATCCAAACTACAACAGAGATGAGTTTGATATTGCTCCCCTTCAACAGGTCAAGTCTCAACTGACAATGATTCTTGATCTGCAAGAGATTGTCAGAAGGTCAGTGAGTTATACCCCTGAAGAAGGTGAAATAATTCATGACCTATCTAACGAGCAACTGGCAGAGATGTTCAGACTCAATCCTGATGAAATTGTCAAGGATGCTCCAACAGTTGATTCAACCAGTGACGACGAACTACATGAAGTTGATGAAGTTGAGGTTGAAGATATTGCTGCTGAAGAGTACCCTCAGTATGCTGACAACGAGGGTAATGTGGTCCCCAATCTGGGTGAGTCCCTAGTCAGTGATATGTTTGAGGTACTAGACAAGATGGAGCAGGAAACAGGAAGACCGAAGGAACCGCCCAAGCCTCAAATGATGACGTAGACATTCGAAAGGCTGAGTGGGCTGAATGTTTTAAAGAAGTTAGAGCCCAATGTGCTGCACCGAAGAGGGATGCCTACACCAAGTTCTACAGCGTCAAGAAACATCTTACGGTGTCAGGCAGGATTATAGCATGGGCATATTTTGATGATCTTAACGTTTATGCCGTTAAGAGGGAGAAGGGCATAGAGTACTTTAGATTTCCACATGATCTAAAGACTCTACCAGGTTTTGAACTCAACCAGCTGGCCAAATTGAAGCTGTTGTATGCTGACCCGAGAAAGATGTCAGGCTGGTTTGAGGTTGCCCTAAAGAAAGAGTACCACACCAGGTGGATTAACTTCAGACCTCAACAACCTACAAGGTATATTAGAAGGTCTGAGATGAATGCCATTACTGGAAAACCAAAGATTGTGTTGAAGTGGAATCCTCCACGCACAATGTCAAGAATCCCACTTCGGGAAATGACAAAGGATTTCACACCACACTTTAAGTGGTGGTACTATGATTGGAGAACTGCTGAAGCTGTCATAGTTCTGGATAAAGAGGGCCAAATGGATACCATCAGGGTATTCGACCCAATGTGGCTAACCAACTTGACTGCTAATGATGTCTATACATTATACAAGTGGCCACTGTTCTATGACACACAAGACATTGTACAAGCCCTCCAGTTCCAAAACATTATACGACTTTGCTTCGCGTTTGATATTCACGCAGGAGTCACACAAGAGGACAAGTACAAGAATATGAGGAGGTAATGAAGAAAACATGACATTAGAGAGATCTAGGTCCAAGGGGGAGTTTGTTGATACATGTATGTCCCTAGATCATGATATGTGATGTAATAGTTCTTGTTTGGTATGATTAATGAAATGATATTGATAGTCTGTTAGTTATAATGTTTAATAGTTCATTAATGAGTCGTGACTGAATTGATTGGTTTATGATTATTTGAATGGTTGCACATTATGTTATATTAATTAACTAAAACATTCAAACTTAACTTAATGAAGTTCCCATGCGAATGGCTCATGCGAATGAACCATAAGCATGAAGAACTTCACACGATTGACTCAGTCGCACGACTGAACCAGGAGACTGGATCAGTCGTACGACTGTAACATAAAATTGGCTCAGTCGCACGACTGAACACTCAGTCGTACGAATGAATCAACCGCATGGTTCAGTCGCACGACTAAACTAGACTAATGGTTCAGTCGCACGATTGAATAGTGCCAACCTATAAATACAACTCAATTCATGAAAAAGAATGACACTCGATCAATTACGATTCCAAACGAACCCTAGCCGTCCAGAAACCCTCCATCTCGTTCTCCAAGTTCATAGAACACTTTAGATCGATTCCCAATCGACTTCTAACGTTAGTTTCAATCCTTGATTGATTCTTCGTGTGTTCTCACTGATTGGATCGCCAATCAAATAGGATTCCACACTATTTGATCTGGTTTACACGTTAATCTCTAGGTATTTCGGTCAAATACCAGGTCCTAACAAAAACACTAAACACCAAGAACTTCGGTCAAGAACTCGAAACCTAGCTGAAACCGAGCTCATATAAGAGAAGACTTACCTTTGCAGCTGCTTCTTCCTCTTTCTCTCTCTAGAACCGGGGCTTTCTCTCTCTTCCTTCTTCCTTTCAGCCGAATGAAGGAGATGAAGAGGAAATGGGTGACCATGCCCCTTTAAACCTTAAAGTAAAAAGGTTTTGTACTTTTACACTTTTCCCCCTCCACTTGTGTTCATTATCTATTCTTTCTATTTACTTTTCTTTTCCTTTCGTTTAAATAGAAATTCGGGGTGTTACAGTCCAATTCTGAAGACACTGCACATATGGTCAACCACCTGCCTAAAGAAGAAAAATCTACATCAACGTCAGAATCACCAGAACAAGAGATAACAGATTCTGCACACATGGCTGATTCCACTTCAACGTCTCAAGTAAGTACTACTGACCAATTGTTTAATAATCATGCTTGTTCTGATTGTAATAAATTTAGAGAAACCATAGATTTAAATTTTGCTAGGTTATTAGATCATAATGATAGCCTAGTAAAGGATTTGGAACTGTGCACTGAAGCTAATAGAGTTTTAAAACAAAATGAGCATAGACCTTTTGAACAAACAGCTTAGGGAAACAGAAGTAGTTGCCTTTAACCAAGCTAATGACATTAGGTACTATCTTAACTCCCTAGAGGACTCTAAGAAGCAGAAAACAGTTTTAGAAGTAGAAGTCAACTCCTTAAAACAAAAACTGCACAGTTGGACAAGCTCATCTCATATTGTCCAACACTTAGTGAGAAAGAGAAACAACGGGGAGGGATTGGGATACAAAGTGGTTCCGCCACCACCTGAGACCTTGATGAGCACCAAAAGTAAACCAATTAATAATAACCCCATCAAGGATCATGTGGTGACCACTCCTCTTGTTAGTGACCCAGATTCCATAAGTAAATCAATTGAATCTGGCACTAAACAAAAGGAGTCCACTTCAAAGGCAAAAGGAAAGATGCCTTGTGTTAACCTAGAAAAAGAGTTTGAAAAGGTTAATTTAAAGTCAGGTTCAAAAAAAGTCAAATTAGAACCCAAAAAAACTATTAAACCTAATCAATCACGAGTATCATGTCAAAGTCCAGGTAAACAAGAAATAAAAGATGTAAAACCAGGTAAAGCAATTAAGTTTGTAAAACCCGACCATACATCTAACAAAGAAGTGTCTCAATCTAAACAAAATAAGGTCATCCGTGTGACACCTACATCTCCACAAAAACAAATAAACCGTAAAGTTGAAAGCAGATCTTGCTACAATTGTGGAGAATACGGTCACATTACGTCTAATTGTCCTTATTATTAGACACCAAGGAGGAAAGTTGAACTTCCTGCATCTAAAACTAGATCTTTTAAGAGGAACTCAGTGATGCCTCCTAAAAGGGATAGTGAATCCAAAGTTCAACCCATCAGCCAGTCGTCTGTTTATCACAAACAGGCCTTACACAAAGCTGGTCTATGGAAAGAAAAATCCGCCTCAGCGTCTGAAAAAGAAAACAAATAGACATCTGAGCTTCCCTCAACCTCAAATGGTCAATGGGTTGAGTTTATGTTGTGTGATCCCTCGAGGAAAGCCAAGCCAGTGAAGGCTTGGGTTCCTAACATGAACTAATGTTTTCATTGAATGTGCAGGGTGTTCGCTATAGTGTTGAGACTAACACGTGAATTGTAGATAGCGGAGCAACCAGGCACATGACGGGGAACAGGGCTCTCTTATCAAACATCAGACAAATCAAAGGAGGGCATGTTTCATTTGCTGGAAATAAAGGTGGGTACATCACAGCTTTAAGGGAAGTGGGAAATCAGAAAGTTAAGTTTGACAAGGTAAACTATGTCCAACAATTACAAAATAACTTATTTTCTATTACTCAAATATGTGATAAAGGCTTCAAAGTAGTCTTTGACAACAAGAAGTGCTACGTTCTGAAGAAGGACTACGTGATCCCGGAGGACCAAGTCCTAATGTCAGCTTCAAGATATAACGATCTTTATGTCTTGGATATTTCAAAGGCCTCCACAATGGATCATGAAGTTCAATGCTTCTTGTCCAAAGTTACTGAGAAGGATTCCATCTCCTGGCATAGGAGAATGGGACACATAAATCCGAGGAAGATGAATCACTTGATCCAAAATGGTCTAGTGAGGGGAGTGAACGTAAAAAACTTCCAACTCCCGGATTTCTGTGTTGCGTGCAAGAAGGGAAAACAGACGAAGAAGTCTCATAAGGAAAAGAAAGTTCATTCCATAGAACTACCTCTTGAGCTTCTTTACATGGATCTGTTTGGTCCAGTCAGTATAAGAAGCATCATAGGCGACTTGTACTGTTACGTAGTTACTGATGACTACTCAAGATTCTCTTGGGTAATGTTTCCGAAGTCCAAATCAGAAACATTTGAATCCTTCAAGGAATTAGTAACTACACTGGAATCCCTATGCAAGCTGAAAGTAAGACAAGTGCGCTCAGACAACGGAACCGAGTTCAAGAATCAGTGGATGGAGGCCTACTACAAGGAAAAGGGAATTGTGCATCAATTTACCTCTGCCTACACTCCTCAGATGAACGGTGTTGCTGAACGAAAGAATCGCAACTTGATAGAGACCGCATGGACTATGCTAGCAGACTCGAAACTACCCATTCAATTCTAGAATGAGGCAGTTGCAAATGCATGTTATACGCTCAATCGAGTTCTGGTGGTTAAACGCCATAGAAAAACATGCTACGAGTTACTACAACGACGTAAACCTAACTTAGAGTATCTCGAGCCATTTGGCGCTCCGTGCACCCTGTTGAAGAAGACTCAGGAGGGAAATTTAGCGAGAAAGTTGATGAAGGGATCTTTCTAGGATACAACATACCAACAAGAGAGTTTACAACAACTCAACGGGTCAAGTAGAGGTGTGGTGTAATCTTGATGTTCAGAGATACACCACACCACCTACTGGAAAAGGGCCTGCTGACTTCTTTGACTATGATGGATTCTTCAAGTCCATCAACATACCTCTCTCCACTTTCGAAGACGAGTTGGCAAACAAGATGATGTATGATGTCTTGAACACACCGTCTCAAGATTCAACACCGTTCGATTCATAAAGTCAATCATCTACCAACTCAGGGGGAGCACTTGATGTGAGTGACTCTTCCTCTGATGAAGAAAATATGGAGAATGATCAGAACAACCAGGATGAACAGGTTCCGACTACCACAAGTCCACAAGCATCTAACAGTGATGCTTCTAAGCCTTTTGAACCTCAGACTCCTATTTCCTCATATCCAGAACCAAATGTTCACAATCTTGATTCTAAGGTGGTTGTTCCAACAACTGTCGGCTCACGTCTAAACGTCTATCATCCTTTGGATAATGTCATCGGAGATGTGAGATCAGGAGTTCAAACCAGAAATCAGTTGTACTCAGCTGATTATGCCTCTATGATGGAAAAGGGTTACCTTCACGATAGTGCCTATCGTTGCTTTGTGTCTCAGTTTGAGCCAAAGTATGTTAGTGAAGCCCTGAATGATGAGGCATGGGTGAGTGCCATGCAAGAAGAACTTCTTCAGTTCAAGGAGTTGGGTGTATGGACTCTAGTGGATATACCTAAAGGTGCTAAGGTCATTGGCACCAAATGGGTCTTGAAATGCAAGAAAGATGATCTAGGAGTGATCATCAGAAACAAGGCTCGGCTTGTTGTTCAGGGATTTCGACAAGTTGAGGGTATTGACTACAATGAAGTGTTTGCACCCATGGCAAGATCAAAGTTTATCAACTAGATGTGAAGAGTGCGTTCCTTCATGGTGAGATCCGAGAGACTGTATGTTAGTCAACCCGAGGGATTTGAGGATCCATATCATCAGGACAGATTTTACAAACTCGACAAGGCTCTATACGGGCTTCATCAAGCTCCGAGGGCCTGGTATGAGAAACTCTCGACTCATCTTGTGAACACGGTTTTTGCAGGGTAGTCATTGACTGTACATTGTTTACCAAGGAAAAAGATGGGGATTTACTGCTGGTACAAATCTATGTTGGTGACATAATCTTCGGTTCCAAGAACGAAGAATTATGTAAAGAGTTTGAAGCAGTAATTAAGGTGGAGTTTGAGATGAGTGCAATGGGAGAGATGAAGTTCTTTCTCGGGTTACAGGTGGATCAGACACCAAATGGGATTTTCCTATATCAGACCAAGTATGTAGGTGATATTCTCAGTCGGTTTGACATGGAGAATGCTTCTACAGCTGGAACTCCACTTGCTACAAATCATGATGTAGCACCCGACGAGAATGGTGATCTGGTAGATGCCACTATGTACCGAGGGATGATTGGATCTCTCATGTATCTTACTGCCTCACGACTTGATATCATGTATGCTACATGTTTATGTTCACGATATCAGGCAAAGCCTAAGGTGAACCATATCCTTGTTGATAACTCTGCTGCAATTGCAGTCACTAAAAACCCGATCCAACATCCCAAGACCAAACACATCAGAATTAAATATCACTTTATACGTGATTGCTTTGAAAAGAACTTAATCGATGTGGTAAAAATAAACACAGATTTTCAACGCGTTGACCTCTATACAAAGGCTTTTGACAAACCACGTTTTCTATATCTGTTAGAGGTCAACGGTGTTAAAAAGAAAAGTGAGGTCATTCCTGAAGATGACCATGTGTTGTCTGATGCGTCTTGTACATTTTCTTTTATTTTTCAATTTTTTATTTTATTTGCTTAATTTTCAGTAGTTTAATTAAAATTGGTCTTATTTCTTTGCCTATTAAAATCCTAAAATGATAATCCATTACGGTTTTAAAATTTTATGGGGAGAATAGGTTTAGATAGTATAAAAAACAAGCGAGGAGGAGAGGTAGCTAATAAAAATAAGATCGTATGTGTGATACCGATTCAATCTTTGGAATATGATAGTACATAGGAGCAAACCATTTGGGACTTTAAAAAAAAATTTAATTGAAAAAGATGCAAAGCTTAAATATAAGTGTATGTAGTCTGAACAATATAAAAGGAAATATGATAGATAAACTAGCTACTACTAAGGTAACACAAAAAAAGTAGACCTAGAGGTTGCTAGACCACAGATGATATATCGGTAGATTCAACACAAGAGATGACTAGACCTTTTTGGTGATCTCAAGATTAAACTATGTTAGGATCTGGTATTTGACCAAACACCAACTGATTAACGTGTTAAACCAAACCAAATAGTGCGGAATCCTATTTTATTGGCGATCCAATCAGTGAGAACGCATGTAGACACAATAACGAATTGAATCTAACGTCAAGAATCGATTAGGAATCGATCTACAGCGTTCTATGAACTTGGAGTATGAACTTAGAGGCTTCTGGATGGCTAGGGTACGTCTGGAGTCGAAGTGGATTCGATGCTTACGTTTTTCCACGAATTAGGTGGTATTTATAGGTTAGGGTTGCTCATTCGGGCGACTGAACCATTAGCATGGTTCATTCATGTGATTGAGCCATGCGGTTGATCCATTCGCACAACTGAGTGTTCAGTCGTGCGACTGAGTCAGACGCATGAAGTTGTTCAGGCGTATGAACTATTTAGGCGCATGGACACTCAGTCGCATGGCCATTCAGACGCATGACCACTATTGGGGCGCATGGTTCAGTCGGACGCATGAGAACTTCACTTCATCAAGTTTGAGGGTATTCAATAGTATAACATTATGCATAACACTTCAAACAATCACAAACCTATATAATCAAGTCAATATACGTTAAACAACTCATTAATGAAATATTAAACATTAAAACACAACCAAACATTTGTATTTCATTAAGTACCCGTACAATTACAATTACATAAGCATAAGAAACTACAAAGATATTACATTATGATCAGAAACTAGGGACACATGTATCAACAAAAACTCCCCCTTGGACCTAGATTCATCTATTGTCTTACCTTCTTCATAACCTCTTCGTACTTCTTGTACTTCTCCTCTCTTGTGACTCCTGCGTGTATCTCAAATACAAAGCAGAGTCGTATCATATTTTGGAATTGGAGGGCTTGTACAATATCTTGCGTCTCATAGAACAGTGGCCACTTGTATAATGTGTATACATCATCAGCAGACAATTTTGTAAGCCACATTGGATCAAATAACCTGATAGTATCCATTTTGCCCTCTTTGTTTAGAACTATGACCGCCTCCCCTGTTCTCCAATCATAGTACCACCACTTAAAGTGTCGAGTGACGTCCTGTGGCATTTCCCTGAGAGGGATTCTTGACATTGTTCTTGGGGGACTCCACTTCAGCACTATCTTTGGCTTTCCAGTTATAGGATCAACTTCAGAACGTCTGATATACCTCGTAGGTTGTTGAGGTTTGAAGTTCACCCACCTGGTGTGGTACTCTTTCTTCAGGGCAGCCTCAAACCAGCCTGACATCTTCCTCGGGTCAGCATATAGTAACTTCAGTTTAGCCAGCTAGTTGAGCTCAAAACCAGGTAGAGACTTTAAATCATGCGGGAATCTAAAGTACTCGATACCCATCTCTCGCTTTATCGCGTATACATTAAGGTCATTAAAATGAGCCCACGCGATAATCTTGCCTGACACCTTTTGATGTTTCTTTACTTTGTAGAGCTTGGTGTAGACATTTGGTTTAGGAGCAGAGCGTTGTGCTCGGATCTCCTCAAAACATGCAGCCCATTCAGCCTTTCTGATATCAACATCGGCGTTTGAGGCTTGGGCTTGTTCTTCAACCTTCTCAGTCTCTTGCTCCATCTGATCCAGTATATCAAATGTATCACTAACTAGGGAATCACCCAAATTGGGGATCACATTTCCCTCTTTGTTAGCATACTCTGGATAGTGAGCTACTGTGACATCCTCGATCTTTATCTCATCGATGTCCTTCAGGTCGTCATCACTGTCTCCTTCAACATTTGGAGCGTCTTTTACTATCTCATCAGGATTGAGCTTGAACATTTCTGCCAGTTGCTCATCAGTAAGATCATGAGTTATTTCCCCTTCTTCAGGGGTGTAACTTGCTGACTTCTAACAATCCCTTGCAGATCAAGAATCATGGTTAGTTGAGTCTTGATCTGTTGAAGGGGAGCAATATCATGTTCATCCCTTTGATAATATGGATCTGCTTGATTTAAACATTCAATATATCAATCATTAGTTAACAATCAAGACATAACCATAATAATCGAAAACATAACTATTTACATTACATATAAACATGTATTTCGTTAATTTCATACATAATCCGCATACAAAAGATTTTAAATAACAATAAACCAACTAAGCAATACTCTTGTCCTGGATCATCGGCTCTTCTACTGCCGGGTTGGATGAGGAGGCACTCAGATCTTAAGTACGTTTGGTCCTCCTTTCGCTCACTGATGTGGCACCTGCAACTGAAGAGTCATCATCATCATCACTAACATCAGTATGACCATAATGATCATCACCATCATCATCATCATCACTATCATCATCAGCATCATCATCTCCATCAGCTTCTCCTATATTTAAGGGCTCTTCTTTGGAGCCTTTGAGCTTTAACTGCAGAGATTTGTTTGCAGCCTCCAGCTCCTCAATCCTTTTAGCGTGTTTCTCCTGGAGCTGAGACATCCGATGTGCCTGCTCATCGATCAATCAAGCCTGATGAGAGAGCTGCTGAGATTGGACAGTGGTCAGGTCTACCAGCTGTCTTATCTGACTGGTCTTCTCTTTATCTACTCATAACAATCTCAGCACCATTCGAATAAGTGCTGAGAGTTGTTCCTCTACCCCACTGGGAGGCAGAGGCAATCCTGATGGATATGGAGAGAAAGAAGATGGTTCTGTAGGATGGCTAGTGGTGGTGGTGACTGTG
Organism: Flaveria trinervia; assembly: GCA_025506515.1. Lineage (NCBI taxonomy): Eukaryota > Viridiplantae > Streptophyta > Magnoliopsida > Asterales > Asteraceae > Flaveria > Flaveria trinervia. Next base: position 12,886,747 of record CM046446.1, read on the forward strand.
GTGAAGATTGGAGGTGGTATAGATGATGGTGGTGGTGGTGTAGGTGTGAAGGATGTGGTGGTGGATGGAAGGGTGGTAGTGGTATGAGGGGGAATGGTGGTAGTGGTGGTAGGTAGAATGGTGGTAGCTGTGGTGGGTGGAATGGTGGTAGCTGTGGTGGTGGTTGTGGTGGTGATAAAGGTGATTATGCGTTTCTTCCTTTTCAAGCCATGGGGCTGAGCCATCCTCCTCTTCCTCGATCCAGTCGAGGTGGATGCTCCCCCTATAGTGCGGCCTGGCAGATCAAGAGTATAAGTAGGATCATCAGTGGTCTCTCCCAATCCGCCTTGGCATTCACCAACCGCCTCGAGCCCTCGTTCTGTGGGAACAACTTTACTTCCTATAGTCTGAGTCAGTGGCTCCTCTTTTGACTCCTCCTCTTCCTCACCAGGCATGAAATCCTGGTGGAACCCAGTAGTCTCTGCTCCGTCTCCAGTGGGGGCAGATGCTGGAGATGGAATATCAATAATGGGACCCTTTTGTTGAGTGGGTCCTTCATCTCCAGCATCTCCGCTATCATCATCGGAGTCATCATCAGGGAGCTGTATCTGCTCTTCTTCAGAGTCACTATCAACGTGACACCATGTACACCTAGTCGGCGCCACGTAGTCTTCCCGAGCCAGATGCCCAAATAATCTCCTCACAGGGGGCTTTACTTGCTTCCCCCTATAAACCTTCATCCTGCCCAAAGTGGTATCGTCCATCACCTCGAGTACCACCGCGTCCTCCTTCTCCTTCGGCAAGGAATGGAGCTTCTGGTCTATAATCATCTGCATAAAGCGAGGGTACATGCAGAAGCCCTCCTTCCCTTTCCCCTTAATGTTCTCCACCAAGTAGGTGAAGATCAACCTGGAGAAGCTGAACGGATGGTTCAGCACCAATGCAGCATATGCGTTCTGGATCTGATCGGACAGTTCATTAAAACCTCCCTTCCAAGACACTAAGCACTTAAGCAGTACGTGCGCAAGGTACTTGAACTGGGGACACAGGATGCTCTTGTTGAGCACCCCTGCATTGATGTCCCCAGCGTACTTGGCCCGCAGGAAACAGCCTCTGACAGTCAGGGGGTGTAGTCGTGTGGGACATTCAGCATCGTCCCCAAGCTGGAGCACTATCCTGAGATCTTCCTCAGAGATCTCAATGGCCTCTCCAAATATCGAACTACGGATTCGATGAGGCTCTGATGTTCTATCGACTACAGCACCTTCCCAGAAGGCCTGTAGAATAGACCGGTACGGTGTGCATGGAGTTGAGATTGCGTGAGAGATCCTTGAGCGCCTAAGAAACGAGATGATTCCAGCAAAGTCAGGTACATATCTGGATGACTGATCCAGATGAGCACAGATATTGTGCTTGGTGCTCATTGTCCACCGACTCGTCATCTGTTACAAAAGAAAATGTTAGTATCCATTGATTAAGAATATCTTGAATCACTTGGACTTGTAAATATTTCCCTTTTGATCTGTCGTGCGAATGAGACTGTGCGACTGAGATGTAGTCGTGCGAATGAGTAGTGCGACTTAGTTCTAGTCGTGCGAATTATTCCATACGTACGACTGGTCATGCGACTGAGCTCACCCGGATGTATACTCAGTTGTGTATACCAGTCGTGCGTCTGGACTCACACGCATGATTCAGTCATACGACTTAGCTGTTCACACTACTCAGTCGTGCGACTGAAGTTCATCAGTCTGTCCATTCGCATGACAGACTGCTGTTCAATTCAAATTCAAGTTTTGACCAATTCTTATGATTAGATGTCGTGTTTTGGTTCATTGGACTCGCAATCATTATACTTAGCACATAATAACATTAATTTCAGTTGATTGCTTGAATTAATTGGGTTATTTTGTCAAACGAGTCTCGGTTCTTGGTTTGGACCGAACTTGTTGATTTTGCAGTCAAATTGAATGAGAGATGGTTGGATTGAACCGCATTGTACCTGTATAGTCAGTGGAAATCGTCAGTGCACAAGAATTAGTGGTATATAAAGATCTAATGAAAATTTTGGCAGCGTAACAATAGTTCGTGCGTCTTGGGACGATTTTGAGGGTGGTGAGTGACTACGACCGACTATCCCACTATATATACTAGGGTTTCCTACAGTCGGGCGACTGAGTCCAGTCGCACAAGTTGTTCGTGCGACTGGCACAGTCGGTCACCTTCAGTCGTGCGACTAGAGTTGAGTCGTGTGACTTGGTCATTCGCCTCCTCTCACGTGGCCGAATGGCTCGTTCATATCAGTCATTCGGTTGCATGGTCCATACGCTTGTCCATTCGGCTATTAAGGCATGAGTATGATTCATTTGTACGGTTGGTCCATCCTCATGACCATTTGACATTTAAACCCTTTTAAACTGTTGAATTAACATTATAATCATTTGATCATCTCAGACATGATCATTTTAACTTGAAAGCCTTTTGATCACCTCAGACGTGATCCGTTTAACCGATTAGTCACCTCAGATGTGACCTAATTTTTGTTTGAAAGCACTTGTGGTCACCTCAGACGTGACCTTTTAGATGATAAGGTCCCTTATCAACTTCCATGATATAGTCCGATAACCTATAGAATTTGACAAACTTTGTACATAAATAAAGAAATAATACTGAAAACTTAAACACATTAAGACATGTTTTTGTGTTTTTGGGAGAGTTAATTCCTAAGATGTAGTTCTAAGGAATAAATATTCTAAGAGAGTAGCCTTAATCATTTAAACCATACATGGATCAATTTAAGTTGGAATCATACAGGATATTCAAATCATTCAAGACAAGTTATTAAGAAAAACTTTGATGCTCTTTCTTTGTTTTTCATCTGGAGTCATTTAGCAAATTTAGGAAATCATACTAGTACGCTTAGGTCTCCACACTGATTTGAACTTTCAAGAATTGTAGCCACAGTGATTGTCAGTATACTTGTCCTCTTAAATCCGTACACAGACTTTCAACACAGTTTGGTGATCGTTTTAAGGTTTGTTTATTTTAACAAGCATTTGTGGATCCCACACTCATATGGTAATCAACATTCCTCAGGAGATTTTTGAGCGGTCTTAGGGTAGTGTTTAAGAAGCGACTATTCATAGAATTTTCAAAGAGAAGCCAATCCTCAGGTCAGTGCCATTGCATAGCAGAGAAGCGGCAAACAACAATGAGTTCTAGAATATATAGGTTATGCTTATCCTCAGGTCAGTGCCACCGCACAGCAGAGAGGTACATAATCTATCTTCTTGTTTAAGCGATTCTTCTTCTTTTAGCATTCTGTGCTTTAGCTCATGCTTTGGTCTTACGCACACTTTGTGGCGTTTATTTTGCTCGTCACCCCTTATTGGAATCCTGTTGATTGTGTTAACCCGGGATAAGGTGTTTCCCACAGCTAGTCAAACATTTTAGTTTAATCTTGAGATCACCAAACAGTCTAGTCATCTATTGTGTTGAATCTACCAACATACAGTTGTGGTCTAGCAATCTCTAGGTCTACTTTCTTTGTGTTACCTTAGTAGTAGCTAGCTTAACTATCATATTTCTTTTTATATTGCTCAGACTACTCAGACTTTGAACTTTGCATCTTTTTCAATTTTGATTTTTAAAATCCCAAATGGTTTGTACCTGTGTACTATCATATTCCACACGTTAAATCGGTATTACACGTACGATTTTATTTATTATCGGCTTGCCTCTCCTTTTCCCTCGTTTTTTTTCATACCTATTCTCCCCCTAAAATACTAAAATCTCTAAGGATTTGCGTTTTAGAATTTTAATGAGCAAGAACCGACACTAAGTGTAATTAACAAAATAACATTAAACGAAACAAGAGAATTAAACTTAAAGAACACTATAATTGAAGAAATTTTAAGAGAAACTAGACGCGACGCATCGGACTATACATGGTCATCTTCAGAAATGACCTCACTTTTCTTTTTAACACCATTGACCTCTAACAGATATAGAAAACATGGTTTATCAAAAGCCTTTGTATAGAGCTCAGCGCATTGAAATCAGTGTCTATTTTTATCACATCGATTAAGTTCTTTTCAAAACAGTCACGTATGAAGTGATATTTGATTCCGATGTGTTTGGTCTTAGGATGTTGGACTGGGTATTTAGTGACTGCAATCGCAGCAGAGTTATCAACAAATATAAGGGTGGAAGTGAAATGCAAACTGTAATCCCACATTTGCTATTGAATCCATATGATTTGGGAACAGCAGCTTGCAACAGCAACGTATTCGGCTTCACAGGTTAACAAAGCAACCGAGGTCTGCTTCTTACACTGCCAGGTTACTAATCTTCTCCCAAAGAATTGACACCCTGCTGATGTAGATTTGTTGTTCATCTTGCAGCCGCCGTAATCCGAGTCACTATACGCTGTAAGTTCAAAGTCATCATCATGAGGATACCACAACCCAAGTGTGGGTGTGCGCTTCAGATAACGAAATATTCTTTTGACCCCAATTAGATGATTCACCTTAGGCTTTGCCTGATATCACGAGCATAAACATGTCGCATACATGATATCTGGTCTGGAGGCAGTGAGATACATGAGAGATCCAATCATCCCGCGGTACATAGTGGCATCTACCAGATCACCGTTCTCATCGGGTGCTACATCATGGTTTGTAGCCAGTGGAGTGCCAGCTATGGAAGCATTCTCCATGTCAAACCGACTGAGAATATCTCCTACATACTTGGTCTGATGTAAGAAGATTCCATTTGGTGTCTGATCTACTTGTAATCCGAGAAAGAACTTCATCTCCCCCATGGCACTCATCTCAAACTCAGCCTTCATTACTGCTTCGAATTCTTTGCATAATTCTTCGTTCTTTGAACCAAAGATTATGTCATCTACATAGATCTGTACTAGCAGTAAGTCTCCATCTTTTTCTTTGATAAACAATCTGCAGTCAATGACTCCCTTGCTAATTCCGTGTTTTACTACCATAACTCGATTGAGAGTATAACATGCATTTGCCACTGCTTCATTCCAAAATTGTATAGGCAGTTTCGAGTCTGCAGGCATTGTCCATGCCGTCTCTATCAAGCTGCGGTTCTTCCGTTCAGCAACGCCGTTCATCTGAGGGTATAAGCCAAGGTAAATTGATGCACAATTCCTTTTTCCTTGCAATAGTCCTCCATCCACTGATTCTTGAGCTCGGTTTCGTTGTCTGAGTGCATCTGTCTTACCTTCAGCTTGTATAGGGATTCCAGTGTAGTTACCAATTCCTTGAAGGATTCAAATGTTTCTGATTTGGATTTCAGAAACATTACCCAAGAGAACCTTGAGTAGTCATCAGTAACTACATAGCAATACAAGTCGCCTGCGATGTTTCTTGTACTGACTGGACCAAACAGATCCATGTGAAGAAGCTCAAGTGGAAGTTCTATGGAATGAACTTTTTTTTCCTTATGAGATTTCTTCGTCTGTTTGCCCTTTTTGCACGCAACACAAAAATCCGGGAGTTGGAAGTTTTTGACATTTACTCCTCTCACAAGATCATTCTGGATCAAGTGATTTATTTTCCTCAGATTTATGTGTCCCATTCTCCTATGCCAGGAGATGGTTCCTTCTCAGTAGCTTTGGACAAGAAACATTGGACTTCACTATCCGTTGTGGATGCCTTTGAGAGATCCAAGACATAAAGATCATTATATCTTGAAGCTGACATTAGGATCTGATCCTCCGGAATCACGTAGTCCTTCTTTAGAACGTAACACTTCTTGTTGTCAAAAACTACCTTGAATCCTTTATCACAGATCTGAGAAACAGAAAGTAAGTTATTTTGTAATTGTTGGACATAGTTTACCTTATCAAACTTAACTTTCTCATTTCCCACTTCTCCTTGGGCTATGATGTACCCACCTTTGTTTCCAGCAAATGAAACATGCCCTCCTTTAATTTGTTTGACATTTGATAAGAGAGCTCCGTTCCCTGTCATGTGCCTGGATGCTCTGCTATCGACAATCCACGTGTTTATCTCAGAACTATACCGAACACCCTGCACATTCAATGAAAACATTAGTTCATGTTAGGAACCCAAGCCTTAACCGGCTTGGGTTTCCCTGAGGCATCACATATCACAAACTCAACCCACTGACCCTTTGAGGTTAAGGATTGATTAGAATTCTGTGTGTTCTTATTTTCAGGCACTGAGGAGGTTTTTTCTTTCCATAATCCAGATTTGTGTAAGGCCTGTTTGTGATAAACAGAGACTGGCTGATGGATTGAACTTTGGGTTCACAATCCCTTTTCGGAGGCGTCACTGAGCTCCTCTTAAAAGAACTAGATGTAGATGCATAAAGTTCAACTTTCTTCCTCAGTGTCTGGTAATAAGGACAGTGAGACGCTATGTGACCATACTCTCCACAATTATAGCAGGATCTCCTTTCAACTTTACGGTTTATTTGTTTTGGTGGAGATATACTTGTCACACGTTCAACCTTATTGTGTTTGGACTGAGGCACTACTTTGTTAGATGTACGAGTTGGTTTTACAAAATTAATTGTTTTACCTGGTTTTACATCTTTAATCTCTTGTTTCCCTGGACTGTGACATGATGCACATGATTGAGTAGATTTTATAGTCTTTTTAGGTTCTTGTTTGACTTTGTTTGACCTTGAGTTTAAACTAACTCTTTCGAATTCTTTTTCCAGGTTAACACAAGGCATCTTTCCTGTTGCCTTTGAAGTGGCCTCCTTTTGTTTAGGGTCGGATTCACTTGATTTACTTACGGAATCCAGATCGCTAACAAGAGGAGTAGACACCACGTGATCCTTGATGGGGTTATTGTTAATTGGTTTACTTTTGGTGTTCGTCAAGGTCTCAGGTGGTGGTGGAATCACTTTGTATCCCAGTCCCTCCCCATTATTTCTCTCTCTTACTAAGTGTTGGACAATGTGTGATGAGCTTGTCCAACTATGCAGTTTTTGTTTTAATGAATTGACTTCTACTTCTAAAACTGCTTTTTGCTTGTTAGTGTCCTCAAGAGAGTTCAGATAGTACCTAATGTCATTTGCTTAGTTAAAGGCAACTACCTTAGTTTCCCTAAGCTGTTTATTTATTAGGTTTATCTTTTCCTTGTAACCGTGCTTGTTTTGTTTCAATACTCTATTTGCTTCTGTGCACAGTTCCAGATCCTTCACTAAGCTATCATTATGATCTACTAGCCTTGCAGATTTTGAAGCTATAACTTCTCTAAATTTATTACATTCTAAGCAAACATGATTATTAAACAGTTGGTCAGTAGTACTTACCTGGGATGTTAAAGAAGAATCAGCCATGAGTGCTGGCTCGGTTGTCTCTAGTTCTGGTGATTCAGATGATGATGCAGATTTTTCTTCTTCAGGCAGGTAGTTGACCACATTTGCAGTATCTTCAGAATTTGACATTGCGAGCTCTACTGCTATATCTCATTCATTTGCAGAATCGCCATCAATATCCTCCACACTAGCTATATTTGACTCTCCTGGTGAGACGAACCGAAAGCTCCAGTCCTGTCTTTCATCTTCATTAGTAGTTAAGGCTTTTGGATCCTTACTTGATGAGTTAGCATTACTAGCTGTGGACTTATCTTGACGGTTAAATGACGAGAAGGGATTTCCATTACCTGTCTTCTTTGGTTTTATACACTCCCTCTTGAAGTGTCCCTTCTCACCGCAGTTGAAACATGTAACCTTTGACTTATCAAACCCAAAGGTTGTGTCATTTGTTGCAACCAGGTTCTATCTGGTCTTTTTGACAAACTTTTTAGCTCGTCGGACAGCACTTGCCAGAGCCCACATTATGTCCATACGTTCCAACTCCATTTCATCCACCTGCTCATAATCTTCATCTGCCAGGTGGCAGTTACGTATCTTTCCAGCAATTAATCCATCGTAGGATTGAACCACCGCAGCTAAAAGGTCCATATGTTCTCTGGCCACCTCCATAGTTACATTCCCGAGGTTGTCGGTTTTCAGCTTTGCTGCATTAGCTTCAGGTATTATATATTGGGTGCTAGACGACCCTGACATTTCTAATCCTGAAGTTGAGGATTGTGCTGGAACTCCTGCGCTTGAGATGAAGGCGGTTTGCAGTGGTGCTCCAGATGTCTGACTGAAGGAGTAGCATTGTAGAGTGCAGGATTCTAATCGTAGTTGGCCTTTTGGGCTCGATACTTCATTCTCAGTTTCAGAATGAAGTCATTTATATCTAACTTCGAGAGCATTCCATTCTGTCTGAGATTAAAAAAACGAACCCCATTTTTCCGGTAATCCATCAGTAAAGTTGGATACCCTATCTTCCATCGAAGTAACCACTCCATGAGTGTGCATCTCACTCATCAAGTGGTAGAATCTATCGATCACATCATCAAGGCCTTCTTTTCCCATTGAAGAGAAGTTGTCAAACTCCTTCTTCAACGCTTTTGCCTTGATAGCCTTCAGAGAGGCATTTCCGTCATACCTCTTCTCCAACGCATCCCAAAGTTTCTTGGCTTGAGTATACTCCGAATACTGATGGAAAATATCCTTCGGAATAGACTGAGTAAGCAAGGCGTAGACTTTCTTCTCAGCGTTGTGTTTTACCTTCTGTGCATCCGACATGCCACTTAGAGTAAGTTTTACTCTGTCAGCTCCAACTGGCATGCTGTACCCCGACTCTATTGCCTCCCACAAATTTGTATCCACTCCATTTAAGTAGATTTCGAAACGTTGCTTCTATTGTGGGTAGTCGTCTAACGTAATAAGTTTTGGGGGTTTATTGTGAATCCCCACTTCATTCTCCAACAGCAGTAGATTCTGAATACGTGTATCTCTACTTGCTGTGTATGCTGAAAACTGATCCTCCATTACACTTGACTTTACTATTGACAAGCTGGTGATGGGTGCGAATGAAGGTATGCGATTGGGCTTATTTGGGCGATTGAACAAGTGCGGATGGATTAACCGTGCGAATAAACTAATGCGGTTGAGTGGTCCGAATGAAGATCTCAGTCGTACGAATGAGGGTACGAATGAGTTCAATCGTGCGGTTGAAGGATGCGTATGAACTCAGTCGTGCGATTGAGCCAATCGTGCGACTAAACCTGCTGAAGTTTGATAATTCATAGGTTAAACTTGTTTTGGCCGTAAAAACTCGAATTTTATCAAACCCTAATAGCCGTATGCTGGAAAAACTACACTTTTCGATCAGGAAACTTCCAAGACTCCATTAGACACAAAACGATTGCGTTTTTGATGCAAAAACACAATTTTGTATCAAAGCGATTGAATCAACACGTAATCAAGAGCCTATAGCTCTGATACCACTTGTTAGGATCTAGTATTTGACCAAACACCAACTGATTAACGTGTTAAATCAAACCAAATAGTGCGGAATCCTATTTTATTGGCGATCCAATTAGTGAGAACGCATGTAGACACAATAACGAATTGAATCTAACGTCAAGAATCGATTAGGAATCGATCTACAACGTTCTATGAACTTGGAGTATGAACTTAGAGGCTTCTTGACGGCTAGGGTACGTCTGGAGTCGAAGTGGATTCTATGCTTACGTTTTTCCACGAATTAGGTGGTATTTATAGGTTAGGGTTGCTCATTCGAGCGACTGAACCATTAGCATGGTTCATTCGTGCGATTGAGCCATGCGGTTGATCCATTCACATAACTGAGTGTTCAGTCGTGCGACTGAGTCAGACGCATGAAGTTGTTCAGGCGTATGAACTATTTAGGCGCATGGACACTCAGTCGCATGGCCATTCGGACGCATGACCACTGTTGGGGCGCATGGTCCAGTTGGACGCATGAGAACTTCACTTCACCAAGTTTGAGTGTATTCAATAGTATAACATTATGCATAACACTTCAAACAATCACAAACCTATATAATCAAGTCAATATGCATTAAACAACTCATTAATGAAATATTAAACATTATAAACACAACCAAACATTTGTATTTCTTAAGTACCTGTACAATTACAATTACATAAGCGCAAGACACTAAAAAGATTTACATTAAGATCGGAAACTAGGGACACATGTATCAACAAACTAAAATGTTTGACTAGCTGTGGGTAACACCTTATCCCTGGTTAACACAATCAACAAGATTCCAATAAGGGGTGACGAGCAAAATAAACGCCATGAATGTGTGCGTAAGACCAAAGCATGAGCAAAAGCACATAAAAAAATGCAAATACAATCAAACCGATAACATATGTTGTTGGTGAGATCTATGCAAAAAGAATGAAATTGCTCAAACAAGAAGATAGGTTATGTGCCTCTCTGTTGTGCGGTGGCACTGACCTGAGGATAAGCATAACCTATATATTCTAGAATTCATTGTTGTTTGTCACCTCTATGTTGTGTGGTGGCACTGACCTGAGGCTTGGCTTCTCTTTGAAAGTTCTAAGAATAGTTTCTTCTTGAATACTACCCTGAGACCGCTCAAAAATCTCCTAAGGAATGTTGATTACCATATAAGTGTGGGATCCACAAATGCTTGTTGAAATAAACAAACCTTAAACCATCACCAATCTGTGTTGAAAGTCTGTGTATGGATTTAAGAGGACAAGTATACTGACAATCATTGTGGCTACAATTCTTGAAAGTTTAAATCAGTGTGGGGACCTAATAGTACTAGTATGATTTTCTAAATGACTCTAGATGAAAAACAAGAATAGAACATCAAAGGTTTTAGATAACTTGTCTCGAATGATTTGAATATCTTGTATGATTCCAAATTGAATTGGTCCATTTATGGTTTAAATAAATTGAAGCTGCCTTTTCAAAAAAATAATTCTTTAGATTTACATCTTAGGATTTAACCCTCACAAAAACACAAAAAACATGTCTTAGTTTTAAGTTTCAGTTTTATTTCTTTTATTTCTGTATAAAGTCTGTCAATTTCAGTTTGTTTAATATCGGACTATGTCATGGAAGTTGATAGGGAACCTTATCATCTAAATGGTCACGTCTGAGGTGACCACACGTGCTTTCAAATAAAAATGGGTCACGTCTGAGGTGAAAAAGTATTTTAAAAGGATCACGTCTAAGGTGATCAAAGGTTTTTTAAGCTTAAAATGATAATGTCTGAGATGGTCAAATGCTCATAAAGTATATTCAAAAGGTAATAGGGTATTAATTGTCGAATGGTCATAAAGTCTAACAACCTTGAGTATGACTCATTCGCACAACTGGACAATGAGTATATATCAATCGTACGATTGGTGTACACGAATGTGTCTAGTCGCATGAATGAAGGTGACCGAATGACTTAGTCGCACAATGGATGTCTAGTCGTACGACTGAAGTCAAACAACCTTGACCGACTGTGCTAGTCGCATGACTGATCTTCAGTCGCATGAATCAACTATGCGACTGGGCTTAGTCGCACGACTGAAAGTAAACCCTAGTATAAATAGAGGATGAGTCGGTCGCAGTTGGTCATCAATCCCAAATCGCCCCTACATCGCACAAACATACCGTTACTCGGCCCGATTCTTATTTGAGCACTCTAGATCTGTGATTATTGCTTACTGACGGTCTATAGTGATTATACAGGTATAATGTGGTGCTATCCATGAGAATGTCCATCAATTCATGCCCTAAATTCTCTTGATATGAATACTAAAAGAAACCGAAATAGATTGTAACACCCCGAATTTCTATTTAAACGAAAGGAAAAGAAAAGTAAATAGAAGGAATAGAAATTGTGCACAAGTGGAGGGGGATAAAGTGTACAAAGTACAAAACCTTTTACTTTAAGGTTTTAAAGGGGCATGGTTGCCCATTTCTTCTTCATTTTCTTCAATCGGCTGAAAAGAAGAAAGAAGAGACAGAAGCCTCGGTTCTAGAGAGAGAAAGTGGAAGAAGCAGCTTCAAAGGTAAGTCTTCTATTATATGAGCTCGGTTGCAGCTGGGCTTCGAGTTCTTGACCGAAGTTCTGGTTGTTTAGTGTTTGTTTTTGGGATTCAAGAGCTGAGTCGAAGGTGGGTCTCGAACTTGAAGTGTTTTGCTCAAAGGCTGCTCAAGGTGAGTTTCTAGAACCCCTCTTTTACAGTTTTTCAACTGATTTGGGGCTTTATGCATACTAAGTAAACATTTTGAAAGAAACTGTGAGTCTACATCTTTATGTTCGAAATGATGTATGTATGTATGTATGTATGTATGTATGTATGTATGTATGTTATAGTGTTGATTATGGGTTAGTGATGATGTGTAGCATGCTTAGATGGCCTTAGTATGTTAGATCTGTGTTTGGGTATGATTAGAATGACAATCGGGTGAAATTGATAGCATAGAAAACATTTCAGAATGTTCTGATGAACATGAACAGTGGTCCATGCGCCCAGAGGTGGCTCATACGCCCAAACAGTTTTCCATGCGCCCAGCATGAGAGGCCAGACGCCTAAGTGTTTGCCATGCGCCCAAGGGTGGGTCATGCGCCTAAACAGTGGCCCATGCCCCTAGCATGTTGGCCCATGCGTCTAAGTGTTGGCCATGCGCCCAAGGGTTGGCCATGCGCCTAAACAGTGGCCAATGCGCCTAAGTGTTGGCCATGCGCCCAAGTGTTGGCCATGCGCCTAAATAGTGCCCAGGCGCCCAAGTGATTGAAACGGCTAAGTATTGGTGATGCGCCTGAACAGGTGCCATGCGCCTAAATAGTGGAAATACCCCTGAACAAGGCAGAAGCGCCCAAATAGTGCCCATGCGTCCAAACTGTTTTACACTTAGAATTTTTATGCTCGAGCCCCTGGAAGGTCCCATGCGCCCAATTTGGACTTGAGGTTTCTAAGTGGTTTTTAAGGGGTAAATGGGGAGATAGGCCTGGTTATGATGTGATGGCTTATGTTTGATGTGTGTTATGCATGTATGATGTTGCCTGTATGGTGATGGTGTATGTTTTTTATGTATGTTCCTTATTATCTATGTATGTCTTCCCTTGGCTTTGCGTTGAACGTTAATGAATGTAATGAAAGTATTATGTAACGTAAAGTGGAAGATAATGAAAAGAGGAACATAATGATAGAATGCATGCATTAATGAGAAGAGAAAGTATAGAAAGGCTTGCAAGTAATATGTACAGAGGTGCACGGCCCTAGATGCCTTAAGCTCTATCGCGTGAGGTTCAGCAAATCCTAAAGTGTGCACGCAAGGGTTCCAGTCTTTGTGACTGACCTTTAGTGTTGTTACCCATTTCGGTGGGGGTGTTACCCATTTTGATGGGGGTGTTGTTACCCATTTCGGTGGGGGTGTTACCCATTTCGGTAGGGGTGTTACCCATTTCGGTGGGGGTGTTACCCATTTCGGTTGGGTTGTTACCCATTTCGATGGGGGTGTTGCTACCCATTTTGGTGGGGGTGTTACCCATTTCGGTAGGGGTGTTACCCATTTCGATGGGGGTGTTACCCATTTTGATGGGGGTGTTGTTACCTACAATTGTGGGGGTGAAATATATGATGGTTACCCGAGGTACGTATAACTTCGGGGGTGTGGCATAAAGCCAAGCAGAGATATGAGGTGAGCGACTCTGTGTCGCAACAGACTCGAAAGAGGTCCTTGTTGCGTATCCCGGTACTGTGTCAGTCTTCGGACATGAGTCGGGGGTTTGTGAGCAGGCCCCGGCACAGTATCAGTCTTCAGACATGAGTCAGGAGTATTGCATATGACGAAAGTGACGGATGATGAGATCCGTGTCGTGTATCCCGGTACTGTGTCAGTCTTCGGACATGAGTCGGGGGTTTGTTTATCAGGCCACGGAACAGTATCAGTCTTCGGACATGAGTCGGGGATTTGCATGAGACGAGATAATGAGGTGAGCGACTTTGTGTTGCAACAGACTCAGATAGAGTTCAATCCCTGTGATTGACTCGTATGGGATCTTTGTCGCGTATCCCGGTGTTGTGTCAGTCTTCGGACATGAGTCGGGGGTTTGTGAGCAGGCCTCGACATAGCATCAGCTTTCGAGCATGAGTGGGGGATATTGCACAAGACAAGATTTGAGTAATAATGAGTAATGAACAAAAGATAACATATGAAAGACGTAGAGATGAATGAACGTTAATGAATTATCGTAATAAAGTACTGAACATGATCCTTGTCATTCAACCTTAGTAATCGTGGTTGAGTGCCACGAAGAGGGTAAAGTCCGACCAGATCTAGAAAGAGAAGTGAACGATAATGTAATACGTTGAACGAACGAAGTTAATGAATGTAATGACGAAGATAATTGATATTATCTGTGTGAACGTATGATGCATGATCACGAACGATGTAAAGTATAGTATGATTTAAAATAAAGTAAAGAACGGTTTTATGAAAGTAAAGTATTTTATTATGAAAACTAGAACTCACTTAGCGTCGCTGACTTTTGTATGCATGATAGTTGGCAGGTATATGTTGATGCTGAGGAGTTGCAGGCATGGATGCATAAGCTACTGGGAGCATTTTGAGGTTGGCATCCGTATTTTGACATGTCTTGTATTTTGAGATGAAAAAAATGGTTTAAATGACATGTTTTAGTTATTAATGAAAGTTTTAAATTCCGCTGCAAAATAAATGTACCTTTATAATGTTTTATGTGCGATGAATGACCAACTGTGAGGTGCCCGGGAACGGGGCCTTACAAGTTGGTATCAAAGCAAAAGATTAAGTGAATTGGGTAAATATTTTGATAAACCTAATCTTAAACTGAGAATGGGACTAAAAAGAAAAGGGATGCTAGTCCTAGTAGTTACGTGCCTGCAGGTAAAGGTTTTATGTAAAGGTTTTAAGTAAGTTAATGTTAACCGGCATTATGTGCGCATGTTATGTGGCTTGTGTGCTATTGTGTAGATTTATATACTGATGTAGTCAGGATAGGAGATGTTTGGTGTATGAAGAGTAAAGTAAGTGGCTAATCACAACTGGCCACTGTAATTAGGAACTTACTATACTTGACATAAACTGAGTTATTACCTTGATTGACCACGTTGGTGTTTGAATCTTATAGTGTGTTAGAGGATGGCTGGTGGTAGGTCTTTGAAAGCTTCACCAGGTGGAGACGGTGGTGGACGTGGTGCTGAACCACGGGTCATAATAGGAAGGTCTTGGGCTGAAAGAGTAGTCCATAAAGAACCCGAGATCCCTCATCAGGAGGGTGGTGATGAGAATGCTAATCAGAGGGCCTCGATGAGAGAGACAGTCAGGGAGGAAGTGCACCAGGTCATGCAGACAATCCTACCGTCTGTGGTGACCGAAGTTATAAAGGCTGTTAAAGATGGGGAGAGACAGGAAAGGGGTAGACCTTCGGGCGAAAGGAGACAACCGGAGACTGAAACGGTTTTCTTCGATGACGAAGAGGAAGATGAGGAAGAGCCTGAGCCGGAGGCGGCACGAGGCTGTAACTATGGGGCGTTTCAACAATGCAAGCCCCCAACTTTTGATGGAAACGGTACTGCTGCTACTGCTCACCGATGGGTGAGAGAGATGGAAGCGTATTGAATATCAGCTAGCGCCGGGAGGATCAGAAAGTAAAGTTTGCTGCCCATTCTTTTGTGGACTCGGCTCTATGCTGCTGGGACAATATAGTCTAAGCCGAGGGTAGCAGAGCTATTGGAAGGATGAGATGGATGGAGCTGAAGAGGCTGGTGATTGAGGAGTTCTGTCCTCACCGAGAGATGGACAAGGTTGAGAGGGAGTTCCTGCAACTGGAGGCGGGAACCCTGACACATCAACAATACACCACGAAGTTCAACAAGATGGCACATCTGGTGCCGGATCAGGTGACACCTCTTTCACGAAAGATCAAGAGGTACATTCAGGGCTTGCCGGCGGACATCCGTAGGCACATGATCGTTGCCCGACCGAGCACGTTTAGGTCGGCGGTTGATTTGGTGGGGAGATTGTATGATGAAAGATCTGTGATGGTGACTGAAAGTAGCAAGAAAGGAGAGGGTGATCAAGAATGGAACGGGAAGCGATTGGGATGTGGCGGAGCCGCTCCGGGTGGCAAAGCCGCTCCGTAGGCACATGATCGTTGCCCGACCGAGCACGTTTAGGTCAGCTTTCGAGCATGAGTGGGGGATATTGCACAAGACAAGATTTGAGTAATAATGAGTAATGAACAAAAGATAACGTATGAAAGAACGTAGAGATGAATGAACGTTAATGAATTATCGTAATAAAGTACTGAACAGGATCCTTGTCATTCGACCTCAGTAATCGTGGCTGAGTGCCACGAAGAGGGTAAAGTCTAACCGGATCTAGAAAGAGAAGTGAACGATAATGTAATACATTGAACGAACGAAGTTAATGAACGTAATGACGAAGATAATAATGATATTATCTGCGTGTACGTATGATGCATGATCACGAACGATGTAAAGTATAATATGATTTGAAATAAAGTAAAGAACGGTTTTATGAAAGTAAAGTTTTTTATTATGAAGACTAGAACTCACTCAGCGTTGCTGACTTTTGTATGCATGATAGTTGGCATGTATATGTTGATGCTGAGGAGTAGCAGGCATGGATGCATAAGCTACTGGGAGCATTTTGAGGCTGACATCCGTATTTTGACATGTCTTGTATTTTGAGATGAAAGCAAATGTTGTAAATGACATGTTTTAGTTATTAATGAAAGTTTTAAATTCTGCTACAAAATAAATGTACGTTTTATAATGTTTTATGTGCGATGAATGACCAACTGTGAGGTGCCCGGGAACGAGGCCTTACATAGATTAAATAATAAACAACTAAAACTAAGTCCCTTGTGCGATTAAAAGTTATAATGTGTTTTGTTGGTAAAAAGCGAGTCTAATGAGCCTTACCACGACGTCTAACATTAAAGATTGCTCAAAAATTGATTTTGAATTGAGCAGTCAGTCTGTCATGCGAATGGACAATCTGATGATCTTCGATCGCACGACTGAAAAGGGTGAATGGCCAAATCGCACAGCTAAACCATGCGTATGAGTTCAGTCGCACGACTGGTGTAACCGCATGAGATAGCATACATATGAGCTTAGTCGCATGTTAAGTCATACATATGAGGTCATTTGCACGACTAGTTCTCAGTCGCATATTGTCATTCGCACGACAGAACAGAGAATTTCATGTTGAAATGATTAAGTTCATTACTTATTGACTGATACTAACGTTTATATTCATTGTGTAACAGATGGCTAGTCGTTGGACTATGAGCACCAAGCACAACATTTTTGCTCATGTAGACTTGACCTCACGGAATGCTTTAGACTTCTCTGGCATTATCACCTTTCTACGGAGATCGAGGATCTTCCGTTCCATCTCGACTCCGTGCACACCCTATCACTCGATTCAGCAGGCCTTCTGGGAAGGCGCAATTGTTGACAGGACCTCAGAGCCCCACTGGATCAGGAGTTCTATTTTTGGTCAGCCCAAAGAGATCACTGAGGATGATCTCAGGATAGTGTTAGAGCTAGGGGATGATGCTGATTGCCCTACCTGTCTACATCCACTGATAGTACGAGGCTGTTTCTGCGGGCCAAGTACTCTGGGGACATCAACTCAAGTGTGCTTAACAAGAGCAACCTGTGTCCTCAGTTTAAGTACTTAGCCCATGTGTTGCTCAAGTGCATTGCCTCACGGAAGGGGGGGGTTTGATGAGTTGTCTGATCAGATACAGAACGCCTATGTAGCGTTGGTGCTGAACCATCCGTTCAGCTTCTCCAGGATGATCTTCACCTACCTGGTGGAGAACATAGAGGCCAAGGGAAAGGAGGGCTTTTGCATGTACCCTCGATTCATGCAAATGATCATTGACCAAAAGCTCCCTTCGTTGCCAAAGGAGAAGGAGGATGCTGTAGCACTCGAGGTGATGGATGATACCACCTTGGGTCGAATGAAGGTATACAGGGGGAAGCAGGTGAAACCCCCTGTGAGGCACTGTTTGGGCATCTGGCCCGTGAAGACTATGTGGCGCCGTCACAAAGAAAGTGGCGCCATGACGACAGTGACTCAGATACTGAGCAGATTGAGCTCCCAGATGATGATTCAGATGACGACGACAGCGGTGCTAGTGGAGATGCAGGGCCCACTCAACCGAGGGCCCCCACTACTAATATAACATCCCCAGCACCCACCCACAAAGATACTGAGGATGTTGGATTCCATCAGGATTTCCAACCTGATGAGGAGGAGGATACGGATGAGGAGCCCCTCACTCGGACTGTTGGCAGCAAGGTGGTTGCCACAGAGCGAGGACTCCGGGCGGTTGGTGAACGCCCTGGCGGATCCGGAAAGACTGACATTGATCCTACTTATGCTCCCGATTAGCCAAGCCGTGTTCCAAGGGGAGCATCCTCCTCGAAAGGCTCGAGGAAGAAAAGGATGGCTCAGCCCACGGCTTGAAGAAGAAGAAGAGAAGACTGGCCTTCATCACCACCACCACCAGTGGGCGTATGTTGTCGCGTCCCGTTGTTTGTTAATACATTCACTAGTTGTACCAACTCTGATAATTAATGAACCTGTTCATCTATTGAGTCATCATCTGTAACGTCTCATCCTAACAAGCATGACCAACACGATGGGCACGACCTTCCAGTTATGGTTCGTCACACTCTAGATAACGTATGTTTGGATCATCTTGCACTGATGGAATCAACGTCTGACCATTATGTTTAAATATCCACCTACCTTTTCGGATAATTTGCGATCATGTTCATTCATTTAAGATGTTCACGATCAACAAACCCAAACGTAAAAACTAGTTTGTTTAACCAGACCAAGTTCTCGGGAGTGAGGACTTGTAAAGTATCTACCAGGCTGGTAATATACATACCACCACAATTCCACAAATATGTGTGTTCTTTTTCAGCCCGTGCAACTAATAAAATAATATGCAAGCATATACACCAGATTACACAGTTTCAAGAACACATGGTCAAGCCAAGCCCTTACCCGCATGAATGGAATTCATATCTCCTTCGTATAGTTGAGAATGGAGATCATCTAGTCTAACAATGTGGAATCACTCGAGGAGTGTTGAAAAGTCACAATTTCGAATCAAACAAAATAATAAAAAAACAAGTTCTTTTTAGTCACCCCACCCCGTTAGTCATCCAATGTAGCTATACTATAATAAATGAGCTGGTGAAGACATCTATACAACTGGTTGTTTATTACTGTGGTATTTTGTTTCATTATTAGTCTGATAATAACCCTCACCAATATGTTACCAAAATAGTTTGACAATAACACATTTAGGTTATCACTTAAAAACATTCAACAACCAGTTTGTTCAGTTTCTTGAAATGTGTATCAACCTATTAAAACATCAAACTGGGCCACAGAAAAGATTTATGACACCCCTGAAGTACAAAAGTGATAGCATTCTCATCACCACGAAAATTAACAAAATTAATTATTCATTAAATGGCGAAAACAATATTTAAGCTCATTAAAATAGAATACAACACTATCATGCTTGTCCAACTCAAAGGTTTACTAAATAAAAACTTTAAACAAAGCTTTTTATATTAAGGGCTGCTTATGGTAAAAACTATTCTACGGCTCACTTATTATGATACGAGAACAGTTAAATTCGCTGACGCCTCGTAACAAATTCTATGATATCACACGAAGATTCGAATTCTTACTTAGAATCTTATTAAGTATTTTAAGTGCATCTCATTCTTGACGTATCTTAAGCCAATGATGGTTCCAAACATGAACTGACACCATCTCTTAACGAGAACTTAATAATATTACCTCAAACAATCATATTTAGTAACAAAAGAGGATGCAAAACACATTAAAATTTAACTTAGTTTATACTAATAAGAGTGATTTTACCTTTGTTATTAGGTAAAGAATGAAACATGTTGATACTAAAAGAAAGGGAGGAGAAGCGGAGATTTTTTCGAGCGAATGCTAAGTTTTGAGGGTACCCTCGTCGTTTTTTATATCGGTGTTTGCATGAGGTTATATGAGTTTGTATGAAAGTAGCAGAGATCCCATTTTAAAAAGTGAAACATCTGTTTAACTCGGTCTAAACGGTTGTTTTAAATGCTCTTTGGGCCCCGCATCTCTAAATAGGTAAACATTAGTTTACTGGTGTACTACATGGCCGGTCACATTCATACGATCATTTATGTTATGTTTTTGAGTTTACTTAACGAGAGAAAAAAAAAGAAACATTTTTTTTCCTCTCTTATTTTATTTTATCTTCTCTTTTCTTCTTTTTTTTTCTCTCTCGGTTTCCTTTCATTTTAAAATGATTAATTTTAACATTTATATTCCTGTAATTTTTTTTCTTTTCTCTTCTTAAATAACTGGGGAATATAAATTTCTAACAATCTTTTTTATATTCTTCTATTAAGAAAAATTTTGAATCACAACTTTTTTTATTTTTTTTCATTTTTTTCTCTTTTTAAATAAGATTTGAGATTAATATAACCTAAATGGCAGCTCAAGATAAAAATATAAATGATGTATGAATCACAGAAACATAATCCATCTTTATATTCATTTGTCTCTTATCCATGAGGAAACTGGATTAACAAAATGTCACATTAACCACCTACTTTACCATGTTTACTCTTTGATTGTTTGTTACTAGTAAGCTGTCATTGATGCAATGATGCACCGATGCTGCCATTAACCCATAACACTTGGGAGCAAACATCAACAACAGAGGATCAATTGTAGTATTTGGATCTAATCTTTACTCATGATTCCAATAACCACTTAAGATCACCAAAACTACTAGACATATCTCAAAGATTTCGTCAATCGAATTCCGTTTGCCCTCTTTCAAACGATCTCTCAAACCCTCAACCAAACCCATCTGGAAACTCCAAAAGACCCACCGATCTGCGGTTCTTATCTGTCTATTCGAGGAAACAGATGACATATATGTAATTCTGACCAAAAGATCATCTAAACTTTCGACATACTCGGGTAAAGAAATTGGTGCACACAAGGTGTTTGATGAAATGTCTGAATGAAGTTGAAATGAGTTTGTTTTGCAGGACATGTGTCTTTGCCTGGAGGTAGAACCGATGAAGGCGATAAGGATGATATTCGAACCGCGTTGAGGGAGGCTGAGGAGGAAATTGGTTTGGATCCTAATCTTGTGGATGTTGTTGCTGTTCTTGAACCTTTTGTAACCAAGGTGAAACTTTGTTATAATGAATTGGATGCTGCAAATTAGTCCTTTTTCATATAGCTTGTAGTTCATTTGCCTTTGAACTTACTATAGGAGACAAAATATTTATGTGGTAACATGTGATGTAAATTGATTTTGCTAGTTATGCTCTAGTGTTGGAAATCAGGACGAAAAATCAAACGCACACAAACGTGAATTGTTGAGGAACTTGCTCGAATGTAAGCTGTTATCGAACAATTAGAAAAGGCTGCTGAAAATATTAGGCTAAGACACCTATTTATACTAGAGAAAACTTGCAAAACATTACCCCTAATCTTACTCAAATACCAACACAACTTGCCATCTTAAACTAAAGATAAACTTACTAATTTAAACGTTCGATAAATACGTATAAGCTAACTAAAACTCTTATTAATTGTGGCTGCCAGAAGTTCTTTGCAGATCCTCTAAATCATCCAATATTTTTTGCCCCTTTTATTCTTGCTTATCCAATCTCTCTTTTCATATGTGAACCTAGTGTAGGATTAATTTCCTTCACTAGGTACAGTTTTAGGCGAAGATTTTGTTGGTCTTAACGTTAGGGGTGATCATGAACCGTTACTAATCGAACTGTCTAAACTGAAGCAAGTGGGCAGGTGCAGCAGGTTTGAAATTTATACCATGTGTGTCATGGTTTGGTTTTGGCAGTTTGGCGGGTTAGCAGTCTGAGCAATTTTGAACTTATAACCACCTTGTAACAAGTTGTTTAACTTTTATTAAAATTTTTGCATTTTGATTTCGGAATACACAGTTATGTATATGTATTATATTCATAAACCGCCTTTCTTTTTTTAATAATTTTATACACCTGGACAAACTTAACCACCAACCCACAAAGCTGCTAAAACTGGTTGGTCCAGCAGACCCACATAACCTGACCAGTTAGCGGTTTGGCATTGAATTTTTTTCGCCGTAACCCTAATTGCCATAACCATTAGCACACCAAGTATTCTCATCCAACCCTAATTAAATTAAATTTTAAAATATTGAGTTTGATAAACAGGATGCTTACCACATACTTTTTTTTTTTGCTTACATTTGAAGATTACTTCCAAATTTACAAATACATACTCATTTATCTTACTATGATAGTATGATGTGTTGTTTGGCTTAGAAGGGTTAATTATTTATAGGTTTGTGTTGTCAACATCATTACTATCTTTTTGAATCATTAAATATACATTAGATATATTATATATAAATCATTATTAAGATAATGCTCACATTTATTAAAAAAAGGTTTAGAATGTTTTCACCTGATTATATCATAAAGCATTTTTGACCCATTTGACATATTCATATTTAAGCAAGTGATTTTTTACCTGTATATTTCTGTGGTGTACACATTATCTCACCTGTTAACTCTTTGATTGTGATGCAGGAGAATGTTACTGTAGTTCCTGTGCTCGGTATACTATGGAATAGGCAAGCATTTAATCCAGTTCTAAATGCGGAAGAAGTAGAATCAATATTTTATGCTCCTTTTGAAATGTTTCTCAAGGTTCGTTATCTTGATTTTCACAACTTCTATTTTCACAGCTTCTTCCTGCTGGTGTTTTAGAGTCAAAGCATTAGAGATGGCAATTATGCCTATTTATGTATGAATATCAGATTATTTTAAATGTGTAAAGCGTCAAATGCCCAAAAAAAGGTTTCTAAAGATGTTAAGGAAATAGGTCAAATGGACCAACAGGATGACATTTGTCCAAATTGTATACTGAAAGCATACACCTCCTAAGCTGCTTTATTCAAGAATTTAAGTTATTTTTCATATATAACTTTATTGACCGTATCTGACTCCTAATCATCTATAAGGAGTATCTTAACAAAGAGGGAAGAGTCGCAGTGTTCATAAATCGTTGAAACTAACTCCAAAACAAAGCTAATCGACTACTTTGATTTATATGGCGTGGTTTACAGTTTAAGGTTTGGAAACCCAGGTCTAACAATTCAGTTCATTGTTTGAAACTTGAAACAATCCGTGTAAACGGCACTGGCCATTTACCTTTATATTTATTCACTCTTCATTTTCGCAATGTGCATATGCGTATGTATACTTTAATTCACAAACCGTCCTTATCATTTATCATTAAGAAATGTAACACAATTTTACTTTAAAAAATCCGGTTCAAATAGCCTACGTGCCATATCGAATTGTTTTGTCCTGTTTGGCCTATACGGCCAACCCAAAAGGTTTGGTTTGCTGATTCTGAGATAGTAGTTTGGCTAGATTTTCATAAAATCGGGCGGTCAACCCAAATTCATGGACCCATTTTGACATGTACTCACTTGACCTAGTTACCAACCTATTGACCTGCCCATTTTGCCACCTCTACAAATTATATTCTTATGTGTAGGAGTTTGTTGATTCAGGACAAAAACAGACGACATGAGGAGAGAGAATTTCAAGGGGAAAAACACTTGCTTCATTACTTTGATTTCGAAACAAATGACAAGGTGTATGTGATATGGGCCTTAACCGCCGGGATCTTGATCTCAACAGCATCACTAGTTTTTCAACGGCCACCAGAATTTGATTTGAGGATGCCTAAATTTTGGAAGAAAAACTACAGCAGATTCTAATGTCTCTGGAATCAAAATGAATAAACATTCCACTTGTTCATTGTAAACATTCATTGTCAATGTGTATTATGTAACTATAAAAGTTTATGTTATCATGTGCATTTTTCTAAAGGGAAAATCTAGGGCTGTTCATCATTCCCAGGACCGAACCGGTAATAACCGTACCAAGACTACACATGAAAATGAAAAGCACGAATGGACCTATGTTTCAAATAACCAAAAGAATATGAGGTTGATACTTGTAGATTAGTGAACTTACTAAAATCATAGTTTGCTCACATCTTTGTATGAATGGGGAGATAGTTATTGCATGAATAATGAGTCATTATTTGAGGTTGAAAATAGGAGCTGAATTAATGTGATAAAGTTAAAGATGAAATAATAATGTATTTAACTATCAAGGTTGTTCTTGAATGATAAAAGGATAACTCATGTAATGGTTTTATAATTAAGCAAATGAACCTCATGATCTAAAACGAGTCTTAGGGGCGAAATCCCATGGAAACATGTAACACCCTATTAAGTTCAGTGTAACATTTTATTGTTTGTTAATGAAATATGTAACTAAAGAAAACCATATATTTACTTTGAAAAGTTCTGAACACTTTAAAAGCTTCCTAGTTATTATTTAGCAAGTAAACAAAACCACATCTACGATAGTTATAAGTAAATGTTATTAGACATCTCTCATCACTCTAAACATGGTTTTATACAGCTACAAACATACATATGCATTAAGTTTAATGGATCATTAGCTCTTTCAAGTTTCACCTCTAAGAGTGAAAGATTTAGTCATCTTACCACCAAAATAGACTGCATACATCAAAATGACTCAAAGCAAGTATTTCAAGATTCCATTTAAATGTTTGATATGATTCTAATGGGTCAGGGGGCTTGGGTCAACCTAGTTTGGTCTGTCCAACAGATATTCAAGTCCAGTTTTGACCCATTTAACCTCAGTCAAGACAGTTAGCTGCTAGAAAGGCTAATGGGTAATTAAGAAGCTAATGTTTAAGGGGTAATTACAGCAGTTACTTAGGCTATTTAGGTTTATTTAAGTCTAGTGTTCTAGTATAGGTTTTGTCTTGGTTATTTGGATTATTTGTGACTTGTAATTGGAGATTGTCCTTCTCGAATCGGGCCGACTATCTATCTATTTATCTTTTTGTTACATCAGAATTCTCGAGTTCTATCAATGTTGGTATTGTATTTGTTGGTTTATGTGACCAAATTGATGTTGCCATAGTTTAAGCCACATTAGTTTAATACCATCATGCTAACCTCCAAATTCTTAAACACAGCAAACATAAACAATATATGCAATCAATATTAGATAGGTATGTCACTATTCATCAAACTTAGTATAATGTCCGTCATTATTCATCAAGCTTTGTAAATCATATATAGAGTTAATAGTTAACAAAAGGTTACATAATGTCCGACATTCGAACGAGTTGAGGGAGGTTGAGCAGATCGGTTTGGATCCTATCCTTGCAGATGTTGTTACTGTCTTGAATCGTTTGTAACCAAGCTAAACAAAAGTATATCTACATCATTCCATTTTCAAAAGGAAGGATGTTTGTCGGGTTGGCTTTCCATTTAACGAAATACGGTGAATTTCGTTAAACCACACATACCATTGTGAAGTAGACGGTGAATTTGGCTGAATATATATCAGCATGTTATAACGAAATAATGTGGGTCAAAACTTGATATCTATTTTCTATATAGGTTAGTACACACTCGGGTATTGAATGGGTTGTGCTTATGTGTTGACAGGTCAAACCTCATATGCTACTAAGTAGAATATCGTGTAGACACCTAAACTTAACATGACGTATGTATTCGTGGGTTAACACGAACATGATATGTTTAACCGGTAAAAGATTTATTTTCTTTTCTTTTTATATTTATACTCTAAAATAATAAAAAAATTACAGCCAAACATACAAATATGTATAAAACAATTACATTTTCTTTTTCAAAATAAATATAAAAATAAACTGATTAAACAGATTGAACTACAAACACGTCTGTTTCACCGAAACCCAGACCCTTTAAGCTGAATGAGTTCGTATAAGTTCGTGTTAGTGTCGCGCTTCGATTTATGGTAAAAGATACATGTTGACCCGTTACCTAGCCCAACCAACCGTTTTCTTAGAATTTAAAATAACTTTGAACATAAACTAACCTAACTGCATACTGAACTAACAAGAAACCTTTTATTAAACCAATCTACTTGTCAAATGTATCATATTATAGACTGTAAATTGCATGTAAACCAGCATACATGTAACACAAATACAGGTAAACTTTACATCATTCAGCTAAAAACCTCGTAGAACTTCTCGATAACAAGCGAACCCGAATCAATCGACTCCAACGGATCCTTCCTCAATCTGTGTCTCAAACAATTTGGAATCACAACAGCAATATCTTCAGCTGTCACTTGATCTCTCCCCTTCAAAGCAGCCAATGCTTTTGCAGCCCGATTCGTGACAATATCACCTCTTAACCCATCCACATTCAGTTCAGCGCAAACTTTAGAAATCTTAACACGCAGATCATGGTCAATTTGCACAGCAGAAAGCCGACTCCTGGCTGATGATATCTGTTCCTGAAGTTTTTCCTGATCTGCTTTATAAGTCTCACGAAACTCCTTCGGGTTTCTGTCAAAACGGGCCCTTTCCTCCACTATTTTGACCCTTAGTTCAGCGTCGCGTACAGTGCCCACTTGAGCATGCATACCGAATCTATCAAGCAGCTGCGGTCTAAGCTCACCTTCTTCGGGTTTCCTGACCCGATCAGAATGAAACGGGCCGGGTGTGATATTGAAATACCTTCTCTTTCAACTGTATTCCACCCTGATGCTGCAGAGTCAAGAAGTACATCAACTAAATGATCATCCAACAGATTAACTTCATCAACATACAAAATCCCCCTATTGGCTTTAGCTAGCAGCCCGGGCTCAAATGCCTTGACCCCCTCGGTGAGTGCTTTTTCAATATCGATTGTCCCACACACGCGATCTTCTGTGGCGCCTAGCGGAAGGTCAACCATGTTGATCTTGGTTTTGATGGTGGGAAGTTGTTCTCCTTTCATTAGCTTCTCTCTTACTTCCATCCCCATTGACTCTGGATCTTCGGGGTCTGAGTTGAACGGGTCGGCTGCAACGACTGTGATCTCTGGGAGTAAGTCGACCAGTGATCGGACAGTGGTGGATTTGCCAGTTCCTCTGTCGCCCATGATCATCACACCGCCGATTTTTGGATCAATGACGTTTAACAGAAGGCATAGTTTCATCTCGTCTTGACCCACTATTGCAGCGAAGGGATACACGGGCCTCTGGCTCTCCTTTGACAGCTTCTCAGCCTGCGATTCATCGGTGTATCGTCAGCTAAACAATGAACAAACATCTACATGTTTCCATCACAGGTAGAGGTGGACACGTTGTCATTTACCTTAAAAAAACAATTTTGATTGTATTTTATATTCTAACGGGTCAAACAGATAAAATTTCAAAACCTGGCTAAAAAAGAAACGGGTCAAACAAATAAAGTTATAAATTCTTGTTAAAAAAGAAACATGTGAAATGGGTTATATGCGTTAGAATCCACCCAAAAATTAAAAATGTAGTTGCTATTATCTTATTAAACACACTATATATTAAATAGATGCAAACATCATGCAATTCACCGGTGAATACACCATCTGAATGTGGTGGCATTTTCTTAATTAACCTATAAACATGTTGCATTACCGTATATTAATACAAGTAAAGTAATTATTATAAATTAAAGATTATTAACCAGCACCGTAAACAATATATGCATATAAGGCGTATCCGGTGTTTGACTTAGTATCTTTTTATTCATGGCTCGGGTACAATGCATGTATGTGTATACATAGAGTGTCTATAACTCTACACCAGTGAATCAAATTCAGTTTTGACGTGTTTTAACTTTGTCATCATATTACCCCCAATGATTAAAAGATCATCATCAAGCAAAGATGTAATTGGGTTCGTAGTCTAGTGATAAGAGTGAAAAACCATTTCAAAACCACTCAAATTCAGATCTGATTAACAGTAGTTTACACTTAACAGTATTGATATTAAAAAGAACAGTAATAGCAGATTGTTATTTATTTTCAGAGGTGTAGTGGAAGTACCTGTTCTTGGGCTGGGCTGATTTCAGTGGCAACATTTGAGATTGAAAAGTGGAGCCTTCCTTTCTTCACAGGAACTCCAATACCTCCATTAAACCTCCTGCTTTGACTCCACGCTGCAACAAAATTAAAGTTCATTCATTCGACACGTAGCTACATTATAATTTCAAAGGAACATGATATGTGATCGAAGAAGGTAATATGGAAAAAAACTAAAAAGATTCATGAAAACCTGGAGTAAAAGACAGAGTGCGAGTGAAGACCCTTGAGAAAGAAGAAGAAGAAGAAGAAGAAGAAGAAGAAATTGATGATGGGGTAAGTAAAGCAGTTGCAGAAGTTGAAGTTCCGATTAATGCAGCCATTGTTGTTGAGGAATGAGAGTGATGAATTGGAAGTGTTTGTCTATGTGGGGTGGGTTTTACGTGTGGATAAGAGGATAGATTTCGTTTCGTTGGATGGTGCCCCTTTTTTATTTTTGGTTTCATGGCACCACATAATCAATTTAATCATACGTAGTCGTTTTGGTTTGGTTTTTATTTAAAATCAAAATTAAAACCAGATGTTTCGATTTTCAGGTTTTTAAAATCGTTTTGTTATGGCTTTTTCGGTTTTTGATTTTGGTTTTCACTTCGGTTTCGTTTTTTTTAGTTTTGTTTTTGGGCTTCAACTTTTTATTATTTAAAAAAATTGATTCAAAGTAATAAATTTGAGCTAGAAATTTTGAGTTTATATCATTTTGTTGATCTTTAAACATGATGTATATATTCTTATAAATAATTTAACATTAAATATAAAATGCAATAACAAAAAAATCAATAAATCATTTTAATCTACCAAACAAAAAAATTTAAAAATTATTCTCGAAACCTAAATATCTATCTATTTTAGATAGCATAGGTTAAATAAGTAATTTCTAGGCTAGTCAAGTTAGAAGTATATGAGTACACCTCTAAATTTACAAGTTTGGTTTTTATGGTTTCGGTTCGGTTTTTTCGGTTTCTGTTACGAGCAAAACCAAAAAAATTGGTTTTTAAAAATTATCAAAACAAACCGTCAGTTTCTTATTGGCTTACGGTTTGGTTGCGTCCATTATTTCAGTTGCGATTCGATTATTTCGGTTTTTTGCACTCTCTTACTAAACGACATCCGTATTTAAAAAAAATTACAAAAGCACTTATAAACATTTATAATTAGTTTTCATATCATACAAACACTCGTCATTTAAAAACATTAAAAATCTCTCCTAAGTAAAACTTAAAAACACAAAAATATCATGGTATGTTATTATCACATTTTTGTTTATCTCTCTCTTATACGTATATTTAATGTAATAAAAAAAACATGTTGGTCTCACTTTCCTTTTATATTTATTTTTGATGTATAGTTTCATTTTTATTTTTTTAAAACATAGCTCCCTCAATATTGAAAAATGATTTCATGCAATTTTTGATCTAAAAACTACCCCTAAAAACGACAATGGAAGATGGTCTAACACTATGTTCTCAAGTTCAAAAAAAATGAAGCATAAGAAATAAAAAAAACAATTATATTCTAGAGTCTTTTTAATGGAAGAAGATGAAATAAAAATAAAACAATTATGTTGTCGAGTTAAATATATGGAAGGGAAAAAAGATAATGAAAGGAAAATAAAGATTAAAATCAATCTTTTTAAATTAAAAGAAAGTAAAGAGAAGAGAAGAGAAGAGAAAAGAAAAATAATAGAAACAAAAAAGAAAAAGAAAAAGGGAAAAAAAGAAAATATATGTGTCATTTCTCTTCTCTCATTAAGGTAGGGTTATAATGAAAGAGGATTTAATCTAGTTGTCTAAAAAGATTATAGGCTTGATTGTTTATTTTGTTATCCTTGAAAACCAACTTTACTGTTCTTGAATGTTATTACTTGTTTATTCATTGTTTTATTTTCTGGTTACCAATTTGTTCTAGTAAGTATGTTTAGTTGATAATCTTCAACTGTAAAACTGTTATTTGAATCATAACCTGTTTGTACATACTTCTAATTGTATAACAAAATAATATATAACAAGTTTATATATCTATAAAAACAATAACAAATAACACAAAGTGATCTAAAACATAAAAGACAATGATGAATACATATAAAAATATGACATAATGAACTTATATTTTTCAAAATATTCTAATAAATTGGTGAACATAGCTTGAACGGACTGTAATCATATGAATACAGTGAATTTCTGCGCGTATACGAAGATAATATACAAGTTTGTCAAGTGACACCATTGTCCTTTTAGACGGTGACCCCACTAGTTATAAAAAGTTACGTATAAATTAAAAAACTTGAAAAATAACCAATGCGTTAATTAAATAAATAACTAAATAACTTCACTCTAATCAAATACCTATAAAGTCCAAGAGTTGATTAAATTAAATTCGCCCATTCCCAAAAAGTGTAAAAACATGGACTTGCAAATTATATATATATATATATATATATAATATATATATATATAATATATATATATATATAATTACCAACTTGCTTATATATTATGGGTTGTATTATATGCTTGATGAGTTGTATGTACTTTTTGTTTTTTATTTTTTAAACTTTTACCTTTTAATTTAACCCCATACTTTTACATATATTACTATTGAGTCTCAATTTTTTTATTTTTATATTTGATCCCTATACTTTTTATATTCTAAAAAATTTGCGTGTTACGTATCATCTAAATTTTGAGAGGCAATATGCGTGTATGGTTTAACGTTTTTACGCTTATTCTTTCTCCATTTAACGGACCTGTCACAAGACACTGGTCCTAGATCGACTTACTTATTGTTTTAGATGTTATATGTTTCACCCGCATGTTAACGTTTTTACGTATACTTTTTGTTTAGTTTTATCTTTTTCATTTTTTATTTCTTTTTTAGTATAATTTTTTGTTGATACATATATACCTAGTTTAGGAGCTTAATGTAAAATGTCTATCATGTCTTACATATATGTAATTGAGTGGGTATGAATAAAATACAATGTGTGGTTGATGCTTATAATGTTTAATATTTTATTGTTTATTGTGTAATAAAGTATATTGAACTAACTATATAGGTTTGAGGTTATTGTACATAGTTCTTAGTCAATAATGATTGAGAAATATGTTCAAACTTAATCGTGTGAAGTTCTCATGCTAATGGACCATACGCATGAATACTTCATGCTAATGGACCAGTCGCACGACTGAACCAGGAGACTGGATCAGTCGCACGATTGAGACATAAGATTGGCTTAGTCGCACGACTGAATCTTTAGTCGTGCGTATGAATCAATCGCATGATTCAGTCGCACAACTGAACCATGTTAATGGTTCAGTCGTACGATTGACAAACCCTAACCTATAAATACCACCTAATTCGTGAAAAAATATAACATTTCGAATACCTACGCACATAATCGTACCTTAGTCGTCCAGAGACTCAAGAAAACCTGTTCCAAGTTCATAGATTGCAGTTGATCGTTCTCTAATTGTGAAGTCGGCCGGATCGTTAAACATCCGAGCGTGTTCTTGACGGAAGAATAAACAACAGCAAAAACCAGGAGACAATCAATAACACAAACTATAATTTAATGGTTTCATTGATAAAACCTAACGATTACAAGCTCGTTACAACATAAGAATCAAGACTCTTGGCAACGGAAGATCGAACATTATCTCCTCTCTCATCCGGCAACCCTAGGCTCCAGGCAGACACCTCTCAAAACCCTTTCATTCTCTACACCTTGAAACTGGTATATATAGGCCTCAGCCCATATTAGATGCGACTGGGCCCATTCGTGCGATTGGACCATGTGTATGGTTCAATCGTACAATTGGACCATGCGTATGGTTCAAACGTGTCTCTCAGTTGTACGTCTGGTCCATTAGCATGGCTCAGACGTACGATTGAGTCTCATTCGCATATGCTCCTACGAATGACCCAGTTTCATGTGCTTACAACATATCAGGTGTATTACATTAAGCCTAGACTATTCGACAAACGACGGACACACTATATATGACAATATATGCTCCAACAAATTCCCCCTTAGACGTTGCTTGCGAATAGTAGATAGCACCTCTTACAATCTTCAGTCAATATTTGCTCTGGTTTCCAATAAAATCAAACAAAAAACCATATTAGCCAACATTGCCGATCCGTCAGGTTGCTACAGTATCCCTGAAAATGAAGTTAGGCACAATAGCTTTTGTTTACTTTGCAGAACACCATCATAGCAGCAAGATTCCCCATATGACTGATTTTCCAGATAATGACATGAACAGTTTTCCATTGCTTCAATCTTCACACAGGCGAACTTGATTAACATTAACACCTGTAGAAATTCCCCCTCAAATTCAGCATATCCCAATATATAAACATTGTGCTCTTCTGGCGTCTTCATATGGTGTATTGGGAAAAAAGTAAAGGGTTCCAATCCATAGCTGACAATCTCAACCAAATCAGCATGCATTCAGACTCATCATCAGAAACCAGCTCACATCATCACTTTCTGACTGCGTCTTCACTTTCTCTATACATGGATTCCCCCTAAGAATGAGAATATTCTTTGTGCGGATAGATATAACTTGATTGGCCTATAAATAGTCAGATGCTCCTGACTATCCCACAAAATCAGCACCGACTGCTGACATCTTCTCTTCTCTCTTTCGTGTTCCAACTACATTCACCTATTCTAGAAGTCCGACAAATAATGGGGTATACATCGAACTTATTTGACAAAAGAAACTCAGGGTGAATATGCTTTGCTCATCCTCAAATCTGTGCAAAAGGCAGTTCCAGACTCTTTTTTTGTCTGGAACAAATGCGGATGAGTCAATGCGGATGGCTCGTTCGTGCGATTAAACATACGACTGGTCCAGTCGCACGATTGAACATACGACTGGTCCAGTCGTACGAATGGTCCAGTTGTACGAATGGTCCAGTCGTACGAATGGTCCAGTCGTACGAATGGTCCATTTGCATGGTCCAGTCGTACGAATAGTCCATTAGCATGGTTGTAAGGCCCTGTTCCCGGGCACCCCACGGTTGGTCATTCATTGCACATAACATATTATAAAACGTATATTTATTTTGCAGCGGAATTTAAAACTTTCATCTATAACTAAAAACATGTCATTTCATTTATTTACAACATTTGTTTTTATCCAAAATACAAAGACATGTCAAAATACAGATGCCAGCCTCCAAGATGCTCCCAGTAGCTTATGCATCCATGCCTGCAACTCCTCAGCATCAACAAATACCTGCCAACTATCATGCATACAAAAGTCAGCGACGCTGAGTGAGTTCTAGTTTTTATAATAAAATACTTTACTTTTGTTAAAACCGTTCTTTACTTTCAAAAGCATACTATACTTTACATCTTTCATGATCATGCATCATACGTACATACAGATAATATCATTATTATCTTCGTCATTACTTCCGTTAACTTTGTTCATTCAACGTATTATATTATCGTTCGCTTCTCTTTCTAGATCCGGTCAGACTTTACTCTCTTTGTGGCACTCAGCTACGATTACTGAGGTCGAATGACAAGGATCATGTTTAGTACATTATTATGATAATTCATTAACGTTCATTCATTCATCTCTTTGCTCATTACTCTTTATTACTCGAATCTTGTCTTGTGCAATATCCCCAACTCATGCTCGAAAGCCGATGCTGTGCCGGGGCCTGCTCACAAACCCTCGACTCATGTCCGAAGACTGACACAACAGTGGGATACACGACAAAGATCCCATTCGAGTCAATCACAGGGATTGAACTCTATCCGAGTCTGTTGCATCACAAAGTCGCTCACCTCATTACCTTGTCTCATGCAATACTCCCGACTCATGCCCGAAGACTGATACTGTGCCGGGGCCTGATAAACAAACCCCCGACTCATGTCCAAAGACTGACACAATACCAGAGTACGCGACAAGGACCTCTTTCATCTCAGTTTCACGCAATACTCCCGACTCATGTCCGAAGACTGATACTGTGCCGGGGCCTGTAACCAAACCCCCGACTCATGTCCGAAGACTGACATAGTACCGGAGTACGCGATCCTCTTCTCATTCATCCGGATCCTGTCTCATGCAATACCCCCGAATCATGTCTGAAGACTGATACTGTGCCGGGGCCAGTAACCAAACCCCCAACTCATGCCCGAAGACTGACACAGTACCGGGATACGCGACAAGGACCTCTTTCGAGTCTTTTGCGACACAAAGTCGCTCACCTCATACATATGCTTGCAAGCCTTTCATTCATTCATTCATTCATTACATTCCTCTTTTTATTATCTTCCACTTTACGTTACATAATACTTTCATTACATTCATTAACGTTTAACACAAAGCCAAGGGAAGACATACATACATAATAAGGAACATACACATAATCATAAACATACACCATCACCACACATGCAACATCATACATACATAACACACATCAGACATAAGCCATCACATCATAACCAGGCCTATCTCCCCAATATTACCCCTTTAAAACCACTTAGAAAACCTTAAGTCCAAATTGGGTGCATGGGACCGTCCAGGCGCATGAGCATAAGTGTAAAACAGTCTGGGCGCATGGGCACTATTTGGGCGCATGGGCACTATTCGGGCGCTTCTACCCTTTTCAGGTGCTTTGCCACTATGCCGGCGCATGACACCTGTTCAGGCACATCACCAACACAGCCGTTTCAATACTTTGGCGCATGGGCACTATTTTGGCGCATGGACAACACTTGGGCGCATGGGCCACTGTTTAGGCACATTGAAAGGGATCGGGATCTAGTTTGATCAATTAGATTAAAGATTTGCAGCGGAACAGCACATGAACTAGATGAAATTTAAGCAAGAATAATATGAATATTCAATCAAACAGTAACGATTATAGAGAGAGAAAGTTTTCTACAAAAAGAATGTTTTCATTCACGCACATGCTTATGCTACAAGGAAATTAGGTTAACATTCCTTTTATAAAAGAATGTGACATCAGCTGACATCACTTGATAGTGACAGCTAACTGATTTATACAAACAACTGAAAGAAAACTAACTACTGAAGATGTCAACAACTGAGGACACCTTCACAAAATGCTAAGTACACGCTAACATTACAACTACCGAAGTTATAACATCTGTAGTGTAAGAACTTCAGATGTTTTACATAATATAAAACTACTTATTACAAACTATTGAAAAGTAAACCATCACAACTACTGAAGAGAACTACTTTAGCTGTTGTGACAACTTCTGAGAACTTGGTCTTCAGACTTTGTCTTCAGCTGTTGTCTTCAGCTGTTGTCTTCAGTTGTTATCTTCAGACTTTGTCTTCAGCAGTTGTCTTCAGACTTTGAATTCAGACTTTGTCTTCAGCAGTTGTCTTCAGACTTTGTCTTCAGACTTTATCTTCAGCTGTTGTAGACCACTTCAGTTGTTTTGATGTCTGTGGGACTTAAAGGTTTTTCTAATCTGGCTCATTGGTTCTTTTGGTCGAACAAACTCCCCCTGAACCAATGCAGCCAAAACCTTTAAGATTATTGAAGTCCCACTTATTGGCAGAAACATTATCTGGATCAGCTCAGAAATCTTCAAATTAAGCTCAGGCCAGGGAAGAGGTTTCAGAAGATTTGATTGGCAAAGGATGAATGTGAAATCTGTCTTGGGGAATTGGACACAGAGCTGTTACCCCATCCATGAGACCTACTTCCCTATGATATGTCTATAAGACTCTCTGACATAGGCCTCAAGGAAAACAACTTGTTCTTCCATTGTGAGTTCTTCAGCTTCACTTTCAAAGAAAAACTCAGGCCCATAGTACTCTAATAAGTACTTAACATGCTTTCTATTTTTCAACTCCACAGTAGTTATTTCTCTGTATGCAAACTCATCAGGATGAGTGCCTTCAAGCAACAACTGGAGCTCATTTCTTTTTATTTCTTCAAGCTTCTTGTAGATCAACCCCTTCTTTACCATTTTGTTTTCTAGTAAAGTTTGTGGAGTCATCTTAGACTTGTAAGCCCTCTTGAAGTCGTCAAGGATTTCCCAGGGTGACACTACAATGGCCAGCATTATCACAACATCTACACTCTTCTTTACTTGGCCATTGTATCTACTTGGAATCTTCTTTTTATGAATTCTGTCACTTACTCTGGGGTCAGGCCAAATCCTCACTCTCTTTCTGATATTGAAATGTAAATCTGAGAGCATACAACCTCTGAGCATGTTTCTTCATAGCTTGTATGGATGAAGACTTAGGAAACTCTTTATCATTCATCCTTAACAGCTGCTCATCATGTTGTTTGTGATGTTCTTCTTCTTCAAGTTTAACTTTTACCATTTGCCTTTCGATGTCAGGTGTGATTGTTGTTGGTTGATTCCTGGGCTCAGGCATCTTTATTTTAAGAACAGCAGAGATTGGCAGACTATCATCCTCATTATCTTCTTCTTCTTCTTCCATCCTCAACACCCTTCTCTTTCTTTTGGGTGCATCATTGGTAGTGGTTTGAGTAGGTTTCTTGGGTAAAGGAGTTGGTTTTGAGGGTTGCGAAGTTGGTTGTTTTGGTTTGGGAGATTGTACAGGCTGCTCTAGCATCTTGGTTGTGAGTGAAGCTTTGGATAACTTTGTTATATCAGACCTTTTCCCAGCACCAGCTTCATCAAGAGCTTCTATGATCAATCCTTTGTTAAATACTTCAGAAGAACAGATTCTGGTGGTTATCTCCAAAAATACTGTCTTCGGACCATGACTTCACTTCAATGATTGATCGTCCTAGATGTTTTGATATGAATCTTGTCATAGCTTCCAGCCTTTCCCTTTCTTTCTCACTCCAACTTGCCCATCTATGTTCAATCTCTTGAATCTCTAGCCTTCTGATTTCAGAGTCAAGTTTGGCTGTGTCAAAACCTTGTCTGAAGAGTTGATCAATAATCTTATCCATAGATCTGCTATGTTGCTCATCAGCTTCTTTGATCAGTTCTTCTAACTTTTTCTCACCTTCAGTCTGCTCAGAGCTTTTCTTTCTCTTGTAGGTGATCATTTCCTTTTCTTTCTTCTTTTTTTCTTCTTCTTCTTCAACTCTCTTTCTTTTGTCTACTTTCACTGACTTAGACTCCCCCTTTTTGGGTGCATTGGGTTCAAGGGTGTGAATGTCAGAAAGTCTCTTAGAAACAGCAATATCAACTAAGGATTGAAGATTTGAGGAAAGCCTCTCATTAATGGCTTGATGCATAATGTTTGTGATTATGGAAGTGATGAGAGGTAAGGATGAGTGAAAGGCATCAACCATTTGCTTAGAGGGGTTCTGTCCCTGAGAAATGGTGCCTGAATTAGAGGCTGGTGGCAAAGTTGTTGGGAGTGGCTCAGTGTTTGGGAGAGTTTCAGAAGAAACTGCCATCGGTGGGTGAATTTGGGCAGATGGACTTGATTCTTGTGACATTTTGGCAAGCAGTTCTTGTAGTCTGCATACCTCAGTCTCAAGAATGGTGTTGTGGGCTAGAACATCAAAGAAAAAGCCCAGGTCATCATCAGTCTTTGCTGAATCATCTGACCTCCTGATTAAATCAGGATGAACATGTGCTGAGTGTAGATCAGTATTCACATGTGCCCCTATTTTTTGGAACTAGGGACTTCCTACCTCAGGATTATGTCCTTCATTGGCAGTTGCCTCTGGTGAGGACTTAGAAATGATACCATCTTCATCTTGGTCATGTGCTGAAACAGGAGAAGAGGCAGCCTCACCAGATGTTCGATCTCCTCCTCTACACAGGGAGATTGAAATCTGTAATCCCCATGCTGTTGGTTATCAGCCATATTATAATCCTCTCCCTCAACTGTTGAGATTTTCCCAGTGGTAATAGGTTTCTAGGGAGGGTTAGAGGAATGTAGTTGAGTCAGCACTTGTGCAATAACCACAATTGGGCTTGTAGGGGTGGCTTCAGTGGGAGATAAGTGTGAAGAGGATTGCACCTAGGGGTGAATGATGCTCTTCAATGGCAATCTTCTCAAGGGAGAGAGATTCCAATAATGTGGTTTCCCTATTTTTGGTTGCATCAGGATCTTGTTGAGAGGATACCTGAGCGGTTTCAGCTGGTAGAGTCTTGGAAACTACAGGGGGATTACTACCCATAGTTTCATCCTGCCTTTGTGTTGCAGGGGCATCATCAGGGGACTCAACTCCCTGAATAGCCTTTTTGGTTTGTTTGGATTGTGGTTTGGAGGGGACATTGGATCTGGAGGAAGAGGCTGTGGGTTCTTTCTGCTTGGTTTTTAGCAGTTTGGCAGCCTCTTTGAGGTGTGGGTCAGAGTTGTGCCTGGAGTAAGATTTGCATGGTCGCCATTAATAGAAGATGAACGTTCGGAAAACAATTTATGAAAAGTTTGAAGTTAGGGTTAGGTATTTATAGGTTATGAAACGGCTGAAAGAAAACAACTGAAAGTTTTGGTGTTAGTCATCAGTTGCTAGGAACGACTGAAGACATGGTTTGAACTTTCAGATGTTGTAAACAACTGAAGACTTGGTGTTAGTCATCAGTAGTTTGAAATTACTGAAGACTTGGTTTTGGCTTTAGTTGTTTTGAAATGAAACAACAGATGTTTGAAACAATTGAAGAGTAAAATTGCTCAGCAGTTGTTGTCGTCAATTCACATATCTCAGTTGTTTCATTTGACCTTAACACTTACTCACCAGATTATCTGATTTTCAAATGTTTCATTGGGCATCAGTACTTATCTGTTAGAATAGACATCAGTTGTTGTAACCACATCAGTACTTTGCAACAAATAAAGTACTTTACTACTTTTAAGTAATTTAGTCTTCAGTAGTTATGAAAACTGCTGAAGATAAAATAACTTATCAGTACTTATTTTTGACAGCTGTATACTAATGCTCATTAGTACTTGTGAACTGAGATCATCAGTAGTTGTCAAATCATTCAAGCTGCAGCATACCAAGCCTTAGCACTAGATTTTGGAAAGTTTCACTGTCCAAAGGCTTAGTAAATATATCTGCAAGCTCATCAGCACTAGGAACAAACTTTGGATCAATCAAACCTTTTTCATAACAATCCCTGATATAATGATGTCTGATCTCAATATGTTTGGTCCTAGAATGCTGGACAGGATTCTTAACAATACAAAGAGCTGAAGCACTGTCCATCAGTAAAGGAGTCTTAGTCTCTGTAATGTCATAATCCAGTAATTGATTCTGAAGCCAGAGTACCTGAGATGTACAACTTGCAGCAGCAATGTACTCTGCTTCAGCAGTGGATGTAGCAACTGAAGTTTGTTTCTTACTCTGCCAAGAAACTAAACAATTGCCTAGAAATTGGCATCCACCAAAGGTTGATTTTCTAGTTAATTTACACTCTGCATAGTCACTATCAGAGAAAGCAACTAATTTACAAGACTGCCTAGTGGAATACCAAAGTCCTAGAGATTGAGTTCCTTGCAAATATCTAAAGATCCTTTTGACTGCAATCATATGGGATACTTTAGGTGCAACCTGAAATCTAGCACAAACACAAGTTGCAAACATAATGTCTGGTCTAGAAGCTGTAAGGTACATCAAGGAACCAATCATACATCTGTAAAGAGTTTCATTAACTGCTTTACCTTTCTGATCAGCATCCAGTTGTGTGGTGCTGCACATGGGAGTAGAAAGGGCTTACAGTTTTGTAAATCAAACTTTTTCAATAAATCCTTTTTATATTTTGACTGATGAATGAAAGTTCCATCAGCCATTTGTTTGATTTGCAACCCCAGAAAGAACTGTAATTCTCCCATGGCACTCATTTCAAACTTTTGTTGCATCAACTTAGTAAAGGCTTCATACAATTGTGGATCAGAGGATGCAAAAATAATGTCATCTACATAAATTTGAACAAGGAGCTTATGCATGCCTACTTTCTTAATGAACAAAGTTTTATCTATGGAGCCTCTAGTGAAATTATTTTGAAGAAGAAAGTTAGACAGTGTTTCATACCAAGCTCTGGGAGCTTGTTTTAGCCCATAAAGAGCCTTATCAAGCTTATACACCCAATCTGGATGTTTATGATCTTCAAAACCTAGTTGTTGACATACATAAACTTCTTCTTTTATTTTACCATATAAGAATGCACTTTTGACATCCATTTGAAAAACTTTAAGATTATGGAAAGCAGCATAAGCTAAGAACAATCTGATTGCCTCCAGTCTGGCTACAGGGGCAAAGGTTTCATCATAATCAATACATTCTTCTTGTAAAAACCCCTGTAAAACCAGTCTGGCCTTGTTCTTAACAATTTGACCTTTTTCATCAGTTTTATTCCTAAACACCCATTTAGTGCCTATTGCACACTTACTTGGGGTAGAAGAACTAGTTCCCATACTTGCTGCTTTTGAAACTAAAGAAGCTCAAGTTGCATGGCTTCAACCCATCCATTGTCTCATAATGCAATATGATAGTTCTTTGGCTCTTGCTGACTTATGAAGAGAGCATAAAAGTAGAAACTGGACAATTGACTTCTAGTAGAAACACCAGCATTGATGTCACCAATGATCTGAGACATGGGATGATTCTTCAGTTCTTGATACTCAATAAGATCTATGCAAGTGTTTGTAGGTGATTCAGCAGCAACAGATGGTGATCTAGACTCTTGAAACCTAGAATGAGATGGCAATTCAAATGAATTAGAGGATTCAGAGATCTCATCAGCATTTGTTGTGGATGGAACTGCTGAAGCTACAGGAACATCAAGTTTAGTAGACTCAGGCAGTTGATCACTAAAACTTGCCTTTATACCAACCGATGAATAACAAGTTACAGGAGATGATGGAGTCACAGAATCTACAATAGCTGGAGATTGATAAGGAACATATTGCAGTATGTCCAAATCAAATAACTCCATAGGGTTTTGTGGGATTTTCTCCTTTGGAGATTCATTAAACTTTACATGCAAGGTTTCTTCAACTATCTTTGTTCTGCAATTAAAAACTATGTATGCCTTGCAAGTAGATGAATAACCAACAAAGTACCCTGCATCCACCTTTGATTCAAACTTCTGAAGTGGATCCTTTGTGTTAAGAATATAACAAGGACACCCAAATGCTCTAAACAAAGAAATCAGAGGAGCCAAAGGATGTAACACTTCATAAGGAGTCTTTATCAACCTCTAATTTACTAACACTCTATTTTGCACATAGCAAGCTGTATTGACAGCTTCAGCCCAAAAGGTTAGTGGCAAACCATAATTAGCCAACATTGACCTTGCAGCTTCAATAAGAGTCCTGTTCTTTCTCTCCACCACTCCATTTTGTTCAGGAGTTCTTGGAATGCTATACTGCCTCTTGATTCCCTTAGAGAAATAGAATTCATCAAATGTGTGGTTTCTAAATTCTGTGCCATTATCACTCCTCACACACTTGACAAAAAGGGAGTACTGATTTTCCACATGCAACACAAAGTAGATGATGATTTGACCAGCCTCGTCTTTTGAATGTAAGAAGAAATTCTATACAAATCTGGAATAATCATCCACAATTACCAGACAGTATTTTTTCTTTGCCATGCTCATCACTCTTACTGGACCAAAAAGATCCATATGCGGTAATTGCAAGCAGGCAGTGGACTTTGGTTCTTCTATTGGAGGGAATGATACTTTATGTTGCTTTCCTTTTAAACAGGCAGAGCAGTTGTCATCACATTTGAACTCCTTTAATGGCAGACCTCTCACTAAACCATGATGAATAAGCTGGTTCGTTTTTAAGATTCACATGACCAAGCCTTCTGTGTCATAGTTCAGATTCATGAGGAGAGGCCTTGGAGAATAGACATGGATAGCCTTGTAGATCAATTTTTTTATAAGTCTAAGGCATATACTCTTCCAATCCTGTTGGCCTTCAGGAGAGTATATTCATCCAATATCTTATCAATCATTCTCAAAACATTGGAAGACAGAATCCGACAGTTCTGACTGGTGAAAAGTGAAACATGCCCTTAATCACACATTTGACTGACACTCAACAAGTTGTACTTGAGGTTCTCCATATGGTTAACATCATCAAATCTTATCTCACCGTTTGACACAAAGCCTTTGCTGATGATGTAACCCTTAGCATCATTACCAAAAGATACAAATCCCTTCTTTCCTTGAGAGTAGTCATGAAGAAGAGAATTGCTCCCTGTCATATGCATAGATCCTCCACTGTCCACATACCAGATGCTTCTATGGCATGCTGAAGAACCCTGCATTTGTCACAACAAACTAGTTAGCTTTTAAGACCCAAACCATTTTGGTTTTGGGTATGTTCTCATCAACAGATTTTATACTAACAGATTTATCATGATTAACAGCCTTTGAAGGTGGAGATGGTGCTGAAAAGGATTCCTTTGATTTTGGCTTAGTTTTCCTTTTCAGTGGTTTAATCACAGGTACATCTATTTGGTTAACTCTCCCCAACAGATGTTGAACCATCATGACAAGTTGTGTCTGATTGGTTGTTAAAGCCTTCAGTTCAGCAGACGTATCAGTACTTGTTTTGATAGGTTCCTGTGACTCACCATGTCCTCCTTTTTGAAAGACACAGACTTAGTCTGGTGTTTTAATACTCCTTGAGGAATATTTTTAGCTGTTTTATGATAAACCCCTTCCTTCTTTTTAGATTTTTATGAAAACTTTGGGTTATCAGTTTGAGATGTTTGTGACACAAACTTGGTTTCAAATTCATCTGTCATTTTATTAATTTTCTTTTTAATGATTTTATCTTTGTTGAATTCGGAACCCTTTCTGTACCAACATTCATTAGTGATATGAATGAATAGACCACATATTTCACATGGCTTTTTCTTCATCTTCTATTGTTTAACTGCTGAAGAAGATGAAACTACTAAAGGTGTGTTCTTCAGTACTTTCTTCCTCTTAGTACTTATGTGAAGTACTGAAGGATTTGTAACAACTGAAGACTTGTTCTTCAGAAGTTTTCTATCAGTATTTTTGAATTTCTTGATAGACTCTTCAGCAGTTGTCAAACCATGTTTGTTTTCATTTGGTTTGAAATGTTCTTTAGGTGTTGTTACTTGCTCTTCAGTACTTTGAATACTTTGTGAGATAACACCTGAAGTACTCAGCTTTTCTTTGATCATTTGTTTATCAGCAGTAAGACCATCAGCAGATTGATTAGCTGAGGTACTATTG
The DNA here is from genome assembly GCA_025506515.1 of Flaveria trinervia. Lineage (NCBI taxonomy): Eukaryota > Viridiplantae > Streptophyta > Magnoliopsida > Asterales > Asteraceae > Flaveria > Flaveria trinervia. Next base: position 12,929,893 of record CM046446.1, read on the forward strand.
CTGACTTCATCCTCTGATTTTGCATTATCACTTGAGGATGAGACACATGATGATGTGGTTTGGGAATTGATTTCACCTTCAGATTTTACTTCTGTCTTGGGAGTAAAATCTGTAGGAGGTACAGTGTGATTATACCTAATCCCAAACTTCATATTTGAAGCTGTTTGCTTACAGATAAGCATTTTAAACCCCTTGCAAGATGTTACCCAGCGTTCACACTCTACCTGAGTAGCTGCAAGTGTTTCTTTGAGATTCTTATGATTCTCTAAAATGACCTCTACCTTTGCCTTTTCATCAGTGATTTGGCATTTTAATTTGTAAATCTCATCATCTTTTTCCTTTAAAACAGACTCAAACTTAGCTTTTCTTTTGGAAATCACTTTTTCTAGGTCAAGATTTTGATTAATTAAAGCTACATTTGCTTCTCTAATTGAGACAAAAGCAGCTATGCATGACTCAGAACACAACTTGGCCTTAGCCTTAGAAGATACTTCTGGTACCCGTGATGATGAAGCATTTGAGCATGAACCATCAGTAGACTCCAGGGCCATAAGAGCAAGATTTCCAAAAGGATTTTCACCATCGTGTTGACCAGCATAGAAAACACTTGTTAGAATAACCAGAAAGATCATCTGGTAAGCTACTCCAGTCAACAACTCTAGGAGTGAAAAAGCTTTGATGTGATTGAGATTGAGATTGTTGATTTGATTTAGATGGTTGAGGCTCAGGTAGGGCATGTGGTTGTTGAGCTATGGGTACTGGAACCTGATTGGACTGAGGCATGTAAAAACAAGGATAAGGATATGGCATTTGACCTTGAGGAACAAAATATGCAGGAGATGATTGAATTTGTGAATGATGACCAGAACTAGTAGAATGTTGCCCTTTGTTTTATGAACTATTGCTTGGAAAGGTCACAAAGGGTGCAGAAGAGTTAGATCCAGATGATCTACACTCTCTTGCAAAATGTCCAAGTCTATGGCACTTGTGACACCTCAACTTGATCTTGTCAAAACCAACTTTGGTTTTTCAGAGAGACCAGGAAATTTTCTACCTGTCCTTTTGTAAAATTTTTGAGATCTGATATTGACTAATTCCATTTGGCTCAAAATATCCATCTCTTCCAAATCATCATCAGCAATTCCTTTCAAATCATCCATCAAAAAGCACACATTATCACTATTACACCCTGAATTACTATCAACACTAACAAAAGCAGGATCTCCACTATTTGAAGAGAAATCTATATGCTCATCATAAGAACTTTCTGATGCAACATATTCTGACTCATGACCAACCAGAGCAGTATTCCCTGGTACAAAATCATCAGTGAGCTTCCCAGATGAAGCCAGATTCCTTTTCTGTTCTATCTCTCTTTCAAATGTTAACAGTTTCCCATGAAGTTGGGTGAGAGATAGATTGTCCAGATTTGCACTGGAGCGTAGGACAATAGTATATGTGTCCCATCTCTTAGGCAGGGATCTGAGGAATTTGTTGTTCATCTGACTGTTTGTATATTCATGTTTAACCATTTTCAGCTCAGATATCAAACAGGAGAATCGCTCAAACTGTTGAGTCAGTGACTTACCCTTTCTATGAGAGAATGTCTCATATTGCTGGGCAAGGATCTCTCTATTGTTTGCCAAGACCTCATCAGTTCCTCCAAATTGTTCTTTCAAAGCAACCCAGAGGTCATGAGCAGTTTTATGATGCGTAAGTCCAGAATATATTTCATTAGGCAGTGCCATGGCCAGAATTCCATAGGCTTTAGCATCAATTTCAAACAGTTTCAGATCTTCATCTGAGTATTGCTCTTTCTTCTTCGGAACCATCTCATTGGTTTCCGGATTACTCACCATAGGCTTATATGGTCCATGAACCACAGATTTCCAACAACCTGAACTGTTGACAGACAAGTGATGGAGCATTCGGCGTTGCCATATGTTATACTCACTCCTAACAAGCATGGGAGGCTTTGTTAAGGAGCCAGTATTGTGAGGATCATTGATTGATGTAGCCATTTTCACCAATTCAAATAGGTTCAATGAGATTTTAACAGATCTAGCTCAAAAACTCAACAACACAGTTTGAAACAAGACGAATCTCAAATTAATTCACCAGAAGCAACAGAAAATCAAACTCTATAACCAATTCTTGCAAATTTGCTAATTCGATCAAACTTAGATATCAAAAGAGCAGTTTCAATGATCAATTATTAAATCGATCAATGATTAACCGGCTCTGATACCATTTGAAAGGGATCGGGATCTAGTTTGATCAATTAGATTAAGATTTGCAGCGGAATAGCACACGAATTAGACGAAATTTAAGCAAGAATAATATGAATATTCAATCAAACAGTAACGGTTATAGAGAGAGAAAGTTTTCTGTAAAAAGAATGTTTTCATTCACGCACATGCTTATGCTACAAGGAAATTAGGTCAACATTCCTTTTATAAAGGAATGTGACATCAGCTGACATCACTTGATAGTGACAGCTAACCGATTTATATAAACAACTGAAAGAAAACTAAACTACTGAAGATGTCAACAACTGAGGACACCTTCACAAAATGCTAAGTACACGCTAACATTACAACTACTGAAGTGTAAGAACTTCAGATGTTTTACATAATATAAAACTACTGATTACAAACTACTGAAAAGTAAACCATCATAACTACTGAAGAGAACTACTTCAGCTGTTGTGACAACTTCTGAGAACTTGGTCTTCAGACTTTGTCTTCAGCTGTTGTCTTCAGCTGTTATCTTCAGACTTTGTCTTCAGCAGTTGTCTTCAGACTTTGTCTTCAGCAGTTGTCTTTAGACTTTATCTTCAGCTGTTGTAGACCACTTCAGTTGTTTTGATGTCTGTGGGACTTAAAGGTTTTTCTGATCTGGCTCATTGGTTCTTTTGGTCCAACACGCATGGACCACCTCTGGGCGCATGGCCAACACTTAGATGCATGGCCAACATGTTGGGCGCATGGGCCACTATTTAGGCGCATGACCCACTCTTGGGTGCATGGCCAACACTTAGGCGTCTGGCCACTCATTCTGGGCGCATGGGCCACTGTTTTGGCGCGTGACCCACTCTTGGGTGCATGGCCAACACTTAGGCGTCTGGCCACTCATGTTGGGCGCATGGGCCACTGTTCATGTTCACCAGAACATTCTGAAATATTTTCTATGTTATCATATTCACTCGATTACCACTCTAATCATACCCAAACACAGATCTAAAATACTAAGGGCATCTGAGCATGCTAAACATCCTCACCAACCCATAATCGACACTAAAACATACATACATACATACATCATTTCGAACATAAGGCTGTAAACCCACGGTTAGTTTCAAAATGTTTACTTAGTATGCACAATAGCCCCAACAAGTTGAAAATCAGTAAAAGAGGGGTTCTAGAAACTCACCTTAAGCAGCCTTTGAGCAACACTCTTCCCGTTCGAGACCCACTTTCGATTCAGCTCTTTAATCCTGAAAACAAACTCTAAACACTAAGAACTTTGGCCAAGAACTCGAAACCCAGCTGAAACCAAGCTCATAGAAGAGAAGACTTACCTTTGCAGCTGCTTCTTCCTCTTTCTCTCTCTAGAACCTGGGCTTTCTCTCTCTTCTTTCTTCCTCCGAGAATAAAAGCAACTTAATGCTTTTGATATGGGCGACCATGCCCCTTAAATCCTTAAAATAATAAGGTTTTGTACTTTGTACACTTTTTCCCCCTCCACTTGTGCTTATTATCTATTCTTTCTATTTACTTTTCTCTTCCTTTCGTTTAAATAGAAATTCGGGGTGTTACAATGGTCTAGTCATACGAATAGTCCATTAGCATGGTCCAGTCGTACGAATGGTCCATTCACATGGTCCAGTCGCATGAGCGAATCTACACGCAGATTTTCAGATCTGCAGCCGCCAGGGCTTCCAAAAACCCTAATCTTACGAATTTTACATGAACCGAACCAACATAGACATCATAAGATTTGCAGGGGTGATTGGAACGTGGTTTCGAGTTTGATTTTAACATAGAAACAACACACATAACCAGATCTGAGCAAAACACGAAGAACACGAAGTGCGTTTAACGTCAAAGAACCTGAAATCGATCCAGAAGTCAATAGCTCGGGTTGCTAGAATGATGTTAGATCATTCTAGCAGTAACCTGTCTCTAATACCAATTGTAACGTCGGTTGGATCGTTAAACATCTAAGCGTGTTCTTGACAGAAGGATAAACAACAGCAAAAACCAAGAGACAATCAATAACACGAACTATAATTTAATGGTTTCATTGATAAAACCTAACGATTTCAAGCTCGTTACAACATAAGAATCAAGACTCTTGGCAAGGGGAGATCGAGCATGATCTCCCATCTCATCTGGCAGCCCTAGGTTCCGGGCAGACTCCTCTCAAAACCCTTCCTTCTCTACACCTTGAAATTGATATATATAGGCCTCGGCCCATATTAGATGCGACTGGGCCCATTCGTGCGATTGGACCATGTGTATGGTTCAATCGTACGACTAGACCATGCGTATGGTTCAATCGTGTCTCTCAGTCGCACGTTTGGTCCATTAGCATGGCTCAGTCGTACGACTGAGTCTCATTCACATTTGCTCCTGCGAATGACCCAGTTTCATGTGTTTACAACATATCAGGTGTATTACATTAAGCCTAGATTATTCGACAAGCGACGAACACACTATATATGACAATATATGCTCAAACACTAATCATTCTTAACGTTTCATTAATCGTTAGATTGATCTAAATTGCGTTCTCCCTGATTGGATCACCACTCAAATAGGATTCTGCACTATTTGAGTTGGTATATGCGCATAATCAGTTAGTACTCCGTATGTAAATGGTCCTAGCAAGTGGTATCAGAGCCTTGGCTCTTGATTTTGCTTGTGATTCGATCGTTTTGGTGTGAAAGTCATGTTTTTTCATTCAAAAACACCATCTTTTTGAGTAAAACAGTGTTTTCGACATCTCCAGATCTAAAAGTTCACATTTTTCGGCTTACGGCAGATTAGGGTTCGTGAAAAATCGTATTTTTGTGTCAAAGAACCAAAAAACTTCGAATTTTCAAATCTAGCAGCCTCAGTCGTACGATTGGCTCAATCGCACGACTAAACTCAATCGCACCTCCCATAAGCACGATTGAACTCAGTCGCCCATCCATTCATACGACTGAACACCCCATTCGCATTGTCCATCCGCACTTGTTCAATCGCACGATTGAATCATCCGCAATGGTTCAATCGCACGATTGATTCATCTGCATTAGTTCATCCGCACGATTGACCCAATCGCATCTCTCCGTTCACACTAGTGAAATAGTTTTGTCTAACTCTCAAAGTTTAAAGAAATGGAAGATCAGTACTCTACGTTTACTGCAAGTAGGGACTCGCGTATCTAGAACCTGTTACTTTTGAAAATGAGATTGGGAATCACAATAAGCCACCTAAGCTTATCACATTAGACGATTACCCATAATGGAAGCCAAGGTTCGAATCTTTCTAAATGGTGTTGATCCCAATCTGTGGGAATTAATCGAGACTGGTTATAGTATGCCGGTTGGTGCTGATGACGTCAAACTTACTCTAGGCGGCATGACTGATACCTAAAAGGTGAAGTACAATGCTGAGAAAAAATGTGTATGCTCTGTTGACTCAGTTGATATCTAAGGATATATTCCACCAATTTTCTGAGAATAAACAGGCAAAGAAATTATGGGAGGCTCTGGAAAAAGGATACAACGGGAATGCATCGTTAAAAGCTCTAAAGGCAAAGGCTTTGAAGAAGGAGTTCGATAACTTCTCATCGATGGGTAAGGAGAGCTTGGATGATGCCATAGACCGATTCTACCATTTAATGAGTAAGCTGCACACTCATGGGGTTACAACATCAATGGAAGATAAGGTATCAAGCTTTGTCGATGGTCTGCCAGAGAAGTGGGACTCGTTTGTGTCTAATTTGAGACTGAAAAATTTACTGGCAAAATTAGACATAAATGACTTCATCTTGAGACTGAGGGAGGAGGAACTAAGGATGAAGTACAGGTCTCAGAAAGGATCTTACGATCAGAACCCGTCTCTATATAATTCAACTTCCACCTCAAAAAGCTCAGGAGCAACACTTCAAACTGCATTTGTGTCAAGTTCAGCAGCTCCTCCCCAAGCCACTACTTCAGGACCTGAAATGTCAGGGTCATCTAGCACCCAATATATAGTACCTGAATCAAACGCTAAAAAGTTGAAGACCGAGAATCTCGGGAATATCACTGTGGAGGTTGCAAAGGAGCATATTGTAACATCTTGTATTTTTGGTTAATTAATAGTTAACCTCGTTTATTCTTGTACGGACTATTTATGTCTCTTTATGAAGTTGTGTGTTATATATGCTTATTTGTTTGTTGGTCATTAAGTATTTAATATAAAACTAATAACACAACTATTAAACGGAAAAAAATAATAATTATAGTAATAATAACTCTAATAATAATGTCTATAATAATAAATAGTAATAATAATAAAAGTTATAATAATAATAATAATAATGATAATAATAATAATAATAATAAAAGTAATATTAAACATAAGTTATAATAATAATATCAATAATAATAGTGATTTACTAATCTTTGAAATGTTTAAAAACTTAAAGAAATTAAGTTAGGGGGTTCGTTTAACATTTTTAGAACTTCAAATGCAAGGTTTGTGCATAAAACAATAAAAGAAGGAAGTACAGGGGCTAATTGTGTGAATTCAATAAAAAACCCAAACCACCCGCCCATTAACCTATTTTACCGGTAACCTCGCCGGCCGGACTCCGGCCAAGTCCGGCGAGGCACCAAAACCACCAAAATCGACCGTTTTTGATCGGAAACCGTGCGCAATTCATTCTTGTAACCGTTTCGAACTCGAAGTGCACCTTAATTTGGGTGTTAAGTCGGTTATGGAGACGTTTGAGCTCGGTAACTGATCACCATTAACCATTAAACTGTTCACGCATTAAAGTCTAATAATAATCAAATTAATCGAACAAAAACGATCACTTAAGTATCTCTAACCTATTCCAACTCTTAATTCCACCTGAAAGCACACAAACAAACTAATTCAATCAAATACTTCGCCGCAACCTGCATTTCACTCGTAGACCTCTTTTCGAACCCTCTAACCCATAATTGGCAAAGGGCTTTTCATCGTTTCAGCTATTCGAAGCTTTCTGTAAAACAAATTTGATTTTCATCACCGATTGCAACCTGAACGAACTGCATCGTAGCCGCAACCCGTTCTTGTGCTCGTTGTCTATCAATTTCTCACGAATTCAGGTAATTAAACACATGTATATGTTCGTTTAATCATGGGGAGGAAAAGCCCCATGGTTAATTCGATCAACAACATCATTTTATGGTTTAATTTGGGGCAAATCGAATCTAGGGTTCTTGATTTGAGGGAAATGCGTTGGGATTGTGTTTATAAGTTTTTTAAAATCGTTTCTTAACGCGGCTGAGGCCATTGGTACATTGGTAAGATGCAAGACCCCTGCACAGGAGGTCCCGGTTCGGACCCGGGGAGCCTCACATATGTTTTTAGGTTCTTTTGGCCTTTAGTTTAAATACTAAAAATTTCTAAAAACTATAAAAGGTCATTTTATAAACTATGATCATTTTAAATCATTTAAATAATTTTTCTGTAAATTATTACTTAAAAAGAAACACTTTTATATTTTCTTGAATATAAAGAAAAAAGAAAGATATATAAATAGTTTAATTTTATAAAAATGTAGACTTTAGATAATATTTTGTTCACTTAAATATTATTATTTCATTTGTTATCTACAAATTGTTGCTCTAAATTATGTTTACAAAATTTTATTTAATCTTTATACATGTATTCAAATTGTTATAAATGCTATATTCTTATATATATATATAATATATATATATATAACATGTAACAAATTTCTTTGAGTTTGTTAAATATAATGATTCCATTTTGTTAAACATACTTATTTGACAAGCCCCAAATTTCCATCGAAACCCTAGTTCGCGTTATAATGTTAATCATACAATTAAACTTGAACCTTGTAAATATATATATTTATTTTAGTTGCATTGTGAAGGACTATATTGAAACGTTGACTATTATTTTTCTTATTATTCATCAGTTATATACTTATTGATCAAGTGAGTATTTCTATACCCCCTTTTTGCATATTTTTACACTTTGGGGTGAAACATGTTACCTTATAAACATTGAACTCGTAAACACGTTTGATGCTTGTAAACTTATGGCAATTCACTTGTATGTTATGGTTAGTTGACCTCTGTAGCTACCATTTAATGTCGAATATATGTACAGTCATTAACTATTGCTAGCCTGGCGATGTCATAGATCTATGGGCTTGACAAGCCTGCTTGGTTAATCCAAGTACAATCGTATATACTTGTAATCGTTTGAGACTTGTAAAACTTTGTCAAGGTTTGATTGTGCATTCTGTCTTACATCCCTAGTTACTTTGCTCTCTAACTTATAACATGAATTGCCATATTTTATATACATATGTATTGAAAGCTATGGAAATATCACCAACATTATTGTTGACCCTTTATTTTTAACATGTTTCAGGAAATACTCAAGCTTGATTTCTATTCTTTGAAGCTTACACATCTAGGAATGGACCTAGTTAAATATAGGAAATAAAATGTCTTGTTACATCTTATGTTATGCTTTTAATTTCTTTGAGACTTATGATTGTAATGGTACAATTGGAACTTATATTTAATATATAATTGGGTTATTAATAGCATTATGTAGCTGTGAACGATCTTAGCCCTCACACCTCGACGTTTCCGCCGTCAAGGTTGGGGTGTGACACATATGGTCCTCTTACCTGTGGTTATTCATTCTTATGATGGTCTAGTTGTAGGAAAGATCGGAAATTGCCATCTGGCTGATGAGGATTATGAGCAGGTGGACGAGAATGAATAGGAAAGAATGGACATTATGTGGGCGTTGGCAAGTGCTGTTCGAAGAGCCAAGAAGTTCGTGAAGAAGACTGGACATAACTTGATAGCCACAAAGGATACAACTTTTGGTATTGACAAAACCAAAGTTACCTGTTTTAATTGTGGTGAAAAGGGGCACTTCAAACGTGAATGTGTAAAGCCCAAGAAGACAGGTAACGGAAATCCTTTCTCATCATTCAACCGTCAAGACAAACCCACAAGTGAAGTTGTTTCATCAGCAAAGATACTAAGGCCTTGACTGCACAAGCCGACGAAGGGCAAGATTAGACCTTTCGGTCCGTATCTCTGGGACAGTCTAACATTTCTTGTGTTGAGGGTTTGGATGACGACTCTGCAAGCGAAGGTGAAATTGCAGTGGAACTGTGATGTATAATAATGAAGAAACCGCAAATGTGGTCAATCACCTGAATAGAGAAGTTCTCAGCACCACATGTTCAGAATCACTAGCACCGAAGAGTCAAACTCTGCTATGATGGTTATTCAACCGAAGCTTCTCAGGTAAGTACCAAAGACCAACTGTTTGATAGTCATGCCTGTAATGAATGTAATAAATTTAGAGAAATCATAGACTTAATATTTACTAGGTTATTAGATCATAATGATAGCTTAGTAAATGACTTACAACTATGCACAGAAGCACACCGGATTTTAAAACAAAACGAGCACAGTTATAAAGAGAAATAGAACTATTAAATAAACAACTAAGGGAAACCGAAGTTGTTGATTTTAATCAATCAAATGGCATAAAGTTCTATTTAAACTCCCTAGAAGAAACTAAGAAAGAAAAAGTAGTTTTGGAAGTCGAAGTAAATTTATTAAGACAAAAACTGCACAGTTGGACCAGTTCTTCTCACATAGTCCAACACTTAGTGAAAGAACGTAACAACGGGGAGGGTTTGGGTTACAAAGTGGTTCCACCACTACATGAGACCTTGTTGAATGCTAAATGTAGACCTATTAATAACAATCCAATCAAGGATCATGTGGTGTCCACTCCTCTAGTTAGTGATCCAGATTTCACGAGTAAATCAGTGAAATCTGTCACTAAACAGAAGAAGGCCATTTTAAAATCTAAAGGTAAAATGCCTATTGTTAATTTGGATGAACAATTTGAAAAGGTTAAGGTAAAGTCAGGTTCAAACATGTCTAATTCTAAACCCAAAAAGACCAAACAAGTTAACCAACCTCATGCACCATGTCTTAGTCCAAATAAACAACAGGGTAAAGATGTTAAAAATATTCAAATTATGAATTTTGTTCAAGAAGCTAAAACATCTAAACAAGAAGTGTCAAAACCCAAACAGACTAAAGTTATACTTGTGTCATACACTTCCCCATAGAAACAGTTCCACCAACATGTCGAATGTAGATCATGCTACAATTATGGAAAGTATGGACACATTGCTTCTAACTGTACTTATTATCAAACACCAAGAAAGAAAATTGAACTTTATAACACTAAACCAAGTTCTTCTAAAAGGAGTTCTATCACTCCACCAAGAAGAATTAGTGAACATAAAGTTCAAACTGTAAGCCAGAAGTCTGTTTATCACAAACAGGCCTTACACAAAACTGGATTATGGAAAGAAAAATCAAGTCCAATGTCTGATAATGAGCACCAGAGGAAGAATGATGTGCCCTCTTCCTTTAATGGATAGTGGGTAGAATTTATGATGTGTTATGCCTCTGGGTCATCCAAGCCAGTTAAGGCTTGGGTACCTAACCTAAACTAATCATTTTCTTTAAATGTGTAGGGTGTCTGCTATAGTGCTTCTACAAATAACTGGATCATTGATAGCGGGGCATCAAGGCACATGACTGGGAACCTGTCTCTCTTGTCAATGTCAAACAAATTAAAGGAGGACACATTTCATTTACCAGAAATAAAGGAGGTTATATCACTGCACAAGGGGAAGTGGGAAACCAGAAAGTGAAATTTGATAAGGTAAACTATGTTCAACAACTTCAAAATAATTTACTTTCTGTATCCTAGATTTATGACAAAGGATTCAAGGTAGTCTTTGACAACAAGAAGTGCTATGTGTTGAAGAAGGAGTATGTGATACCGGAGGATCAAGTCTTAATGTTAGCTTCAAGATATAATAATTTATATGTCTTGGATCTATCAAAGGCCTCTACAACCGATCATCAAGTACAATGATTATTGTCAAAGGAAACTGAGAAAGACTCCATCTCTTGGCACAGGAGAATGGGACACATTAATCCACGGAAGATGAGTCACTTGATCCAGAATAATCTAGAGCGTGGAGTAAATGTCAAGAACTTCCAATTACTGGATTTTTGTGTCGTATGTAAGAAAGGCAAATAGACAAAGAAGTCTCATAAGGCAAAGAAATTTCACTCAATTGACCTACCTTTTGAGCTCCTTCACATGGATCTGTTTGGCCCGGTTAGTACAAAGAGCATTGCCGGCGATTTGTACTGCTATGTAGTTACGGATGATTACTCAAGATTTTCTTGGGTGATGTTTCTGAAATCCAAATAAGAGACATCTGAATCATTCAAAGAGCTGGTAACTACATTGGAATCACTCTACAAGCTTAAGGTAAGGCAAGTTTGCTCAGACAATAGTACCGAGTTCATGAATCAGTGGACGGAGGCATTCTGCAAAGAAAAGGAATTGTGCACCCGTTCACATCTGCCTACACTCCTCAAATGAACGGGGTTGCTGAGAGAAAGAATCAAAGCTAGATAAAGACAGCCCATACAATGCTCGCAGACTCGAAACTACCTATCCAATTTTGGAACGAGGCAGTAGTTAACGCATGTTATACCCCAATCGAGTCTTAGTGGTCAAACGTCATGGCAAAACGTGCTATGAGTTGCTCCAACGACGTAAACCAAATCTAGAGTACCTTGAGCCATTTGGCGCACCATGTACTCTACTGAAGAAAACTCAGTCAGGGAAGTTCAGCAAGAAAGCCGAAGAAGGAATTTTCTTATGATACAACATACCGAATAAGAGAGTTTATAACAACTCAACGGGTCAAGTAAAAGTGTGGTGCAACGTTGATGTACAGAGATACACCACCCTCCTTGCCGGAAAAGGACCCTTATTCTTTTTCAACTATAATGGATTCTTTAAGTCCTTCAACATCCCGCTCTCCCCTCCTGAGGATGAGTTATCGACAAGAATGATGTACGAGGTGTTGAATACACCATCACTGGACCCGACAACCTCAACGTCACAGGGTGAGTCTTCTAGTTCTTCAAGGGGAGCACTTGAGGTAAGTGACTCCTCCTCTGATGATGAGGAAGAAGTGGCAAATGATCAGGTGGATCAGGAGGAACAGGTTCCTACTACTGCAAGTACACAAGCATCAGATGTTGATGCTTCTAACATTTTGGAACCTCACACTCCCACTGCCTCAAACACTGAACCTGCTGTTCACAATCTGGATAATGAGGTAGTTGTACCCACCACTCCTAGATCACGACTAAACGTGTATCATCCTTTGGACAATGTCATTGGAGATGTTCGATCAGGAGTACAGATAAGAAATCAGCTATACTCAGCTAATTATGCCTTAGTGATGGAAAAGGGATATTCACGATGGTGCATATCGATGTTTTGTGTCTCAATTTGAGCCAAAATATGTTATTGAAGCCCTAAACGACGAGGCATGGGTGAGTGCCATACAAGAAGAACTTCTTCAATTCAAGAAGTTAGGAGTATGGACACTGGTGGATAGACTTAAAGGTGCTAAGGTCATTGGCATAAAATGGGTCTAGAAATGCAAGAAAGATGACCAAAGAGTCATAATAAGAAACAAGGCTCGACTTGTAGTTCAAGGATTTTGACAAGTCGAGGGTATTGATTACAATGAAGTGTTTGCACCTGTGGCAAGAATGGAAGCAATTTGTATCTTCCTAGCCTATGCATCTTACATGAAGATCAAAGTTTATCAACTGGATGTAAAGAGTGCATTTCTTCATGGTGAAATCCGGGAGACAGTGTATGTCAGTCAACCCGAAAGATTTGAGGATCCATATCACTGGGACAGAGTTTACAAGCTGGATAAGGCTCTTTACGGGCTCCACCAAGCCCCTAGAGGATGGTATGAAAAACTCCCCACTCATCTTGTGAAACACGGCTTTCGCAGAGGAGTGATTGACTGTACACTGTTCATCAAAGAAAAGGATGGTGACTTACTGCTAGTTCTGATCTATGTTGATGACATAATCTTTGGTTCCAAAAATGAAGCATTATGCAAAGAATTTGAAGCAGTAATGAAAGCTAAATTTGAAATGAGCGCCATGGTAGAAATAAAGTTCTTTCTCGGGTTACAGGTGGATCAGACATCAAAGGGGATATTTCTACATCAGACCAAGTATGTAGGCGATATTCTCAGTCGGTTCGATATGGAGAATGCTTCAGCAGCTAGGACTCCACTAGCTACAAACCACGATGTGGCACCCGACGAAAATGGTGATGTGGAAGATGCCACCATGTACCGAGGAGTGATTAGATCCCTCATGTACCTCACTGCCTCACAACTTGATATCATGTAGGCGATGTGTCTCTGCTCCAGATATCAGGCGAAACCAAAAGTCAACCGTTTCATAAGCGTCAAAAGGATATTTCTTTATCTGAAGGGTACTCCAACACTTGGGTTGTGGTATCCTCATGATGATGACTTTGAGCTTACAGCGTATAGGGATTCAGATTATGACGGCTGCAAAGTGAACTACAAGTCAACTTCAGCAGGATGTCAATTTTTTGGGAGAAGATTAGTCACGTGGCAGTGTAAGAAGCAGACATTGGTTTCTCTATCAACTTGTGAAGCTGAATATGTTGCTCCTGCAAGCTGCTGTTCACAAATCATCTGGATTCAACAGCAAATACGGGATTACGGTTTGAAATTCTCTAACTGTAACACCCAGTTATTTTTAAGTCAAGAAAGAAGAATAAAGTGAAGAAAAAGAAGAAAAAGAAATAAAACCCAAGTCTAGGGGTTAAAAGTGACAAAAAGGAAAAAATGTTTGAAAATGGGGTGCAAAAGGTGGTATGGCCGCCCATATGTCACACACATCACAAAATTTCAGATTTTTAGAGAGAGAGAGTAGCAGGAAGCAGAGAACTCTCAGTTTTGAAGAGAAACAAGAAGAAAAGTGTGAATTCAAGGTAAGAATTTATGGTTTTATGATGTTCTTGACTGGTTTTATCCTTGGGTTTGTGCTTATGTGTGTTTGTATGTGTTCGGGTATGTTTTAGTGGGTTTCTAGGCGGTTGAATTCAATTTGCAAACGAGTTTGGAAGAAGCCATACTCAAGAGCTACAAAGGTGAGTTCTAGAACCCCTCATTTACTGGTTTTTAACTGTTTTGGGGCTGGAAATGCATGAATGTATGTTTTCATTTAAACTGGGTTTTTACCCGTATGTATGAATGTGTGTATGTTGATGTTATGGTGTAATGTATGGCTATGTTCATGCTTCATAATGTATGATAGTGTTTCTGTGGTCTAGATTGTAAGATTTAAGCTTAGAACATGATTAATGGTGATTGGGAGCTGAGATCTGAGGTTTAGGTGCGAATGGGTTAGAATGATTGTCTAAGTGTAGTTAATGCGGATGAATGTTAATGCAGTTGGAAAGTCAATGCGGATGAGCATTGACTAAGTATGTTAATGCGGATGGAAAGTCAATGCGTATGAGCATTGACTAAGTATGTTAATGCGGATGGAAAGTCAATGCGGATGAGCATTGACTAAGTATGTGAAATGCGGATGAACATTGAAAGTCAATGCAGATGAACATAGAAAGTCAATGCGGATGAACATAGAAAGTCAATGCGGACGAACAGTCAATGCGGATGGACATTTTCCACTAAGTAAAAGAAATGCGGATGAAGTCAATGCGGATGGAAAGTTTATGCGGATGAGAATTGACTAAGTATGACAAATGCGGATGAACAAAAAGGCGAATGCGGATGAACAAAAGGCAAATGCGGATGAACTATAGCAAATGCGGATGAAGTGGAACAAATGCGGATGAACACTTAGAATAGTTTGACTTTCTGGGGAAAAGTGAGATTTAGGGTTTGACTTGGGATGTTCCCGGGAGGCTATGTAAGTTGACTTTTGTGGTCATAGATGTTATAACGGACATGTTATGATGTATGTTTGATGCTTATGCATGATGGTATGTATGATGTATGTTATGTATGTATGATGCCCTGTATGATGATGACGACTGTGATGATGTTCCTTATTATGTACGTTTGTTTTCCCTTGGCTTTACATTGGATGTTAATGAATGAAATGAAAGTATTAGGTAACATAAAGTGGAAGATAATGAAAGAGGAACATGATGAATGAATGCATGCATTAATGAACGATGGAAAGTAATAAAAGTCTTGCAAGCCTTGTATGTTGGGTCACGCGCCATTGTAGGGTGTTAGCCCAACGGTGTGCGGGTTAGATACCCCAGAAGGATGCACATCGGGGTATTTATTTGTGATTAACCATATGTATGGAACCTTTGTCGCTTGCCCTAGATACTATGGCCAGGATGCTGTGTGCCATGACGAGGGGTCTATGATGGACCCCGGCCCAGTATCAGCTTTATGCATGACAGTAGGGTATATCACATGACAATGGTACACCTGAACTTACCCGAGGTACTGTGGCCAGGCTGGTGTGCGCCATGACAGGGGGTCTTTGATGGACCCCGGCCCAGTATCAGCTTTATGCATGACGGTAGGGTAAGGTTCATGGTTTGACGGAATGAAAGGAAGTAATGATGGACGTATGAACGAAAGTAATGAATGTGATGTTAATGACGAACGATGAATGAAAGAAAGTTAATGAACAATGATGAAGATAATAATAATATTAGCTATGTGTACGTATGATGTGTGTTCACATGCAAAAGTAAAGAACGGTTTTTATGAAAGTAAAGTATGTTTTATTATAAAACTAGAACTCACTCAGCAACACTGACTTTTTATGCATTTTTCAATTGGCAAGTGAACATTACTGAGGATGGCGCGGGCAGTTACTTGGCATTTTGGATGGCATTCTTTTGTTACTGTTTTTGCATTGTAATACGAACAAATGAAAATATGTAATGAATGATTGTATTAATGGCAAAAGCAGTTATTATGAAAGAAAAAGTTATTTTAATGTCCCCCTGCGGTGTTTTTATGAAAGTTAAATAAAATTGTATGTTTTGTGAGCAATGATTGGCCAGCTGTAGGCGTCCCGGGAACGGTGCCTTACAAGTTGGTATCAGAGCCAAAGTTTAAGTTAAACGGGTAAATTTTCAAAATAAACCTTAACTTAAACTGAAAATGGGACGGAAAGGGAAGGGATGCCAATCCGAGTAGGTACGTGACATAAACTGAACTGTTCCCTTGAATGATCGTGTTGGTGTTTGAATCTTTCAGCGTGTGTGTGAGGACGGCTGGGGGTATGTCATCTAAAGCTTCACGTGGTGGAGGTCGTGGTGATGAACCACGGGTTACGAGAGGAAGGCCTAGAGCCAAAAAGGTGGTTCATGAAGAACCAAAGATCCCTCATTCGAAGGGTGGTGATGAGAGTGCCAATTTGAGAGCCTCAGTGAAGGAGGCGGTTATGGAGGAAGTACATCAGGTCATGCAGACGATCCTACCGTATGTGGTGACCGAAGTGATAAAGGCTCTTAGAGATGGGGAAAAATGGAAAGGAGTAACCTGCGGGCGAAAGGAGACAGCCCGAGACTGAGACGGTTTTGTCTGATGACGAAGAAGAAGAGGAAGAAGAAGAGCCTACGCCGGAGGCGGCACGAGGCTGTAATTACGGGATGTTTCAATGATGCAAGCCCCCTACTTTCGATGGTAACGGCATTGCTGCTGCTGCTCACCGATGGGTGAGAGAAATGGAAGTTGTTCTAAATATTAGCGAGTGTCGGGAAGACCAGAAAGTGAAGTTTGCTTCCCACTCGTTTGTGGACTCGGCTTTGTGCTGGTGGGACAATATAGTCCAAGCCAAGGGTAGTCGGGCAATTGGGAGGATGAGATGGTTCGAACTGAAGAAGTTGGTGATTGAGGAGTTTTGTCCTTACAGGGAAATGGATAAAGTTGAAAGGGAATTCCTGCAGTTGGAGGCGGGAACTATGACACATCAACAATACACCACTAGGTTTAATGTAATGGCATGGCTGGTGCCAGATCAGGTGACACCTCTGTCTCGAATGATCAAGAGGTATATTTAGGGCTTGCCGACGGATATTCGCAGGCACATGATTGCCGCTCGGCCGAGCACGTTTAGGTCAGCGGTGGATTTGGCAGGGAGACTATATGATGAAAGAACTGTGGTGGTGACTGAAGGTAGCAAGAAAGGGAGCGGTGACCGGAATTGGAATGGTAAAATGTTTGGTCGAGGTGGTGCCCCGACGAGTAATAAGAAGGCACGGGTGGATGACCGCCGTGTGGTCACATCTAGTGTGGGATCGAAGATGTGTGGTAGATCCGGCAATAAGCATACTGGAGAATGTAGGCTGGGATCGAACTTATGCTTCAAATGTGGGAAGATGAGGCATATAGCAAAGGATTGTCGTATGGTTTGATGTTTTAACTGTGGCGTGGAGGGCCACACGAGTTGAGACTGTAAGAAGTCAAGGGCTGAGGGTCTGGGGTGAAAGACCGAGGGCGAGCACCAGAGCATTTACAATGACATAGGAGGAGGCTAGGACGGACCCTGATGTTGTGTCTGGTACGTCTCTAGTGAACCAAACTTAGCTTCTGTGTTATTCGATTTTGGTGCTAGTAAAAGATTCATTTCTGCTGCTTTCTGTGCTAAACTGCCTGCTAATAGTAAGAATATAGATGCGCCCTTCGATGTAGAAACTGCCATAGGTAAGTCTACCAAGATTTTTGAGGTGATAGAAGGATGTGATGTGGAATTGGAAGGTCATAGTGTTCCGGTTAGACCGTTCGTGATGACCTTAGGTGGTTTTGATATGGTTATTGGGATGGATTGGTTGGCGGACTACAAGGCGAACATTATGTGTCATAAGAAGATGATCCGCCTGATGGGAGTTTGGTAACCGTTTATGGTGATCGGGTCACAACGATTCCGAAAGTGATCTCAATGGCGATGGCGGGAAAGTGCATGACGCGTGTATGTAGCACCTACTTGGCTTATGTGAAAGATGTGGAAACACCAACACCACAACTGTCTGATGTCCCGGTTATGTGTGACTTTCTAGATGTGTTTCCCGAAGACTTATCAGGAGTGCCACCTGACCGAGAGATCGAGTTCCAGATTGACTTGATACTGGGTGCCCAACCTGTTGCTAAGGCGCCGTATCGGTTGGCTCCGACTGAAATGAAAGAGTTGATGGAACAGTTGCAAGAGCTACTTGATAAGGGGTTTATTAGACCGAGTATCTCTCCTTGGGGTGCTTCGATCTTATTCGTGAAGAAGAAATACAGTAGTATGAGGATGTGTATTGACTACCGTGATCTGAATAAGTTGACGATAAAGAACCGCTACCCCTTACCAAGAATTGATGACTTGTTTGATCAGCTTCAAGGTGTGAATTGGTTTTCAAGAATAGATCTTCGATCTAGTTACCATCAACTAAAGGTGAAAAAGCAAGATGTCCCTAAAACAGCTTTCCGCACGCGTTATGGTCATTATGAGTTTCTTGTCATGTCTTTTGGTTTGACCAACGTGCCAGCTGCATTTATGGATCTAATGAATCGAGTGTGTTGGCCAATGTTGGATAAATTAGTGATTGTGTTCATTGATGATATTCTAATTTATTCGAAGAGCGAGATTGAGCATGCCGGCCACATTCGGGAGGTTTTGGAGACGTTGTGAAAGGAGAAGTTGTACGCTAAGTTCTCTAAGTGTGCATTTTGGTTGCCCAAGGTTCAATTCTTAGGTCATGTGGTGAATCCCGAGGGGAAAGGGTATAGCCTATGCATCCTGACAATTGAAGGTTCATGAGGTCAATTATCTTACTCATGACTTGGAGCTAGCAGCCAGGGTCTTTGCGTTAAAGATTTGGAGGCACTATCTATATGGGACGAAGTGCACCATATTCACTAACCATAAGAGCTTAAAGTACTTCTTTGAGTAGAAGGACCTGAACATGAGACAAAGACGATGGTTGGAACTTATAAAGGATTACGACTACGAGATCCATTACCATCCGGGCAAAGCCAACGTGGTGGCGGATGCCCTTAGTCGGAAAGAGAGACCCAAACCGATTCGGGTAAAGCTTACCAGATGATCATGACCTCCGATGTGATGAAGCAAGTCAAAGAGTTTCAAGATGAGGCATTGAAAGAAGATCATCTTAACTCAGAAAGAATGAGAGGCCTGGTTGTCGAATTGGTTGAAAACACATTTGGTGTTAGGACCCGATTTGGGTGAATGTGGATTCCTCGTCATGGGGATCTACGCATGAAAATCATGGATGAAGCTCACAAGACTCGATACTCCATTCATCCCGATGCCACAAAGATGTATCAAGACATGAAGAAAGACTATTGGTGGTCGGGTATGAAGCGTGATGTAGTGGAGTATATGTGTAAATGCCTTACTTGTCTACAAGTAAAGGCCGAGCATCAGAAGTCGTATGGGAAGATCCAACCTTTGCATATCCCGGAGTGGAAGTGGGAGCACATCACCATGGATTTCATTACAAAGCTGCCGCGTACCTGAAAGGGTATGATTCCATATGGGTGGTAGTTGACCATTTGACGAAGAGTGCTCACTTCCTACCAATCCGCGAGACATATTCATCCGAGAGGTTGGCGGATCTATTCATCAAGCAAATTGTAGCTCCTCATGGTGTGCCGGTGTCTATTGTGTCCAATTGTGACACCCGGTTCACATCTAAATTTTGGAAGAAATTCCATGATGCAATGGGGATGAGATTGCATGTCAGCACGACGTATCATCCCCAGACTGATGGTTAGTCAGAAAGGACCATTCAAACATTAGAGGACATGCTTCGGGCATGTGTTATCGATTTTGGAGGAAGTTGGGATGACGACCTACCGTTAGGTGAGTTCTCATATAACAACAACTATCATTCCAACATTGGTATGCCTCCTTATAAGATGCTATATGGTAGGAGATACAGGACACCCGTCTGTTGGGGTGATATTGGCCAGAAAGAATTGCGAAGCGTCGAGGTGATCGAGGCTACGACTGAGAAGCTTGACAAGATCAAAGCCTTCATGAAGGCAGCCAAAGGTAGACAGAAGTCGTATGCTGATAAACAATGCAGACCGATCGAGTTTACGTGGGTGACCGGGTTATGTTGAAGGTCTCACCTTGGAATGGTATTATCTGATTCAGAAAGAGGGGTAAGTTGAGCCCGAGGTATATAGGGTCTTTCCGAATCGTTGCTCGAGTAGGATAGGTGGCCTATAGACTGGAATTACCCGATGAGTTAAGTGGAATTCACCCGACATTCCATGTATCTCATCTGAGGAAGTGTTTAGCAGATGAAGATATGATTGTTCCACTAGAGGATATCGAAGTGGATGAATGACTCAATTATGTGGAGCAACCAGTGGCAATCATTGATAGAAAGATAAGAGGTTGAGAATAAAGTGGTTCCTCTTGTGCGTGTACAGTGGAAGCACAGGAAGGGATCCGAGTCTATGCAGGAGATCGAAGAAGAAATGAAACAACATTACCCATAATTCTTTGAGGAATAACAGGTTTCGGGGATGAAACCTATATAAGGGGGGTGGACTTGTAACACCCGGTTAATTTTTAAGTCAAGAGAGAAGAATAAAGTGAAGAAAAAGAAGAAAAAGAAATAAAACCCAAGTCTAGGGGTTAAAAGTGACAAAAAGAACAAAATGTTTGAAAAATGGGTGTAAAAGGTGGTATGGCCGCCCATATGTCACACACATTACAAATTTTTGGATTTTTAGAGAGAGAGAGTAGCAGGAAGCAGAGAACTCTTGGTTTTAAAGAGAAACAAGAAGAAAAGTGCGAATTCAAGGTAAGAATTCATGGTTTTATGATGTTCTTGACTGGTTTTATCCTCGGGTTTGTGCTTATGTGTGTTTGTATATGTTCGCATATGTTTTAGTGGGTTTCTAGGCGGTTGAATTAAATTTGCAAACGAGTTTGGAAGAAGCCATACTCAAGAGCTGCAAAGGTGAGTTCTAGAACCCCTCATTTACTGGTTTTTAACTATTTTGGGGCTGGAAATGCATGAATGTATATTTTCATTTAAACTGGATTTTTACCCGTATGTATGAATGTGTGTATGTTGATGTTATGGTGTAATGTGTGGCTATGTTCATGCTTGATGATGTATGATGGTGTTTCTATGGTTTAGATTGTAAGATTAAGCTTAGAACATGATTGATGGTGCTTGGGAGCTGCGATCTGAAGTTTAGGTGCGAATGGGTTTAGAATGATTGCCTAAGTGTAGTTAATGCGGATGAATGTTAATGTGGATGGAAAGTCAATGCGGATGAGCATTGACTAAGTATGTTAATGCGGATGGAAAGTCAATGCGGATGAGCATTGACTAAGTATGTGAAATGCGGATGAACATAGAAAGTCAATGAGGATGAACATAGAAAGTCACTGCGGATGAACATAGAAAGTCAATGCGGACAAACAGTCAATGCGGATGGACATTTTCCACTAAGTAAAAGAAATGTGGATGAGTAGTGGAAAATGTAGATGAAGTCAATGCGGATGGAAAGTTTATGCGGATGAGCATTGACTAAGTATGACAAATGCGGATGAACAAAAGGCAAATACAGATGAACAAAAGGCAAATGCGGATGAACTATAGCAAATGCGGATGAAGTGGAACAAATACGGATGAACACTTAGAATAGTTTGCCTTTCTGGGGAAAAGTGAGATTTAGGGTTTGACTTGGGATGTTCCCCGGAGGTTATGTAAGTTGACTTTTGAGGTCATAGATGTTATGATGGTCATGTTATGATGTATGTTTGATGCTTATGCATGATGGTATGTATGGTGTATGTTATGTATGTATGATGCCCTGTATGATGATGATGACTGTGATGATGTTCCTTATTATGTATGTTTATTTTCCCTTGGATTTACGTTGGATGTTAATGAATGAAATGAAAGTATTATGTAACGTAAAGTGGAAGATAATGAAAGAGGAACATGATGAATGAATGCATGCATTAATGAACGATGGAAAGTAATGAAAGTCTTGCAAGCCTTGTATGTCGGGACACGCCCCATTGTAGGGTGTTAGCCTAATAGTGTGCAAGTTAGCTACCCCAGAAGGATGCACATCGTGGTCTTTCTTTGTGATTGACCATATGTATGGAACCTTTGTCGCTTGCCCTAGATACTGTGGCCAGGCTGCTATGCGCCATGACGGGGGGTCTATGATGGGCCCCGGCTCAGTATCAGCTTTATGCATGACGGTAGGGTATAGCACATGACAATGGTACACCTGAACTTACCCTAGGTACTGTGGCCAGGCTGCTATGCGCCATGACGGGGGGTATTTGATGGACCCCGGCCCCAGTAAAAGCTTTATGCATGACGGTAGGGTAAGGTTCATGGTTTGACGGAATGAATAGAAGTAATGATGGATGTATGAACGAAAGTAATAAATGTGATGTTAATGACGTATGATGAATGAAAGAAAATTAATGAACGAATGATGAAGATAATAATGATATTATCTATGCGTACGTATGATGTGTGTTCACATCCAAAAGTAAAGAACGGTTTTTACGAAAGTAAAGTATGTTTTATTATAAAACTAGAACTCACTCAGCAACGCTGACTTTTTATGCATTTTCCGGTTGACAGCTGAGCATTGCTGAGGATGACGCGTGGCAGCTACTTGGCATTTTGGATGGCATTCTTTTTTTTATTGTTTTTGCATTGTAATGCGAACAAATGAAATTGTGTAATGAATGATTGTATTAATTTTCAAAAGCAGTTATTATGAAAGAAAAAGTTATTTTAATGTTCTGCTACGGTGTTTTAATGAAAGTTAAATGAAATTGTATGTTTTGTGAGCAATGATTGGCCAGCTGTAAGCATCCCGGGAACGGGGCCTTACACTAACACTCCTATATTTGTTGATAATTCTGCTGCTATAGCCGTAACTAAAATCCAGTCCAACATCCTAAGACCAAACACATCTGAATTAAATATCACTTTATACGTGATTGTTTTGAAAATAATTTAATCGATGTTGTTAAAATCAATATTGACTTTCAACGCGCTGACCTCTACACAAAAGCTTTCGATAAACCAAGATTCTTATATCTGTTAGAGGTCAACAGGGTGAAAAAGAAATATGAAGTGATTCCAGAAGACGACAATTTATTTTATTTTACTTTATTTTATTTTATTTTATTTCTTTGCCTATTAAAATTCTAAACGCAAAAACCTTTTCGGTTTTAGAATTTTAAGAGGAGAATAGATTAAATTAGTATTAAATTAGTTGTCTTAATTTCAGTACTTAAAAAAATAAAAAGAAAGAGGGAGGAGGACAATCTAGCTAATAGAAGTAAGATCATATCTGTGATATTGATTTAATGTTTATAGAAAATGATAGTACACAAAAACAAAAAGTTTGGGACTTTAAAAGAATTTAACTGATTATGATGTAAAACCAGAAGTATAAGTGTGAGAAGTCTAAGCAACACAAAAGGAAAAATGATAGTAAAACTAGCTGCTACTAAGGTAACACAGAGAAAGTAGACCTAGAGGTTGCTAGACCACTACATGATGTGTTGGTAGATTCAACACAATAGATTATTAGACCTCATTGGTGATTTCAAGCTCAAACTAAGTTGTTCAACAAGCTGTGGTTATCATCTTATCCCTGGTTAACACATTCAACGAAGTTCCAATAAGGGGTGACGAGCAAAATAAACGCCACAAATGTGTGCGGATGACCATAAAAATGAGCAAAGAACATGAAAAATGCAAAAAGCAATCAAGCTAACAACCTATGTTGTCGGTGCGATTTGTGCAAAAAGAATGTAATTGTTCAAACAAGAAGATAGGTTGTGTTCCTCTCTACTGTGCGGTGGCACTAACCTGAGGATAAGCATAACCTAAGTATTCTAGAATTCATTGTTGTTTGCGCCTCTCTGATGTGTGGTGGCACTGACTTGAGGCTTAGCATCTCTTTTTAAGCTTTAGAATAGTTTCTTCTTGTATAATACCCGTATACCGCTCAAAAATCTCCTGAGGAACATTGATTACCATATAAGCATGGGATCCACAAATGCTTGTTGAAATAATTAAACCTTAAATCATCACCAATGTGTGTCAAAAATCTATGTATGGATTTAAGTGGACAAGTATACCGACAATCATCGTGGCTGCAATTCTTGAAAGTCCAAATCATTGTGTGTATCTTACAGCACTAGTATGATTTCCTAAACTTGCTAATGACTCTCGATGAAAACAATAATCTAGCATCAAAAGGTTTTAGTAAAATGTCCCAAATGATTTGATAAACATGTATGATTCCATAATGAATTGTTCCAGTTATGATCAAAGTAACTTGATGCTATACTGTCCAAGTAGAAGAATCTGGTAGATACTTATCTTAGGATTTCAACCTCACACAAAAATACAAAACTATGTTTTTAGCTTTATTTTATGTCTAGTTGTTTAATTTAGTAATTTTAGTTAATTTAGTAGTTAAATGACGGACTACGCATTGGAAGTCAATCTGGGATTCATTCACTAAAAAGGGTCACGTCTGAGGTGACAAAGTGTTTTTTTGTTAAAAGAATCATGTCTGAGGTGATCAATAGTTTTCTAAGTTCAAATGGTCATGTCTGAGATGATCAATGGTCAAAATGTCTTATCAATAAGTAAAAGGGCTAAGTGTATGAATGGTCATAAGGTCAAACTCATAAGTATGAGCCATTCGCATGACTGGACCATGAGTATGGACCAATCGTACGATTGGATCATACCTATGAGCCCAATCGCATGACTAAATCACATGTATGGACCAAATGTGCGATTGGACCATAAGCATGGGTCAACCCATACAATTGGATCATCAGAATGAACCAATCGCATGAATTGAGGTGACCGAATGAGACAGTCGCACGACTGAAGCCTAGTCGCACGACTGAAGGTGACCGTCTGAGCCAGTCGCACGACTGAGCCTCAATCGCACGAATCAACAGTGCGATTAGGTTCAGTCGCACGAATCAACAATGCGATTAGGTTCAATCGCACGACTGAAACAAACCCTAGTATAAATATGGGGGAGTCGGTCGTAGACACTCATCACCCCCCCCATCGCTCTCTCTTCGCACGATTGTACCGTTACGCTACCAAAATTTTGATTGAGTGTTCTAGACTGATTATTGTTGCTTCTAACAATTTCTCTTAATTATACAGGTAAGGTGCGACGTTATCCACTTAAATGTTCATCAAATCGTGCCCTAAATCGACTTAGTTTGAGCCCTAACAAGAACCGATACTTAGTTCATAAAATAAACCTGTAAAACTAAGTAAATTGCTAACTTAAAATGTGTTAGATGTTAGTTGGAATGATTGTGAGTCTAATGAGCCAAACCATAACGTCTAACATCAAGTTTTGCTCAAGATTTGAATTTCTATTGCAAACAGACTGTCATGCGAATGGACATACTGATGAACCTCAATCACACGACTGAGCTGGGCGAATGGCACAATCGCACGACTGAACCATGTGTATGAGTTCAGTCGCATGACTGGTTCAAACGCATGGGATAGCATACGACTAAACACAGTCGCATGACTGGTTCAAACGCATGGGATAGCATACGACTAAACACAGTCGCATGCTCAATCGCACGAATGAGCTCAGTCTCACGACTCAGACTCAGTCGCACTATCCATTCGCACGACAGAACAGAAGGATTCAAGTCTAATAAATTCAAATGTCATTCATTTACACACACTCTAACGTTTATCTATCTTGTGTTACAACAACATGGCGAGTCGGTGGACGATGAGCACAAAACACAACATATGTGCTCATCTAGACATTACGTCCCGGAACACGTCTGAGTTCGTGGGCATTATTACATTTCTATGGAGATCGAGGATTTTCAGAGCTATCTCCACTCCGTGCACACCATACAGATCGATACAGCAGGTTTTCTGGGAAAGCGCTATTGTAGATAGGTCCTCAAAGCCTCACCGTATTAGGATTTTCATCTTTGGTCAGGACATTGAGATCAGTGAGGAGGATCTGAGGACAGTCTTAGAGTTGGAAGATGATGGTGATTGCCCTACCAGACTGCATCCGTTGACAGTTTGAGGATGTTTTCTTCGGGCTAAGTACTCGGGGGACATAAACGCAGGTGTGCTCAACAAGAGCAACCTGTGCCCCCAGTTCAAATACTTAGCCCATGTGCTGCTAAAGTGTATAGCCTCGAGGAAGGGCGGATTTGATGAGATGTCAGATCAGATCTAGAACACGTATGTAGCTCTGGTACGGAACCACCCGTTCAGGATCTCGAGGATGATCTTCACCTACTTGGTGGAGAACATAGAGGCCAAAGGCAAGGAAGGCTTCTGCATGTACCCGTGTTTCATTCAGATGATCATCGACCAGAAGCTTCCTTCGCTGCCCAAGGAGAGAGAGGATGCAGTTACACTAGAGGTGATGGATGATACTACCCTAGGGCGGATGAAGGTATACAGGGGAAAACAGGTGAAGCCCCTTGTAAGGAGGTTGTTTTGGAATCTGGCCCGAGAGGACTACGTGGCGCCAGCTAGGAGGAAGTGGCGTCACGATGATAGTGACTCAGATTCTAAGCTGATTGTGCTCCCATCCGACAATTCTGATGATAATGATAGTGGTGATGGTGGAGATACTGGCCCCACCCAATCTAGGGCCATTACCATAGATGCTACATCTCCATCATCCACCCACGGAGAAGCTGAGATGGCAGGATTCCATCAGGTATTCCATCCTGATAAGGAGGAGGAGTCTGATGAGGAGCCATTAGTTCAGACGGTGGGCAGCAAGGTGGTTGCCACCGAGTGAGGGATTAGGGTGGTAGGTGGACGCCAGGGTGATTCTGGTGAGGCTAATACTGATCCATCTTACACCCCAGACCAGCTCAGCAGCCAAGGGGGAGCATCCTCCTCGAAGGGATTGAGGAAAAAGAGGATGGCTCAGCCACACGAGATGAAGAGTAAGACGGAGATTCACTCTGATCACCACCTCTACCACCACCACCACCACAGCTACCACCACAACTACCACCACCACTACCACACCCTCCAACACTACTACCACACCACCTACCATTACTACCACACCACCCACCATTACTACCACACCTCCACCATTACTACCACACCACCAACCATTACTACCACACCTCCACCCTCCACTACTATAGCTATACCTCCACCAGTTATACCTATACCACCACCCATCTTTACCACAACTACCACCACTACCACCACCCATCGAGCGGGACTTCATCACAGGTCCCACTGAGCTTTGGATCCTCTCTGCCCTCCGTTGGGTTAGAGGAGCAGCTGGCCAATCTAAACCGGATTGTGCTTAAGTTGCTTTCTACTGATGAGCAACGAGCTACACAGCTAAACCATCTGATAGAGCTTAATGCTGCTCAGGCTCAGCAAATAGCAGCTTAGAGTCAGGAGATTGTTGAGCTTCGTGAGCTGCAGACTTCTTCAATACGAAGGATAGATGATCTTGAGGCAAAGAACAAGAAGTTGATGTTACGACTCAAAGGCTCCAAAGATGAGCCCCTCAAGATCAGAGAAGGAGATGATGATGGTGATGATGATGATGATGAGGATGATTAGGATGATGATAATGAGACTGATGAAGAAGGTGATGGAGCTGCAGGAGAGGATAAGGGAGGAGATGACGATGAAGGAGATGATGTTGCTGCATCAGCATCCACACAGGCTAGAGAGCGACGGTCAAAGAAGGCTTAGGATCAGGGAGCCTCATCCTCAGCCCCTCCGGATGACGAGCCTGCTATTTAGGGCAAAAGTAATGATTAGATATTTATGTATTTGAAAGCTTTTGTACTCGAATCATGTATTAAAATTATGTACTTAATGTTTATATATATTTAATGTTTAACTGTCTTGATTATGACTAATGATTGATGTGTTACATGTTTAAATCAAGCAGATCAAACATCTCAGCAAGATGAATACGATGTTGCTCCCCTTCAGCAAATCAAGTCTCAACTTATGATGATTCTTGATTTGCAAGGGATTGTCAGACGGTCAGTGAGCTATACTCCCGAAGAAGGAGAAATCATTCATGACCTGACTGACGAGCAACTTGCTGAGATGTTCAGGCTGAACCCGGATGAGATTGTCAAGGATGCTCCTACTTTTGAGGTGACAAGTGATGATGAGCTCAATGACATAGATGAAATCGAGATAGAGGATGTCACCGCTGACCATTATCCAGAGTACACTAACTGAGAGGGAAATGTAGTCCTCAACTTGGGTGATACTCTCGGCAGTGATACATTTGACAAGCTGGATCAGATGGAGAAAGAGTCTGAGAAGAATGAGGGTCAAGCCCAAGCCTCAAACGCCGATGTTGACATCAAAGAGGCTGAATGGGCGGCCTGTTTTGCTGAGATCTGAGCCATGCGTACTACCTAAAAGCCTAATGTCTACACCAAGCTATACAAAGTCAAGAAACACTTAAAGGTATCAGGCAAGACCATCGCATGGGCATATTTTGAGGATCTAAATATGTATGCAGTTAAGAGAGAAAAGGGAATAGAGTACTCTAGATTCCCACATGATCTAAAGACTCTCCCTGGTTTTGAGCTCAACCAGCTAGCACGCCTAAAATTGTTGTATGCTGATCCAAGAAAAATATCAGGCTGGTTTGCGGCTGCACTGAGGAAAGAATACCACACCAGGTGGGTTAACTTCAGACCTCAACAACCGAAGAGGTACATCAGAAGGTCTGAAGTTGATCCCATTACTGGAAAGCCTAAGGTAGTGCTAAAGTGGAGTCCACCGCGTACAATGTCCAAAATCCCTCTAAGGGAAATGCGACAAGACTTCACTCTACACTTCAAGTGGTGGTATTACGATTGGAGAACAGGTGAAGCGGTCATAGTATTGCAAAAGGAGAGCCAAATGGATACTATCCGGGTATTTGACCCTATGTGGCTGACTAACTTGTCTGCTGACGATGTATATACCTTATACAAGTGGTCATTGTTCTATGATTCGCAGTATATTGTACAAGCCCTCCAGTTTCAAAATGTTATACAACTCTGTTTTGCATTCGAGATACACGTCGGAGTTACAAGAGAGGAAAAGTACAATAAATTCAAAAATCTAATGAAGAATGTTAGACAATGATGTAAACTAGATCCAAGGGGGAGTTTGTTAATACATATGTACCTAGTTTAGGAGCTTAATGTAAAATGTCTATCATGTCTTACATATATGTAATTGAATGGGTATGAATCAAATACAATGTGTGATTGATGCTTATAATGTTTAATATTTCATTGTTTATTGTGTGATAAAGTATATTGAACTAACTATATAGGTTTTAGGTTATTGTACATAGTTCTTAGTCAATAATGATTGAGAAATATGTTCAAACTTAATCGTGTGAAGTTCTCATGCGAATGGACCATTCTAATGGACCATACGCATGAATACTTCATGCTAATGGACCAGTCACACGACTGAACCAGGAGACTGGATCAGTCGCACGATTGAGACATAAGATTGGCTCAGTCGCACGACTGAATCTTCAGTCGTGCGTATGAATCAATCGCATGACTCAGTCGCACGACTGAACCATGCTAATGGTTCAGTCGTAAGATTGACAAACCCTAACCTATAAATACCACCTAATTCGTGGAAAAATGTAACATTTTGAATACCTACACACATAATCGTACCCTAGCCGTCCAGAGACTCAAGAAAACCTGTTCCAAGTTCATAGATCGCAGTTGATCGTTCTCTAATCATTCTTAATGTTTCATTAATCGTTAGATTGATCTAAACTGCGTTCTCCCTGATTGGATCGCCAATCAAATAGGATTCCACACTATTTGAGTTGGTATACACGCAGAATCAATTAGTACTCCGTACGTAAACGGTCCTAACATTTGTTCTGTATTCATGCTCACTAACGATGATGTGTCATTAACGCTACTTCGCATGGTTTTACGCCCCCACTGCAACGCGGGGGACTTAATACTAGTTATATTTCAAACTCAAGAGGTAGAAGGTACTATTTGTGGATCGAAAACAATATTAATCTAGACTCATCATTCAAGGGATAATCGATAATCAAATAGTTAGTTTTTTGAAAAAGTTTGTCTTCAATGAAACATGTGAAAACAGAGTTGCATAAACGAATGTGTAATGAATACATGAATGAATCATGCATTTGTATATGAAAAAATGATTCTTTCAATAAGCTTCTATAATAGATGTAATACAATGTTTTCAAAAAAAACCTCTTAAAGAACAAATATAAGATATTTTATTTCATTCGTAAAAACTATCATTTTATATTATGTGTTTTTTTACGATATAATAATAATGTTATTAATATTATTATTATTATTATTATTATTATATTATTATTATTATTATTATTATTATTATATCTTATTTTCATTATATAACCAACTGACTTGATCTGATATATTTATATTCGCTTCTATATAATGTGACATTAAATATAGTGACTCTATTAAAATAAATTCTTGGATACATCATTGTATACGCTTACCCCTAAAATGTAATTGCAAACCACATCTTTCCTCATGAACTGCTACGGAAAATACTATCGATATATGAACTTTTATGTTTTTATATAATGATTATTCGTTTAATATTGCTTTTGATTTCTTCACATATCCTTATTGGTGATAATAGGAGAAACTTCCAAACACTTCAATGGAAATATTGATGCAATTATAGTTTTATTTTCTTGAAACATTTTTGTACATTTCTTTTTTTTAGCACCTAGCAAGATTTATAATATATTGTTTTGTTGTTAAAAAAATTAATAACTGGTTTTATGTTAGTATTTGTATATTGTATACTATTACAATTGTAACTCTCGTCTATAGTTCGAAATCACCATTGGCTGGTTAATTGGGGCACGTAACGTTCATTGATGGAAACAAAGTTTTTTTTTTATAGTTTTTCTTGATTTTTTTATAGTGTTTATAAGGCGTGCTGTTCTCCCCCTATTCCACCCGAGTTTGATCATCACTCCTCCTGGTTGTTTTTTTATATTTCAATATACATTCCTAAGATATCGTTTAATCTTTTGTTCGTATGAACATGCAGTGTGTTTATTAATACCTACATTCGCAAGTTATCTTTTTATCTATTGATTATACAAAGATGATATATATTTTGTTTCTTTTTCTTTTTTTTTTTCTAATTTTTAGCTAAAAATTAGTATGCCCTCACCACGGAACATGAGTATGATCCTAGTTTGATACAAAACATCTTGAACTCAAAACCTTGACTCAAAATATATAAATTTTACAAACTTCTTACATAGAACTTGATATTCCTCCTATTTGTTGTAAACTTAAAGTTGGGCACGACAGTCTGAACTGGGGTGTGGTGTATGACCCTTCAAATAAGCTTTTAAAGATAAATCTGTATGCCGCTTCAGTCAAGTGCAATCCATCCCAGTTAAAGTATGTGTCAGGTTCATCACATGAGGTTGATAATGGGTTTGGGCCGCATAACACTTTTGAGTTGTAATTAAACGGTCCTCCACCTCCACAACATGCCTTAAGAGCACCATTACTGAATCCTGAATAGGTTATTTCAAAATGTTGTAAGTATTTAATATGACCAAGTAATATCTCATATTAAAAAATGCTATTTTGTGCATCGTACTATAAATATACAGTGTGTTTCTCCTTATGTATAACTTAAATGTTGAATTGTACTTCCAACGAACAAATAAAAAACAGGTTCCTTAAAACAGAATCAATCGTTACTCATACTACGTGCATAACCAAAGGGGACATGTCATGTACCGTGTTCGAGTGGAGAGAGAAAAACTTGCATTGCAGCATTGTAGTAGTCAGCATAGATAATATTAACTTCAGGATGAGTTTTCTAATTTTATTTAATTCTGTCTTCAAAAGTTCGTTATGATACTCGGCAAACTTATTTAAATGTGTAATGCATCCGGTGGCATTATCATATTGCACTTTTTCCGAGCCATAGAAGATGGTTAAATACGTCGCAGAACATCCAATTGGTAGGTTTCCCGGTATAACAAGTGTCTTTGCACCTAAATTAATAACTTCCTATTTTCTCCAACATGGCCATTAGTGTAAATAGTTGTCAAACCTAAAACACATGCAAAAAATAATAATAATAACATGTAGTTGTAGTATATACATACATTGGCAGCTGAGATGATAGCATTAATAACATATGGAATGTATTCTTCAACCTCTTTGATTGATTTTCCGACTTCAAATGCATAATTATAGTCGTTTCCACCAATCTCTCCCAAGAGAATCAAAGAATGTTTGATTAGATCCTTAATGTCTGCAATAATATATGTTAAAGAAACAAATACAACTCACAAATTAAAGATTACCATCTACATGTTAGAGCTTAAAACAAGTAAGCTTGGACTACATAATGTGTCATATCATACTACACGTGATCCCACATTGAGTTGGACCAAGTTTCCCTGATTAATAAAAGCTTCAACTGAATTTTCATGCTTAATTGTATGATTTATGGGTAGGTGGGGAGTTGGCACCCAAATCATTCTCTAATCAAGAGTGTCACTTCATTCAAAACTACCTAGAACCATTTTTTTACCATGAAATGTACGACTCTGTTTCAAATGACAAATGTTAATTTAATCGGGTTCATTTATACGTTTTCTAGCCGCGACCGCACCCCAACCTACTCAGGAGAAAACCCACAACTAAAAAAACTCTATGGTTGAAACCTAAGTATTTTTGTTTAACGTGAAATTTGAACCCACAACTTTTTTTCCTTCATATTTACATATCTTTGTAAACCTCACTTTAACAAATCCAAAAGTACTTAAAATGGGCAGGGTGAAACACAAAAGAAATCAATCAATTTTAAAATAATCAAAACATTAATTAAAACTTTTAAACATAAACATCTAAATACTCATCTTCTGAATCTTGCTTGAAGCCACGACCCGAAGGGGTGGTGGTAATGTTACTGATTTCTTAGACGAATTCGAGCCCCCGAAGCCCATCGGGTCCACCCTAAGTCTTTAGAGTCCGGCTTCGAATGAAAACGTTTAAAAGATACACTACTTCATAAACTAGTTGAAGTACATGTCTTAAACTTTGTAGTTGTACGTTATAAAAATATTGGTACATTCCTACTATAATCGTTGTGGTTGTTAGTCTAACTAAATTTAGTGTTCGACATTTAGAAAATTATACTAACAAATCAAAATATTTAAAAGTGACATGATATCTTTCTATACAGTTCATCTAGGCCCACCTATGATTTGGAAATGTGTCGTTAGTAGAATAAAAGTTAGCCATTTAATGACAATATTAAATCCTAATAATTATTTACATACTTTTTAAGTTATAAAATAGATATTTTAATTATTTAAACATATTTTCTCTTTTAGTTAAAAACATATATTTTTCTAAAACAATAATTTATGAAATATGAAACTTTTGAATGAGATTTTAAAAAATGATATTGTTTAAAAAGTATTTCTTAAAAAATGGATTGTTTCAATAAATATTAAAGACAAAAGTAGAAAATATGTTGTTATTGTTTTATTACATAAAATAATTAATTACACGTAATTTTAATAATATTTTATCTTAAAAGTTTATTTTATAATTTTTAAATATTAATAAATAACTATTAACATAATATTCTCAATCACTCGTGTAATATACGAGTTAAGCTAGTAATCTATAATTTATATCTATAATTCTATATATATAATAAAAAAGTAATTAGACATATCATATGACACTCTATTATTATCCCATATCCTACCTAAATTAATATATCATTTAGTCAACTTAATTTTTTTCGAAACTAAATTATAAATTAATCATTTTAGTTTTTGTCTATAGGGTTTTTGGTTTTAAATTTTTTTACCATCAAATAAATTATTTAATTAATAGGTTATATACACATATGTTACACGTGTTGAAATATGAATATGAAATTGTGAGTATGAGATTATGAGTTAGTAAAACATATCTAGATTACGAAGATAGAATAGTGATGTTCATTAACGCGAATATGTTGTTTTATAGTGAGTAATTATTAATAGTAATTGTGTTTAACTTTATGAATTTAAAATTTTAAAAATGTTTTTTTAAAATAATACGAAGTTGTAATTATGAGCGATTTTACTTATTTACATTATTATCTTGTTTGATAAAAGTTGTAATTAATTTTTATATGGAACGACAGAAAATGATACGAAGTTAAATGTGATTGGTGAATATTATAAAGCTTGATCGAGTACCTTGGACAAACGTTAACTTTTCCATGTTAACTTTTCCATTGTTAACTTTTCCATTGTTAACTTTTCCATTGTTAACTTTTCCATTGTTAACTTTTCCATTGTTAACTTTTCCATTGTATTTGAAGATAATTATATAACTTATTTATTTTGCTTTGTCTTTTAAGAAACATATACTATTATTTAGTACATAAAAATAACCGCCTTGTAAAAGAAGTGAAAAGAAGTGTTCTAGACTATTAAAGAATAACTAATCCAAAGTTATCATTGTTTAACTTTTGTCGACAAACTCTTAAGAGAATATAATATTTTACGCTGGACTTGGTTATGGTGACCAGACGGTTAATGCAGTGTATAAGATTTTAAACTTTCGAAAGAGACGTAAATTCTCTTCGTAATGACCCCACCGCCCATTATCGGTGACAAGAAAACACAACTCACACTAGACCATAATTTTTTCTTTTTCAGATTTTGAGTCTAGTTAAACGGATTATGTTAGAATCGATAACGGGTTAAAATATTCGTAAATATGAAATTAAAAGTATTTAGGATAAGAACGGATGATGTTCTTGTTAACCTTTTACAACTCATGTCACATATGAGTTTGTTTGTCTCATATGATTTTTAGGTTTATATTGTGTTTATGCCTACGTCAAATTTCGTTGTGTGCCTTGTTCTACCTCTAGTTATACAAATAGGACCCATTTAACACCTATTCCAAACACTAGTCTCTGGTTGAAAACAATGAAATCTAAATAATTATGGGATGATGTCGAAATAACTAATTCCTAATTTAATTTATATTTATAAATTAATAAAAATGAAGAAGAACAATAATGAATAATCAATTTTCAAGTTTTTTCAAGTGTATCAATATAACAAACATTTTATCCTAAAAATTTAACCGCTGTGTCAAGAAACATTAGACTGATTATAGTAATGCTGGTGACTTTATATGATCTGATTAAACATAATATAAATGGGTGCCTTTAATGATCTGTTACGTATATTTTAATAAACTTTATTAATAAATAAAACAATTATCTATAAATATTGTTTGAGATATTAATAAATCCTCTTATAATATTATTTTTTCTCTCGTAGCAATGATATTATCGTCTATTGGTCATGCATCGTGACGGTGTGTCTGTGATACCTTATACAATGAAAACACCACCCACCCTCCCCTCACAAGAAAAAAAAAAGGGATAATAATAATAATTTTCCATTGGTTAAGAAACTACATGTTGTATTTATTTTTAACAGCGTAAATATTAATTTAGACCCATGGAAAATATATATTCGTTTAAATTAAATATTCAATTTTTTAGATATCATACTTTTTCATCATCGTATAATTTAGGTTTTGTAGGTTGGAAATACTAGAATTTCTATTATGTAAATTATAATATGATTATGCAATATTTAATTTGATACTATTAAAATTATTATTGAATTGTTAACATACAAAGACTGATTAACTTATTTTCATATGCCGCTAAATTTCTTTTAAGTTTACTAATTTTTGATAGAAAACATATTTAATTAAATCCATGCACTTTAATTGTTCAATCTTAAAGTAAACTGCCTTTCCTCTTTTGAAAGTTCTAATAGATTTATAAACTTAAAAAATAATCTATCTAATTAGGAAATAAAGTTCTTTTTCTTCTATTTATCAAGTTCCTTGTAATAATGGATATATTCGATTTTAATCAAAAGTTTTTACATTATATGAAAAGATAAAAAATAGTATATATTCTCTCAAATTATTGTTATTAACATAGGGTCAATAAACTATTATTATGGAATATTAAGAGGAGGTAATTCATATAGCTTGTAAAATTATATATCATTTTAAAAGAACATATGTTTTATATATAAAAACTTATGTTTCAAGAAATAAGTTATATTACAAAGTATATATATATATATATATATATATATATATATATATATATATATAATATATATATATATATATATATATATATATATAATATATATATAATAACATAAGAATTGAGTGCCTTTAGTTTGGAAAAAGAAATAGTTACCTGAAACATTAGGGCTAATAGAAGATAACATTTCTTTGAACCATCCCAACTGAACTCCTAAAGATGCATTCTTGTCTAAATAAACTCCTCTCGTCATATGAAAAGACGGATCCAACGCTGTCGCACCTGCCACCGCGTAATTCACTCCTTGTTTCAACCTCGTGTGGTTCACAGTAGTGTTTATTGCCTGAGATGGCGGTATTAGTGGCAGCCCAAGACTCTCAGCTTTAAAAACAAGCAAAAAAAAACCATCAATATTTATCATGTGATAAAGTAAGGGTTTAGGTCTTATCATAAATAAAATGTGTAGAAATATTATTACCAATGAAATCAATTATTAGACGACCATTAGATAAACGTCCTGTGGGTTTATGAAAAAAGGTTTCACCATAAGGTGGAAATAAGGAATGGGGCGGCGAGGCATCGGCTTTAATGGACAGTAGCTTCAAGTTTCCAGTGTCAGCCAACGAGTCACCAAAGCTTATTATTGACGTATAACATCCATTAACATACATGTTACTAGTCAATAAAAAGATTAAATGAGATAGAAAGTCG
Source organism: Flaveria trinervia (assembly GCA_025506515.1). Classification (NCBI taxonomy): domain Eukaryota; kingdom Viridiplantae; phylum Streptophyta; class Magnoliopsida; order Asterales; family Asteraceae; genus Flaveria; species Flaveria trinervia. Next base: position 12,967,041 of record CM046446.1, read on the forward strand.
ATGAATCAGCCATTGAACATAAAAAATGTGTTGATAAAAGCTTGGTTGGTGATCCATCTTTATTCTATCTATTTATAGATAAATAGAGAGCAAGAGGACATGAGTCTTGCAAAGAAGTTCTTTGAAGTTACGTTACTGCCTTGGTATGTAGTTGTGCATTCCATGTAGCTAGATAATGATGGTAGGTGACCCGGTCCCTTTAGATTCATCTAATTTTCTTCAAAAGGTTTACTTTGAGAATTGAGATTGAACAAGTATGAAATACTATTTTGGGGATTTATTCTCTATATTATTTGTGACGTTTGTTCTTAATTAATGGTTATAAGTTAGAGGTTTATTAGTATGAATATCATGTCTTTGGAGAAAGAACTATATACAAGATCTAGAAGAATATTAGTTTGATTAATTAATATATATCAATTTATACTTACAAGTAAAGATTTATCGATTGGAACCAATGACAAAAGTTTCACTTATGACCAGTTTTGTGTGTATTTCAAGTCATTTACGTGCATGGTAATGACTTATCTTTGATTATATGTTCACTGTTTCATTGTTAGTGAGCGTTATCATGCATTAATGACTTGTTTTAGGTCACCTTAGTCATTTTAGCTTAATACTCGTCATTTATATGTTGCTATAGTTGATGATATATCCATTGATTCACCAATTATAAGGATTATCATTTGCTAATAATGGTTGAGGTTACATTAACTTATTTTAGATTATTGCAAGTTATTGTGCAAGCATTAATTATTTTTTTTGAAAGGTAACAACAAATAGTGGGTCAGAGAATAGAACTTCAGTGGATCCTTTTATTACCCGAGCTCATTATGTGTTAATTACTTCCATTAAGTTAATGGACCTTGATGAGCCTTATCATGTGTTAATTGGTTGTTTCATGTTACACTAAGTTATTTAAAGTTAGAACAAATCATTTAGGTTTTAATGACTACTTATGTTTGATAACAAGTCTACAAATCATATATTATATAGTCAAAATACAATTGTTTTGTAAGACAATACATTTCAGATATCAGATAAAATTTATAAATGTTTTTACACTCCTATACGTAATTTCTTCATTTTTACACATAAACAATAAAGAAATGATCATTTACAGATCATTTGAAATGATGTATGATAATGATGTGCACCATAGTATTCAATATACAAACATGCTAAAACATGAGCAGTTTAGATGGATTTTAATCTTACAAGCAAAAATATCCCAACACCACCCACTCTAGCGCCTATAAACGTTGAAACTAATGAAAAAGAAGCACGCACAACCCATACAGAATCCACCTACATTCAAGTTCATTTAATCTTATCCTATTTTGCGTTCGTTCGATTACTACTACTTTTCAATTCATTTCAATATATGTATTATCAAATCAATCAAACTTCCAAACTAGAAAGCACAATTCTATAGTATACCACCGATCCCAACGAGTAGCATCGAATTGGGTTATATGTTATTGTGGGTTATATGTTACTTGATTTAATCATCAAGTTAGAACTAAGTTCTTTAACTTATAATTTATTGATCAATCAATTCCATATCAATATTTCTTCAATTCGATCTAACACTGGATCCACAAAACATACAAACATGGCCGGTAAGAAAAGTAGGGACCATAGCTAAAAATTGACTCAACAGGTTGCGGAGTGAGTGGATAAAAACAAGTTGTCCCACACCCAACCCCATATCCAGCGTGAGTTGGTCCACAACAATATTTATTTGTATTAAAGTAGGACCGATTTTTCGTTACACGCCCCTACCGGCTACCATTGCTCTTCCACCCTGAATGAATGATTGGGATCTGGAGAGGTGGATGCTAGTAATAACCTTATTCCAAAGAGAAGAACCTTTTTTAATCGTCACCACCACTCGAATAAAAGACTAATGTTTATATTTTTCAAGGAGTCAATGCTCACGGGTCTATTTGAGTTTTTCTCACAAACCTTCTTCCAATTGACTCATGGAATTTTTGGGTTGCCCTTGTCCCCTCACCACAGAAATATCCTATGTATTTATCAACAAACCATATTTATAACTTTATATTACTTGTGTTCATATTGTAATTTACCTATTCTTCTTTGGTCTTTATGTAATTATTGTATCTATATATTCTCATCACCACTTATGTCATTGAGAGATGGTTCATAGTATTGATTCTAGTTTGTTGATGACTCTTTTCAAGAGCCTTGAAAAGAAAAAAATAGCACAAGTGGAGGCTGTCCAAAACAACTGGGACTGAAACAAGAGAACCCACAATGAATAACATTACATATTATTAACTTCTATTTCTAGATTTCAGCTTTAACTAAATATAACATCTTTATTTGGTTTGTTTATAGTCAAACATAATTAATGTATATGCTAGGGTATAAATAATAAATAGATCATGGTGTATCTAGAAATTATATTACATCTTACATCTTGCAAATTGTTGTGTTAGAACCCTTTCCGTCATAATAAAATTATAACAATGAGGGACTTTATCTTGGACTCACGGTGAGATCGGTCACCAAAATTTTATTGCAATGCTTATAGACATCACTTCGCCACTTTTAGGCTTTTATAACAATGAAAATAGATAAATTATTCTGCAAAAAATCATCATGTTCATATGCTCACACACTTTTTATGGCGAAAACATTTCTAAGAGGTTCTTTCTTCAATCAAGATAACTTTCTCGTTCATTCTGATCCAAGCGTTTCAAAAGTGTGATATTTCTCCTGGTGGATGAGTATTGTATCTCAAGGATGAATTATTATTAAGATGTATTGTCCAATTCTTATGTCCAATAGAAAATGACAATTCGTATCCTCAATTAGTTATTGCTTTTTTTCATAACAAGCACATGATTGATAAAGTTTATTGTCTGCTACATATCAATAAATCATGATATATATATTTTCTTCTGTTAGTTAAAGACTTAAAGGGATTGTCGGTAGCCACATACATTAGATAAAACCAATGATACGAGTTTCTTCATGTCACAAGGCCATTAGTTGATATTGGAATATTACCTATACATAAATTATAAATTAGTCTAATATACACTACGAAAAATAAAGAAACAATATAATATGCATGCAAAAGGTGCTACTATAAATTAATCAAATTTTGAGCATGTATCCCTCTTAATACATTACAAAATATAATAATAAAAAATATGGGTTATAACATATTGTTACTATAGTGAAAACGGTTCATTGTGCTGGGAAAGGCAACTCCAAACATGATTGAGTGAAGTTAGGCGACTTTATGACACTACCTTCTAAGATAAAACTACCGTTAGCCTCACCAAAGGATGGGGTCTTCTGTGATTGGACTCTGACGTGAGAATAATATATGGGTCGGTTTTAAAAGATAAACCAGAGAGAGTAATAGTGGTGAGTTGAGATGTGACCTGGTTGTTTTGAAGGATGCTCCCCTATTAATATTAAGGGAAAACCTATATAGAAATATAACTAACTTTTATAACTTTTCGAATCAAGTAACTTAAACTTATTTGTTCTAATTTATTCACTCAACTTGAAGGTAATCAATTAATCTTGTACATTTTACTTTTTTGACAGGTTATGTGGTGTTTTTTATCTTTCTTTTTTAAAACCTTATTAACTTCGCATGAACAAATTTATTTAAATGAATATTATGTTTTATAAATATATTTAGTTAATAGTCAATTATTCAAATTAATATATACATATATATATATATATATATATATTATATATATATATATATATATATATATATATATATATATATATATATATATATATATATGTTGGTATTCTACCTTGAAGAAATTAAAGATTTCAATATTATTGAAGTTGAAGACATGAAGCATTAAATCAACAAAAATATTATTCTAGGGTTTATATTGTAATTATTTTTATTGCTAGACTAGTATAAATATTAGCACATATTATCATTGTAAGGGTGAATAATTCACCACTTGTTAGGGTGAATTAGGTCCATCACCAACAACATCATATCATCATCCTTCATGGATGATGATTTCAACAACATATCAATAAACATCAAACAATAAACACGTTTGTGTTCTTTGTCATGTTCATCATTATTATATTTTAGCATCTAATCATTCAAGTTTTTTTATCATCAATATGAATCCTAAGATCCAATCTCATTGTTCCCGTTCATATCGGGAACACACAATTGATACAGAGCCACGTGCTCATTTATTTGGATCAATTGATCTATCAGTATTAGTTGTGTATAATTGCTTTGAATTCTGTAGATTTATTAGTTTTTACTGTATTAGATCTATTGTTTTTTTATAAAGGAATTATGTGTGAAACTTGTTTGCCGTTCTACGGTAGTCGATTAAGTTCAACTCGTATCTATATTCAAATCAATTGAATAGCAGATCCTGTCGATTATTCTCATCAATTAACATCATGAGCAACTATAGTGGATCGTCTTACCAACCACCGAAGTTGGAAACAAAAGCAGATTTCAAATCCTGGAAAATCAAGTTCAGGAATCATGTGAACTACACAGATCCTGAATTGTGGGAGTCCATCACTGAAGGTCCTTATATTCCACCCACCCTTAGGCCGGATTATTATAATAAAAATCAACCGATCAGTACCAAAGATCTATCACCTGATAATATCAAAAAGGTCAAAGTTGATATCAAAGCATACAGTTGCTTAGTATGGCTTTACTTGAAGAGATATTGATCAGATGTGAGAACTACAAAACAGCAAACTCCTTGTGGAAGATACTTCATACTCTCTGCGAAGGGAGTGATGAGATCAAAAGCATAAGGAGAGACACCCTCAGGTCACAATATGAAACATTTTATCGTATTGAGGGTGAATCAGTTCCTCAACAACTTCATAGATTCATGCAGTTGGTAACTGAGATGAATATTTGGGAGTTGAAATATACCAATGAGGAATTAAACAAGAAAATGTTCCACACTTTGCCAGAAAGTTAGAAGCAAACAGTATCCATATTCAAGAATACCATAGATCTCAAGTCAACTGGTCTAGATACACTGGTTGTAAAAGTGGAAGCTCTTAAAATGGATAAAAAATTAAGAAACAAGAGTATGAGAACCCATGTCTCACCTTATCACTTCAAAGAAACAAACAATGCTGAAAGTGCATTTATTTCAAACAATGAAAGTGATAACTCTTGTGCTTTGAGTGACAATGAGGAGGAAGTTAGCTTTTATGATTCTAAACCCTCAAAGAAATCATCTCAAAGTAAAAATCAAAAGGATAAAAGAAGAAATGATGATAGAAAAGATACTAGTACAGCAACAGCAAAGTCTTCACAATCAAACAATCAGTCAGAACCAATCACCGTGATATTGGATTCTGAAGAACAAAAAACAGCCTTTGCAGCTTTTAGTAATAGTTTTCAAGCATATCTGGGAAGCTCTCTAACATCAGCAAATATCTGCCAACAAGACTTAGAAGAACTACATCCTCATGTAGTGGAAGAAATGGACCTATAGTGGCAGATGGCAATGATTGCTTATAGAGCAAAGCAATATCTCAAGAGAAACAAGAACTTGGCAGCAGCCAGTAAAACATCAAAGATTGGTGTTGGCAAATTAAAGGTAAGATGCTTCAAGTGCAATCTCTATGGATATTTCTCTAGAGAATGTAATCAAAGTCATATCCAGAGATGAGACAACATTAGCAGCATCAGCAACATCAGACTGAACCTCATCAATAATCAAACTCTCAAAGATCTCTACATAAACAATCTCTACTGATCAATATATCCCCACCAGCCACCAATGAATCGGTTGGACCTAGTAACTCAAAAGAGTCAGGGTTGATCATACTTCAAGATGGAATGTGTGACTGGAGTATGTATGAAAAAGAAGTCTTGGAAGAGAATCAAGCATTGATGGCTCATATGGAACACAAAGTTCCTCCAATGGCCAGAGAGGTAAAAGAAAAGTTGTGTTCATCAACATGTATTGAGGAAGTTGAACGTTATAGAGTCCATGCTCAACAGTTGGCTGACAAAGTAAAAGAAACTATGATTTTGAATGAATCCCATGTTAGAGAACATAAATTGTATCAAATCAAAATTAACTCTTTGCAAAAGGATTTAGAAAAATTTGTTTCTAAAAACTATAGCCTAAAAGCCCAAGTTGAGCATCTGACCACTTCCTTAACAAAATCCATGGCTGATCATGCTTCAACCGAAGTAAAACTTCAGAAGTTTCAATTATCATCTTAGCAATATGAGAAGCTGTTAAATTCTCATATTGAATCAAAAAACAGGTATGGGTTGGGTTATAATGCTGTTGCACCACCTATAAATGATAACTACATATCTCTACCTAAAACAATGACCAACTCTCTGTCAAATCATTTTGTGCCTAACACCAAGATTAAAACAGAATCAACTCAAATCAATATTAACAATAAAGCTAAGGTAAGTGCAAGTGAATCCTCTGAATCAGAATCTTTAAATCAAAATGATACAGAATTTGATTATGATAATTATGACGACTTGGATGATTCTGATGAACTTGATGTTGATCAAATGACCATTGGTAAGAATGTTCATATTAAAACTAGTATTCCAAAAGTTCTTGAAGAATCAAAGCTACAATATCCTCCAAAGCAGAGAAACATGCTGAAGACTATCTTCAAGAGATTTGATGAACTCAATGAAGGACTTCAAGAACTGAATCTGTAAAAAGGGGTTGATAGCTGCGGATCAACTGAAAAAGTACTTTTATCCCATGAAGATAAAGGTAAGAAGAAACAAGTATCAACTAAACAAAAGAAAAATGATTCAGTAGAAGATCTGCGGAAAGCAAAGTTTGCTGAATCCGTAGAACTTCCGCGGAAGAAGAAAGCCGAATCTACGGATGAGGTACCAAATAGAGAGGCTGTAAACAAACAAAAGATGTTGAATCTGAAGCAACAAAAGTTATCAAAGGACAAGAAAGAGTCAATTGGTGATATTTCAAAAAACAGCAAGAACAAATCAAATTCTTCAAAAGAGGAAACAAAGGCTCCCAAACTGAACAAGAAGAAGAAGAAAGATGAGCCTGAAGAAGAATCAGAAGAAATGTATTGCAAGTGGTGTGATATGACAAATCACAATACAAAAGACTGCTACTTCAGCAGTTACTATTCCATATGCAATATGAACAATCATATGACTTCAGAGTGTTACTTCAATAAATTTTGTGCTATTTGCAACAAAAATAATCATTCCACTCAGGAATGCTATTTTAACAAAAAGAAAAAAAGCAAAAGCACAAAAAAGTTAAAAACTGATTTGATAGAATCAGACTCTCAATCTACTAAAAGTCAAGATGATTCAAAGCAAAAGAAGGTAAGTCAAAAGCAAAAGTCAAAACCAAAGCAGAAATCTTCTGAAGATGCCAAATTAGTGAAGAAAACAATATTAATTCAATCTAAAACACCTCACAAAAGGGTGGACTTGGCTGAGAATAAGTCAATCATCAGTGATAATTTCATTGATCATTTTGAAAAGGGAACACATGTGTCTCAATCAAAAGCAAAAGATGATGAAACCTTCAAAAGTGTAGGTTCATTTTCTAAATCAAAATATCAACCAAATAGAGATAAGGTGAAGGAAGAATTAATTAAGAAAGAAGACTCCAAAGCTTTTGCATCAGTTTCAACAGAATCATCCTCACCACCATCAAATCAAAATGAATCAACTAGACATGAAATTAATACTGAAACTTCAAGATTAAGTCATGAAGGAGTAACAATTTTAGACACTGAAGACAAACCCAAGATCATTAAGACTTGGGTTGTCAATTCTAACTGAGTTATTTATGAATGCAGGAACAATATTGGAGAGCTGACAACAAGTGGTATGTTGACAGTGGTTGTTCCAGGCATATGACAGGAAACTGTTCACTTCTCCATGACTTCAAACATAAAAATGCTTCTTATGTGGCATTTGGTGGCGATAAAAAAGGAGGTAAAATTATTGGTGAAGGAATGATAACAAATGGTGTGCTCAAGTTTGAGAAAGTGAATTATTGTGAAAATTTATAGTATAATCTACTTAGTGTGTCTCAAATTTGTGATCTTAATTATACCACATTGTTTGATAATACTAATTGTTACATTCTTAAGCCAGGTTTTAATGTTCCAAAAGAATGAATTCTCCTCAAAGAAACAAGAAAAGAAGACACTTATGTTTTGGATATGAACAACAAATCTCTCACAAAACATAAAACATGCATTCTATCTAAGCTATTAGAAGATGTATCTCAATTATAGCATAGAAGGCTTGCCCATTCTAACATGAAGAACATGAATAAGTTGGTGAAAATTGACCTGGTCATTGGATTTCCAAACAAAGAATTTCATTGCTCAACTCATTATTCTTCTTGTTACAAAGGAAAACAACATAGAGTATCACATAAATCCAAAATTATCAATACTAATACTACACCACTCAAATTGCTTCACATGGATCTGTTTGGTCCTACCAATGTGATAAGCATTAGAAAAAGACAATATTGTTTGGTGATAGTTGATGATTTCACCAGATTCACATGGGTCTTTTTCTTAAAACAAAAAAGTGAAACATCAGAAACATTAATGGACTTTGTGATCAAGATTGAGAATCAACATGACACAAAAGTTAAAATTTTTAGGAGTGATAATGGTATTGAATTTGTCAATTTTGAAATGGATTCTTTTTGCAGGAGCAAAGGTATTGCAAGGCAATTTAGTGCACCAAGAACTCCATAACAAAATGGAGTTGCTGAAGAAGAAACAGAACTCTCATTGAAGCAGCCAAAACAATGCTAGCTGATTCATAATTGCCTATCACTTTTTGGGTTGAGGCTGTGAATACTGCATGCAATGTTCAAAACAGAACATTAATTGTCAAAAAACATAACAAAACTCTTTATGAGCTCTTGTTTAAAAGGAAACCATACATAGGATATCTTAAAGTCTTTGGATGTCATGTATCTATTTTAAACATAAAAGAGTCATTGGGAAAATTTTTAGAAAAAGCATATGATGGTTTCTTTGTTGGATACTCTTCAACATCTAAATCATATAGGGTTTATATTCCTCAGCATAACATTATGGAAGAAACTCCGAATGTCTCCTTTGATGAATCTATATTTACTAAGTCTGTTAAAGGTTCATCATGGTTGTTTGACATAGATTCTTTAACCAAATCATTTAACTATGATCATTTGAACACTACAGGATCTGATGAAGTTTGCTATCCATTTGTTCCACCTTATATGAGTGAAGTAACATTATCTGCTAATCCTCCAAGGATTCACCCATACTTGAGTGGAAGCTGCAGACACTACATATGGAAATGAACATGATGCATCCGGAGATGTGACTGCTGTCCCTTCAACAGATCCATGCTCTCAAGTGAATATAACAAATATTCCAAATGTTTCCAAAGAAGGTACTGTAACTCCTACTGAAGAGCAAAATGTTTCTAGAGAAGTTACTATAACTCCTACCGAAGAGCAAAATGTTTCCGGAGAAGTTACTGTAACTCCTACTGAAGAGCAAAATGAGTCCGGAGAAGTTCCTATAACTCCTACGGAAGAGCAAAACAATACTGGAGATGCTTGTGCAGCCCATACAGAAGACACTCATGATCCCTCACCTCATGTTGAACATTTTGACTATTTCTTGAACTCTCAACCTGGGTTGGATCAGTCTGAAGCAATGGAAATGACTAAATAGGAATCATCCATGCCAGTTGAATCAACTCCATCAATGAGAATCCATAAGACTCATCCAGTCAACAATATCATTGGAGATCCTACAAAGAGAACTACAAGGAGCCAAAGTGGTACTGCCAACCTTTGTCTCTTTAGTTGTTTTCTTTCTCAAGTAGTCCCTCCAAACTTCACTGCTTCTTTACAATAGTTGGATTGAAGCTATGCAAGAAGAGCTTCAACATTCTAGAAAGCAAAAGGTATGGTCCCTTGTTGATTTGCCTGAAGGACAACATCCTATTGGCACTAGGTGGCTATTCAAAAACAAACTGGATGATAGAGGGATTATAGTAAGAAACAAAGAAAGGTTGATTGCATAAGGATACACACAAGAAGAAGAAATAGATGATGATGAAGTTTTTGCACTAGTTTCAAGAATTAAGGCCATAAGAGTGTTTCTAGCTTATGCATCTTATAAGAAATTCACTGTGTATCAGATAGATGTCAAGTGTGCATTCCTATATGGGAAGATAGATGAGGAAGTTTATGTGTCACAACCCCTTGGTTTTGAAGATCCTCATTATCCACATAGGGTATACAAACTAGACAAAACCTTGTATGGTCTTCATCAAGCACCAAGAAAGTGGTATGAAACACTATCATCTTTCTTACTCAAGCATGGCTACAAAAGAGGAACCATTGATCAGGCACTCTTTCTCAAACAAGAACATCAAGATCTCTTAGTTGTTCAAATATATATTGATGACATTATATTTGGCTCAACTAACAAGAAATTGTGTGTGAATTTCAAAGAGCTGATGAAATCTGAATTTCAGATGAGTTCAGTGGGTGAATTAACCTTCTTTCTTGGTTTTCAAGTTCATCAAAAACCAGATGGGATATTCATCAATCAAGAAAAATACATACAACAAATTCTGAAGAAATACAATCTTGCTGAAGTATCCTCATGCAAAACACCAGCATCAACAATTGACAAGATTGTTCCTGATCCTTCAGGAAAATCTATTGATCAAAAATTATATAGATCAATGATAGGTTCACTTATGTATCTAACTGCCAGTAGACCTGACATTATGCTTGCTGTAAAAAGGATCTTCAGATACCTCAAAGGAAAACTAGGACTTGGTCTTTGGTATCCAAAGATTAGAGACTTTACACTCTACTCATACTCAGACAGTGACTATGGTGGATGTAACAGTAACTGACCAATGTATCTGTATCCACAGCTGAGGCTGAGTACATAGCTGCTTCAGCTGGTTGCTCTCAAGTCCTTTGGTTGCAAAATCAATTGCTTGACTATGGTTACAACTTCCTTCAAACTTCAATTTATATAGACAATTCTGCTGCTATGTTTATAACTGCTAATCCTGTGCAACATAGTAAAACAAAACATACTGAGATAAGATATCATTTTCTGAGAGATTGCTCAGAAAAGGGATTGATTAAGTTAGTCAAAGTGCATACAACAAATCAGCTTGCTGATTTATTCACTAAAGCCTTTAATTCAGTCAGATTTAATTTTCTGGTTGAGTCTCTAGGCATGATTAACTTAGATTAAGCAGTTTAAACAAACAAAATATTATGTGTAATGATGCTTTTGCATGACATATGCATGGAAAATGATAGTACACTATATCTTTGCTTATTCCTGAATTCATTAATTAACAATAAATCAAATCAAGTTTCTTGATATGTGAGTAGATTCATCTTGAGTAGAAACTACACTGAGTGCATGCCAAACATAATGCTAAATGATTGTTTGTGGGAAACTTCATTTTGAGAATACAAAGTGAGTCTTATTCTGATGTGACCAAATTTCTCATCTAAACACACTATGTATCAACACTTTATAATATCTATCTTTGCATATCATACGCTCTCTGTTTTGTGTAAACAAAGACCTGGGTGTATGATCATCATAATGTATATCAGTTATCAAAGGTGAAAAGATCATGATCCTCATCATCCCTCTGTTTTGTGTAAACAAAGACCTGGGTTAAAGGCACCTCTGCTTACGTGAGTAAAGACCTGGTGACCTGATGATGATCATATCTAAGCTCTCAAAAGAATCCTGTGTGAGTAATTGTAAATTAATCTAGAGCTTCTACATCACTGCAATAATGAGATGCCAACTGCAGCTCAAGATAGAACTTATAACTTAAAGTACATAGTTCTTAAGTGAGAAAAAGTGATGATTTGTCTTGCAAAGGGAGGACAAAATCTTTGTCAATTGAATGTGAAGCCCATAATAGTTAATTCCAAATCAATCTGAAAACATGATAAACAAAACATGCCTAGTTGATACATGAGCTCTTATATGGATTTAAGTGGACAATATACTTGCAATCAGAACTTTGTTCAGGTATCAATTCAAGAAAATAACTCATCAAGAAGAGGCATAGTATTATAGTATGATCCCATCATATGTGAATATATGTCTGATCATCATCACACAATTAAGTGTCACTCATGTTATTCTTCTTAGTATTGTTGGGTATTCTACCTTTGAAGAAATTGAAGATTTCAATATTATTGAAGTTGAAGACATGAAGCACGAAATCAACAAAAATATTAGTCTAGGGTTTATATTGTAATTATTTTCATTGCTAGACTAGCATAAATTTTAGCACATATTATCATTGTAAAGGGTGAATAATTCACCACTTGTTAGGGTGAATTAGGTCCATCACCAACAACATCATATCATCATCCTTCATGGATGATGATTTCAACAACATATCAATAAACATCAAATATTAAACATGTTGTGTTCTTCATCATGTTCATCATTATTATATTTTAGCATCTAATCATTCAAGTTTTATTATCATCAATATGAATCCTAAGATCCAAGTTCATTGTTCCCGTTCATATCGGGAACACTATATATATATATATAAATATATATATGTGTGTGTGTATATGCCTACTAAACATTTTTGAAAAAATCATATTAAAATGTCAAATAGTATGTTCATAAAAAGATCGTTAATTCGTAATTTTTCAAACTAAAATAAAAAGGTCTCTCAATAATTTTACAATATAAATTCCAATTCATTCTCTACTAATCCAATAAATAGTTATCTAAACTTCATAAACAATTGCCACTATTTAAAATTTTCCAAACAAATAAACATTGCTCTACTAGTCAACATTTTTATTACAGGTGAGACTTGTTATATCGACTTTTTTACGTATACCTTTTGGTTTCGCCTTTTTTGATTGTGGGTTTATTTTCTTGTTCTTACAAGACTTGATATTGTGCTCAACTCCTTAACAATTTTGATATGTCATTTTTCTTTCAAATCCAACTTTCAAGTTCTTTTTTACTTTCTCTGAAAAGGCATCTTTTTCTTTTTACTGTTAGTCTACTGGGCATCCGTCTTTCTTTTGGAGGCAACGGTTTGATATCCTCGGTTTTTAGCCAATGCATACTTCCTTTCAATGGTTGATCTAATGCCTATATGTGTAACACCTGGTTATTTTTAAAAGACAAGAAATAAAGAATAAAAAAAAGAAAGGCAATTCAGTCCAAGTGGAGGGACTAAAAGTGTAAAAAAGACAAATATCTTTGAAAAGTTGGTGTAAAGGTGGGCATGGCCGCCCACCCTCACTTCACATCATCATCTTCACCCGGTTTTAGAGAGAGAGAGAGCATAGAAACTCTCGGCTAAAGAAAGAAGAAGAAGAGAAGAGAATTCAAGGTAAGAATTCAAGGTTTTCATATGTTTATGATGGGTTTTATCCTGGTTATATGCTTATGTGCTTATGTGTTTGTGTATGTGCTCGGGTGTGTGTGTGTTGGTGATGTTTCTAGGTGTTTTGACCCCGGTTGCACCAGGTGAGTTCTAGACCCCGGTTCTTACTTGTTTCAAACTATCTTTAGGGCTGAAAATGTATTAAAATGTTTTTGCAAAGTTTATGTATGTTACCCGTACGTATTGTGCTTGTTAAATGTTAAATCCTTGAATGTTTATAGGTTCTTCATGCTTAGAATAGTCATGTTAAGCTTAGAACAGATGAGTTGGATGAATGGGTATGGATATATGCTAAGAACAAGTTACACAGAAGGTTCATACATCTGAAATGCCTTAGAAAGATATAAGTGTAGTCCATGCGCCTAAACAGTAGCCCATGCGCCTAAGATTACCTCAGAAATGTTTAAGTACAGCCCATGCGCCTAGAAATGTTAACCGGACGATCAAGTGTAGGGCCATGTGCCCCAATAGTGCCCATGCGCCCAAGTGGCTCATGCGCCTAAGTGTCCATGAGTCTGAAATACTCATGCGTCTAAGTGTTCATACGCATAAATAGTACCCATGCGCTTAAATAGTTCATACGCCTAAGTGATAAAATGATTAAGTGTTGGCTGATGCGCCTGCATAGTGGTAAAACGCCCAAACAGGGCTCATGCGCCTAAATAGTTCCCATGCGCCTAACACTTAGAAAATTTTACAGAGTTTTCTAGGAGTCTGTGCTTTAGGGTTTTGATCAGAATTGACTAGGGCTTAGTAATGATGATGTTCCATGCATGTTATGATTACATATGATGTTCCTTATTACCTATTATTATTATTACTATTATTACTTATAGTATGTGACTTTACGTGGCATGTTATTATCGTAACATAAAGTATCTAGTAATAATAAAGCGAAAGAGCAATAAAGAAAAGAAGAGGAACATTAATGAAAATGTTAACAAGTCTTGCAAGATCATAGGAGGGACATGACCGTGTTGTTGTTAGCTCAATTGTGCTGCGGGTTAGCTACCTTATTGTGCACACAGGGCCAATCAATTGAGATTGGGAGGACCCTTGTAACGTACCCTGGGTGATTGGGTCGGCCTTGTACACAGAACCCTTTCGGGGATACAGTTGACCCTTTCGAGGGATATAGATGGCCCATCACCAGTTTTCCATCGCGCACATAGTTGGGGTATTGCTCATTGGTCCCCATAGACAGTGAAAGATAAATATAAATGAATGCATTGTAAACAAAGCATACAGGAAAGAGATAAAGTATTACCTGATTGTATAGTTAATGCGTGCTCACGTATAAAGAGATGAAGTTTTCATAAATTGAGTATTTTCATATGTATACCTACAGAAAGTATTTTATTACTTATAAAACTAGAGCTTACTCAGCAACGCTGACTTTTATACATTTTCAGTTGGCAGGTATTTATTGCTGAGGATGGCACGAGGGTGAAGCTACTCGGTAGGGAAAGACTGACATCCATTCGTACTCTGTGCTGCTGTTGTTTTGTAATACATATAAACAAGTCTTTTTTAAACAGTCAATGATGATGTATTACTTAACAATAGTGTTTTAAATGAAGTGAATGGATTTTGATAAATTATTTCTGCTGCTCAAGCTTGTTTAATTGCAATGTTTAATGTTTTAATAGTTATGATTGACCAACTGTGAGGTTTCCGGGAACGGGGCCTTACAAGTTGGTATCAAAGCCAAAGTTTAAGATAATTGGGTTAAAATAAACTTTTAAAACCTAAACTTAGACTGAAAATGGGAAAAATGGTGGGATGTCAGCCCGAGTAGCTACGTGCCATGAGGTATGTCTTTTCCTAATGTTAACCGGTATTATGTGCACATGCTATTTGATTATGTGCTCTTAGTAGATTTAGATACTGATTAAGTCAGGATAGGAGATGCTTGGGGTATGAAGAGTAAAGTAAGTGGCTAATCACAACTGGCCACTGTAATTAGGGACTTACTATACTTGACATAAACTGAGCATTACCTTGAATGACCGTGTTAGTGTTTGAATCTTATAGTGTGCTTATAGAGGATGGCTAGCGGTAGATCTTCAAAAGCCTCTCGTGGTAGAGGTCATGGTGCTACTCCGCGACCCAAGAGAGGGAGACCCAGAGTAGAGAAGGTGGTTCATGAAAAACCAGAGACCCCTCATCCGGAGGGTGGCGACGAGAGCACCAATCTGAGAGCCTCAGTAAAGGAGGCTGTGGTGGAGGAAGTTCATCAGGTCATGCAGACGATTCTACCGTCTGTGGTGACCGAAGTGATCAAGGCCGTAAGGGATGGGGAAAGAAAGGAGAGGAACAGGTCCTCGGGAGGACGAGAACAACCAGAGTCAGAAACGGTCCTCTCTGATGATGAGAACGAGGAAGAAGAAGAGCCTGCGCCAGAGGCGACCCGGGGCTGCAACTATGGGGCGTTTATGAGATGCAAGCCCCCTACTTTCGATGGGAATGGCACTGCTGCGGCCGCTCACCAGTGGGTGAGGGAAATGGAGGTTGTCCTTGATATCAGTGAGTGCCGTGAAGATCAAAAGGTGAAATTTGCTACCCACTCTATTGTGGACTCGGCTTTGTGCTGGTGGGACAACATTGTCCAAGCCGAGGGTAGCAGGGCCATTGGGAGGATGAGATGGCCTGAACTGAAGAAGTTAGTGATTAAGGAATTTTGTCCTCATAGAGAGATGGATAAGGTGGAAAGGTAGTTCCTGCAGCTGGAGGCGGGAACAATGACACACCAGCAGTACACCACTAAATTCAATGAAATGGCACGGATGGTGCCCGATCAAGTGACACCACTGTCTCGAAAGATTAAGAGATACATTTAAGGGCTGCCAGCGGATATCTGTAGGCATATGATCGTTGCTCGACTGAGCACTTTTAGGTCGGCAGTTGATCTAGCTGGTAGATTATATGATGAGCGCGAGGTGGTGGTGGTGGCTGAGGTGAAGAAAACGAGTGGGGATGGAAGGAACTGGAATGGGAAACGGTTTGGACATGGTGGAACTGCCTCAAACAATAAGGTGGCGAAGGTAGGTGACCGACGTGTGGTCACAGCTGGTGTAGGGAGGAAGAAATGTCGTAAATGTGGAAGGGAGCATGCTGGAGAGTGTGGGATGGGGATGAACGTATGCTTCAGGTGTGGTCAGCCTGGCCACATTGCCAGAGACTGTAAGAAGCCAAGAGCGGAGAGCTCGGAAGCGGGGAATAAGAAGCCGGAAGAAGGAGGGCAGAGGGCAAGTGCTAGAGCTTACACTATGACCCGGGAGGAAGCTAGAGCTGATCCCGATGTTGTGTCGGGTATGTTTCTGGTAAACCAAACTTGTGCCTCTATATTGTTTGATTCTGGTGCTAGTAGAAGTTTTATTTCTACTACTTTCTGCGCTAAGTTGCCTATTATCAGTAGAAAGGTCAGTGCACCATTTGATATAGAAACTGCTATTGGTAAGTCCACTATGATTACTGATGTGATAGAGGACTGTACCATAGAACTATAAGGTTATAGGTTTGCTGCTAGGTTACATGTGATACCCCTAGGTGGATTTGATGTAGTACTAGGGATGGATTGGTTAGCAACCTATGAAGCAAACATCGTATGTCGAAAGAAGATGATTCGATTAGTTGCGTCCGATGGGAGTTTGGTTACGATTTATGGAGATCGCATCACGACGATTTCGAAAGTGATTTCAATGGCGGTGGCGGGAAAGTGCATAAGGCGTGGATGTAGTGCCTACTTGGCCTACGTAAAGGATGTGGACGCGCCAACACCTCAACTATCTGATGTACCAGTTGTGTGTGACTTTCCGGACGTATTCCCGGAAGACTTACCCGGCGTGCCACTGGATCGCGAGATTGAGTTCCAAATTGACTTGATACCCGGTGCTCAACCCGTTGCCAAGGCACCGTATCAATTAGCTCGCACAGAAATGAAAGAACTCATAGAAAAGTTGCAAGATTTGCTCGATAAAGGGTTCATTAGGCCGAGTATCTCTCCCTGGGGTGCTCCGGTCCTGTTTGTAAAGAATAAAGACGGTAGTATGAGGATGTGCATCGATTACCGTGAGCTTAACAAGTTGACGGTGAAGCACCGATAACCCCTACCAAGAATTGATGACCTGTTTGACCAACTCCAAGGTGCCAGTTGGTTTTCGAGGATAGATCTTCGATCTGGTTACCATCAGCTGAAGGTGAAGGAGCAGGATATCCCTAAAATGGCTTTTCGCACGCGCTATGGCCACTATGAGTTTCTTGTCATGTCCTTTGGTCTAACCAATGCGCCAGCTGCTTTTATGGATCTGATGATGCTTGTGTGTCGGCCTATGTTGGATAAATCAGTGATTGTGTTCATTGATGATATCCTGATTTATTCAAGGAGTGAGATTGAGCATGCCGGCCACATTCGGGAGGTTCTAGAGACGTTAAGAAGGGAGAAGTTGTATGCAAAATTCTCCAAATGCGCATTCTGGTTACGCGAAGTTCAATTCTTAGGTCAAGTGATAAATCCAGAGGGGATTATGGTAGACCCTGCTAAGGTTGAGGTTGTGATGCAATGGAAGTCTCCGAGGATGCCATCCGAGATACGTAGTTTCTTAGGGTTGGCGAGTTATTATCGAAGGTTCATTCATGACTTTTCAAAGATCGCCTCTCCACTGACCAAGTTGACCCAAAAGGATGTAAAGTTTATATGGGGTCAAGCCCAATAACAGGCGTTCGAGGAGTTAAAGGTAAGGTTGACTCAAGCTCTTGTCTTGTCATTACCCGAAGGAAGCGAGGATTTGGTGGTATATTCAGATGCTTCTTACTCGGGGCTGGGGTGTGTATTAATGTAGAGAGAGAAGGTTATAGTTTATGCATCCCGACAGTTGAAAGTTCATGAGGTCAACTACCCACTCATGACTTGAAGCTAGCAGCCGTAGTCTTTGCACTAAAGATTTGGAGGCACTATCTGTACGCGACGAAGTGCACCATTTTCACTAACCATAAGAGCTTGAAGTACTTCTTCGAGCAGAAGGATCTGAACATGAGGCAAAGGCGATGGTTGGAGCTTATAAAGGATTACGATTGTGAGATCCATTACCATCCAGGCAAGGCCAACGTGGTAGGTGATGCTCTTAGCCGAAAGGAGAGGCCCGAGTTGATTTGGGTGAAAGCATATTAACTGATTATGACCTCTGATGTAATGGAGCAAGTCAAGGAGTTTCAAGATGAGGCACTGAAAGAAGATCATCTAAACTCTGAAAGAATGAGAGGTCTGGTTAGGGAATTGGGTGAAAACACACTTGGTGTTAAAACTCGATTTGGACGGGTGTGGATTCCTCGTCTCGGGGATCTATGTGTAAGGATTCCGGATGAAGCTCACAAGACTCCATACTCCATTCATCCTGGTGCCACGAAGATGTATCAAGATATGAAGAAAGATTATTGGTGGCCGGGTATGAAGCGTGACGTGGTGGAGTATGTGAGTAAGTGCCTTACTTGTTTACAAGTGAAGGCAGAACATCAGAAGCCGTATGGGAAGATCTAACCTTTGGATATACCGGAATGGAAGTGGGAGCACATCACCATGGATTTCATTACAAAGCTGCCACGTACTTCGAAGGGGTACGATGCCATATGGGTGATTGTTGACCGTTTGATGAAAAGTGCTCACTTCCTACCGATCCGTGAGACATATTCATCCGAGATGTTGGCTGACTTGTTCATCTAAGAAATCGTAGCTCGTCATGGTGTACTGGTGTCCATTGTGTCTGACCGTGACACCCGGTTTACGTCTAAATTCTGGAAGAAATTCCACGAAGCCATAGGGACGAGGGTACATATTAGCATGGCTTATCATCCCCACACTGATGGTTAGTCAGAAAGGACCATTCAGACATTGGAGGACATGCTTCGGGCATGTGTAATCGATTTTGGTGGAAGTTGGGATGACCACTTACCGTTAGCCAATTCTCATATAACAACAACTATCATGCCAGCATTGGTATGCCACCATATGAGATGCTATACGGTAAGAGATGCAGAACACCCATTCGTTGGGGTGACATTGGTCAGAAAGAGTTGGGAAGCGTCGAGGTAATCGAGTCTACGACTGAGAAGCTTAAGAGGATCAAAGCCTTCATGAAGGCAGCTAAAGATAGATAGAAGTCGTATGACAATAAACGACGTAAACCAATTGAATTCCAGGTGGGTGACCGGGTTATGTTGAAGGTCTCACCTTGGAAGGGTATTATCAGATTCAGGAAGCAGGGCAAGTTGAGCCAAGGTATACAGGCCCTTTCCGAATCATTGCTCGAGTAGGAGAGGTGGCCTATAGATTGGAGTTACCAGATGAGTTAAGTGGAATTCACCTGACATTCCATGTATCTCATTCGAGAAAGTGCTTAGCCGATAAAGACATGATTGTTCCATTGGAGGACATTGCAGTTGATGAAATGCTCAATTATGTGGAGCAACCAGTGGCGATCATCGATCGTAAAGAGAGAGGCTGAGAAATAAAGTGGTTCCTCTTGTGCGTGTACAGTGGAAGCACAGGAAGGGATCCGAGTCTACATGAGAGACTGAGGAGGAGATGAGGCAGCATTATCCTCGTCTGTTTGAGGAATAACAGGTTTCGGGGACGAAACCTATATAAAGGGGGTGGACTTGTAACACCCGGTTATTTTTAAAAGACAAGAAATAAAGAATAAGAGAAAGAAAGGCAATTCAGTCCAAGTGGAGGGACTAAAAGTGTAAAAAGGAAAAAATCTTTGAAAAGTTGGTGTAAAGGTGGGGATGGCCGCCCACCCTCACTTCACATCATCATCTTCACCCGGTTTTAGAGAGAGAGAGAGCATAGAAACTCTCGTCTAAAGAAAGAAGAAGAAGAGAAGAGAATTCAAGGGAAGAATTCAAAGTTTTCATATGTTTATGATGGGTTTTATCCCAGTTATATGCTTATGTGCTTATGTGTTTGTGTATGTGCTCGGGTGTGTGTGTGTTGGTGATGTTTCTAGGTGTTTTGAACTCATAGCAAGCGGGTAAAAAGGAAGAACACCCAAGTTGCACCAGGTGAGTTCTAGACCCCGGTTCTTACTTGTTTCAAACTATCTTTGGGGCTGAAAATATATTAAAATATATTTGCAAAGTTTATGTATGTTACCCGTACGTATTGTGCTTGTTAAATGTTAAATCCTTGAATGTTTATAGGTTGTTCATGCTTAGAATAGTCATGCTAAGCTTAGAACAGATGGGTTTGATGAATGGGTATGAATATATGCTAAGAACAAGATACACAGAAGGTTTATACATCTGAAAATGCCTTAGAAAGATTTAAGTGTAGTCCATGCACCTAAGCAGTAGCCCATGTGCCTAAGGTTACCTTAGAAATGTTTAAGTACAACCCATGCGCCTGAACAGTGTCCCATGCACCTAGAAATGTTAACCAGACAACCAAGTGTAGGGTCATGCGCCCCAATAGTGCCCATGCGCCCAAGTGGCTCATGCGCCTAAGTGTCCATGCGTCTGAAATACTCATGCGTCTAAGTGTTCATACGCACAAATAGTATCCATGCGCCTGAATAGTTCATGCTCCTAAGTGATAAAATGATTAAGTGTTGGGTGATGCGCCTGCATAGTGGTAAAACGCCTAAACAGGGCTCATGCGCCTAAATACTTCCCATGCGCCTAACACTTAGAAACTTTACAGAGTTTTCTAGGAGTCCGTGCTTTAGGGTTTTGACCAGAGTTGACTAGGGCTTAGTAATGATGATGTTCCATGCATGTTATGATTACATATGATGTTCCTTATTACTTATTATTATTATTATTACTATTATTACTTATAGTATGGGACTTTACGTGGCATGTTATTATCGTAACGTAAAGTATCTAGTAATAATAAAGCGAAAGAGCAATAAAGAAAAGAAGAGGAACATTAATAAAAATGTTAACAAGTCTTGCAAGCTCATAGGAGGGACACGGCCGTGTTGTCGTTAGCTCAACTGTGCTGCGGGTTAGCTACCCTATTGTGCACACAGGGCCAATCAATTGAGATTGGCAGGACCCTTGTAGCATACCATGATTGATTGGGTCGGCCTTGTACACAGAACCCTTTCGGGGGATACAGTTGACCCTTTCGAGGGATATAGATGGCCGATCACCCGTTTTCCATCGCGCACATAGTTGGGGTATTGCTCATTGGTCCCCATTGACAGTGAAAGATAAATATAAAAGAATGCATTGTAAACAAGGCATACAGGAAAGAGATAAAGTATTACCTGATTGTATAGTTAATGCGTGCTCACGTATAAAGAGATGAAGTTTTCATGAACAGAGTATTTTCATATGTATACCTACAAAAAGTATTTTATTACTTATAAAACTAGAGCTCACTCGGCAACGCTGACGTTTATACATTTTCAGTTGGCAGGTAATTATTGCTGAGGATGGCACGAGGGTGAAGCTACTCGGCAGGGAAAGACTGACATCCATTTGTACTCTGTGCTGATGTTGTTTTGTAATACATATAAACAAGTCTTTTGTAAACAGTCAATGATGATGTATTGCTTAACAACAGTGTTTTAAATGAAGTGAATGGCTTTTGATAAATTATTTCCGCTGCTCAAGCTTGTTTAATTGAAATGTTTAATGTTTTAATTGCTATGACTGATCAACTATGAGGTTTCCGAGAATGGGGCCTTACAATATGCTTCCTTGAATATGTCCTTTTTAAACCAATTACTAACATAAGATTATACATCCTTGTTGATGAAGACTAAAGCTGATACGATATGAACACAAGGTATCCCTGATAATTGCCATTGTTAACAAGTACAAGTTTGTTCATCAATGTTCACTACATATTCATCTTTCTCATTCCTTACTTCAAATATGATGTTATCACATGAAATCACCTTTCAATGCTACACAATTAACCCACAAGTCTATAAAATATATAAAAGAGTATCATCAAAAACTATAAATAAAATCATTACCTTTGTTTCTTTTTAACATCTTCTAGTTTTTTATGATTTGTGGACATACATCATGTTCCAGACTTTCTACTTTTGTCACCATTATGAAAATTCTACAAATTTTCTAATTTCTTCTAACATAGTGATAATAGGCTTCCTTCGTGCAACCCAAATGCATGAATTAAAGTTTTCATTCATTCCATTCTCAAATGCATCACACACCCTACCAACCTAAAAAAATCCTTGACCAACTAATTGGATCTCTTTTATAAGATGAGTATACGCACCTTTGCTAATGGTTTTTACCTCTTCCATTTTCTCATAGAAGTATTTCCCAGTTATTGATCTTGCATCACTCCAAAACAAAATTTTAAATTGAAGTCCACGGATTTTTTTTTCTTAAAATTAGCATATATGTGCCTTGTACATTGTCTGTGCTCAGCATATGGAAATACATCTTTCACGGTCTCTATAATCCCTTAATGAACAACAATCACATAACATATAAGTAAATATATAACATAAATTCCTAACAAAAAATTCTTAGGTATAAAGTACTTGTGTTGATCAGAAATTAAAGTTAGTCCAAGTCCACCTTCTATTTCAATATCATCCCTCAACGTATCAAGAAACCATTTCCAGTTTTCCTTATTCTCAACAGACACAACAACCCATGCTAAAGGAAAAATATGATTATTGGCATCTCTTCCAATAGCCGAGAGTAATTGACCACTATTTCCCGGTAAACATCCATCTAAACATTTAACTTTTCTCCACCCATTGGTCCAACCATCTTTGACACCTTTGAAACAAATATATAAACTACTAAAATAAATGTCTCCATTAACCATTGTATTCACTTCCATCTTTACAGTATTCCCTGGGTTTGTTTCCAATATCTCAGCTTGATAATCTAAGAAGTCTTGCATAATGTTCTTTTAAGCCAACTTTGAACTCACCCATTACCTTTTTTTGCCCTGCCACATTGACCAACACTCACCCTACATGAGTATTTTTGTTTGATATCATCTTGTATTTCTCTTAAACTAATTTTAAGATGTTGAATTATTTACTTGAAATACCTTTTTTCAATCCAAAAATATATGACAAGAGACCCTAAACAAAACTTTCTTGAGCATGTATGCTTGTCATTTAGAGATTTTATTTGAAAAGAATTCTTTCTAGTTATCCTAGAGGCCCAAAGCCTAAATGGAGAGTTCCATAATTTTTTTTATTTCCCTCACCATCATATTCAGTTTCTTCTTTCCCACATCTTACTAACAATCTATTATGGTCGTTTACCAAAAACATTAACGCATAACCATTTGAAACCCCATAGCCAATCAAGCTCTCTTTAAATTGTTTGGGGCTCTTAGATTTTATTCCAACTATAGGATTCATCAACTTCCAATCCACATTAGGATTATAAGAAGGATACATATCATCACGTTCATAATCTTCATCACTACTATTCTTATAATCTTGTTCACTTGCACTCCAATCTTCAACCGAATTAACAACTTCTTCATTATTATCATTGTCATGACAAAGTAAACTCAGAAAGGAATCATTGATTGGTTGGTTCACAATAACAATATCTTATGTGTTCATATTTATCTACATAAGAAAGAAATAAAATCTATATATAAAACTAATATAGTAACTTGGGGGACACTTGTTACATTCCTAAGCCCTCTAAGTTTATTTTTCCTGTATATCTTCCCTCTTAAATAATTACTTAAATTAAAGATTAAATAATTTTAATTTTTTAAGATTAAAAATATTTCTTAATAAATTAAGAAAAAAACGTTTTCTATTAATGTTATTTCTAGAAAATAAATTTCTATAAAATAAAAGCTTTTCTAAAACATCAAACATTTTTAAAAATACAAAAATATCTTAAAATTGATGTTATAAAAAGTAAACTTCTTTATAGACTAAAAATAATTAAAACTAGGAGTTATAATAAGAAACTTTTAAAATTGATGTTTTAATACGGTTTGTATTAAATCTTTTTGGAAAAAAATAAAAACTAAAGTTTAAAAATTAGAATTCTTAATTTATTAATTGTAGTTATCACTTATAATTATTACTTATATGTAATTTAATCATATCTTATTTTAGAATATTATTTTATACTTCATAAACTTTCATTATAATTAATATTTTATTTTTTAACTCGTGTAATACATAAGGTTACTAAAGTTAGTATTATATAAATAACAATCAACAACTAATCAATTTTATTTTTAACCCATGTAATACATTTAATTCTATTTATGTTTTTGTGTTGTTTTAATAATTAACTTTTTATCTCGCGTGTAATACACGGGTAACTAAAGCTAGTTCATTATAAAACATAAAGGTTAATAGCTGTAAGCTTGTGTTTTTGCCAAACTTAAAACTAATTAATTAAAGAATAAAATTATTAGAACAAATCAATAACAATAATGAAACTCAAGATGTTATGTGTTAACATGTATGAAATCGATAAACAGAAGAAATTTTTAAATATAAACTTATTTTAAACCAAAATACACTTCAAAATACACTATTTTAAACCAAAAGGTGATTATGAACATGGAGTAATTGTTACCTCTTGTTCATAGTGCTTGTTATTCTTGATCTCTTCAACTCTTTTTGGTTGCAATTGTATGATCAATTAGGGTGAATATATAAAATAGAATTTGATCGATATTTTTTTTGGGAACAGATATGTTTCTAAAAATTCATATTAATTTGAATTATAATTGTTAATTCCAAGTAACAATTTTTTTTAAGAAAAAGAACAAAAGCCAAGCCACCATTTTAACCCGTTAAACAGGTAAATGTACAAGATTAGCACATTACCGCCAAGTTGAGTGATTAAATTGGAACAAAAAAAGTTTGAGTGACTTGATTGGAATAGTTATAAAGGTTGGTTATGTTTCTATAAAGTTTTCTCTAATATTAAGGAGATCATGGGTAAGAAGATTTGATTGGGATAACCTTCATTCTTCCTTCGGATATTCGAGACTTGTAGTGTTTTCCTTCTTCCTCAACTTACCCAAAAGTTGTAGGAACCATACATAAAATTAAACTAAAACAATTTTTATTAAAATAATCGATACAATGAATATAAATTAAAAATTATAATGCCTTTTACAATTGTCAAAATATGTCAAAATACAGAAATAGAAAAACAGAAACATAAAAGGCTAAGGAACTTGTTAGACATGGGAGCCTTAAAATAAATTTTGAGCATCCTAGGAGAACTCGTTTTGTTTCCCAGGATACAACAGTTGAAACACTTCATACTGTCGGAATTGATCTAGAAATCAAATTAGATTGTAGAAGAGAAACTAGAGGAGTATATTTAGAAAATGTGTTTGCTGTAGGTTTTCGAGTTGTGTTTATGTTTAGAGAACTCTTTTGATTAGTTTTGTGGATATTCCAAGTCATTTATGTGCATGGTAATTACTTATCTATGATTATATATTCACTATTTCATTTTTAGTGAGCTTTATCATGCATTAACAACTTGTTTTAGGTCACCTTAGCCACCTTTACTGAATACTCATCATTTATATGTTAATAGGTATAGTTGATGATATATCCAATGATTCACCAATAATAGGGATTAACATTTCCTGATAATTGTTTGAGGTTACATCAATTTATTTTAGATTATAGCAAGTTATGTAAGTGTTAATTGTTTTTCTAAAGGTAACGTGAAATAGTGGGACAGGGAATCGAGCCTTATGAGTGGATTCTTTTAATACCCGAGCTCATCAGGTGTTAATTACTTGCATTAAGTTAATGGAACTTAATGAGCCTTATGATGTGTTAATTAGTTGTTTCATGTTACGCTAAGTTATTTTAAGTTAGAACAAGTCATTTATGTGTTAATTAATCACTACTTATATTTAATAACAAGTCTACAAATCACGTATTATATAGTCAAAATACCTATTATGTAACACAATACATTTCAGATCTCAAAAAAAAATTATAAATGTTTTTGCACTCCTATACATAACTTCCTCGTTTTTTACCCAAAACAAACAAAGAAATGTTAATTTACAAATCATTCGAAAAGATGCATGCCAACGATGTGCACCATAGCATTCAATATACAAAACATGCTAAATGATTAGTGCCCAATTAAGATGGATTTTAATCTTAGATGCAAAAATATTCCAACACCACCCACTCTAACGCCTATAAAGGTTGAAAATTATAAAAAAAAGCATGCACAACCCATAGAGACATAAACGAAGCTTAGTGAGGGCAGAGGAGCCTCCGCCCCCATTTTTTTCGTCTGTTGTGCTAATTTTTGTCTGATAGTTTAAATTTTTGGTCCAATAGTGTAAATTTTTTAATATTTATAGAGTTTGCCCCCACTAAAATTCCCCTCTTCCCTTTTTAGGGTAGGTCAAGCTCCGTCACTTCATAAAGAACCCACTTGCATTGTTGTTCACTTGATCTTATTCTATTTTGTGTTTCTTTGATTACTACTAGAAAGCACAATTAGTCATTTCAATCGATGTATTATCAAATCAATAAAGCTTCGAAACTAGAAGCATAATTCTACAGTATAAAACTTATCCCAGCAAGTGGTATCGAATCAATTCCATATCAATATTATAAAACAGATTTAATCATCAAGTTGAAACCGAGTTCATTAACTTTACTTATAATTAAAAGATCAATCAATTCCATATCAATATTTCTTCAATTCGATCCTAACACTAGATCCACAAAAAATTAGTTCAACAAACAGGGGTAAGAAAAGAAGGGACCATAGATAAAAATTGAGTTAGGGGCTGTTTGATTGTGCTGACTGAGTAAGATCTGACTGAGTAAGAAGCTGACCCAGTAAGAAGTTATGACTGGGTCAGATCTTACTGAAAGTTGGTTGTTTGATTATGTATCTGACTGACTGCTGAATGAATTTGAATTTAACCATATCGTCCGTTGTTCTGACGAGTTTGAATTTAACTACTGTTGTGTAATCAATAAAAATAGTCAAATATATAAAAATAACATAATACCTTAAAATTCAAAATGTCATACAAAATACAAATTAAACATAAATCACACATAATCCAAACAAACACATCCAATTTCAAACATATTACAAGAGTTTGCATACAAATCTAACTTGAAGCATCTGAAAGCAGTTGATTGGCAATTTGGTCACGCAAAGTAGCCATATATTCAACGCCTTCTGAACCCCACTCCATGGCTTGTGTGTTTTGACCCTCACTTCCTTCACCTTCACCATCAGTGGTAACCATAGTGTTCTCTTCAAAGTTTGTAAATAATTCATCTTGAATATTGTATTTTCTTATAAAATTATGGACTGCAAAACAAGCGATGACAACGTCTCTTTGCACTGAAAAAGGATAAGGAGCCATTTGTTTTAGTATTGGGAACCTTGCCTTCAATACACCATAAGCACGCTCAATAACATTTCTAAGGCAAGCATGAGCATGATTAAATCTTTCTTCCTTAGTTAACGGCCTTCTTCGTCGGAAATCGGCTAACCAATACCTAGTATTGCGATATGGAGTCATAAATCCACGAGTGTTCGTATATGCAGCGTCGCAAAGGTAATATTTATCTGTAAATGTCAGTGTGACATCTATTATATAAAGAATACAAATAATATATCTAATAATATAAGTTATAGTTATATTATAAACCTGGTGGAGGGAATTGAAATCCAGATGTCGGATTAAATGCAACTTCTCTCAAAACCCGTGAATCATGTGTTACGCCTTCCCATCTAGCCCATACAAAGGTGAATATCATATCAAAATCACATATTCCTAACACATTTTGATAAAATTCACCTTTTCCTCTTCCCCTAAAACAAGTTTGTTGATCAGCGGGCACAACTACATGTACAAGAGTTCCATCCAAAGCACCTATTGCTCCAGGAAATATTCCTTTTAACCTTTGAAGTCGTTCCGATGTATTTGTAGTTTCAGCTGAAGATGTTGGGACTATAATTTCTTTAGCAAAACACATCATTGCAAGCAGAACCTCGTGAAAACATTTATGAACCGTTTGATTAGAGTGTTGAAATCGTCGTTTAACAACTCGGAATCGTTCATTATGCCCTATAATATGTAAGAACATTGCCATTTTCTCTTCAATGCTTATCGTCCTACTAGCTCGCAACCAATTTCGTTGTGTAAAATAATTGCATAATAGTACAAACGCCTCACGTGAAAGTCTCATCATTTCTTGACATTGTGTAGAAGATCCATGTAGTAATTCATGTGTGTATGCATGCCCAGTTAAAGCAGAATCATTATCTCTTATTCTTTCAATTATACCATCTCGTTTCCTTTTTCGTGCCAACTTCAACCAATACCATGAAAGTATAAAAAAAAAGATAAAATTTCACCATCCGTATACATAGTTGAGCTGTTAACTGTCATTCAAAAGTAATACAAAAGTCATACAAAAGTCAAATGACATACCAAAGCCACATATACCAAATGTCATACAAGTTCATACAAAAGTGGTACCAAATGTCATACAAGTTCATACAAAAGTGGTACCAAATGTCATACAAGTTCATACAAAAGTGGTACCAAATGTCATACAAGTTCATACAAAAGTGGTACCAAAAGTCATACAAAAGTCAACCAAAAGTCATACAAAAGTCAACCAAATAATCCAAACTTTCTTCCAGCATTTCTCACCCACGCCTCGCAACTCACCGGCTTAAGACGTAACCAAACTTTTCTAACATCAGCACTTTCACCAAATAGCAAAAGAGCTGTGTTATATCTCGGATCTTCTACCCCCCATTCCATTTTTTCCAGCTTATCCATGCATGCGTCCATTTCATTGTCAATATTATTTCTTCCCGCCAACATCCTTGCAACATTGATAATTTCATTCCCAACTTCTCTTAAGTCGTCATCTATTGTTTTTCTACGAACTTCTTTGCTACTTTTAGTATTTGCCTTTCGTTTTGACCGGCTAGAGGATTCTTCACTTATAGGTTGGGGCTCTGTTTCCATCTGAGTGCACTGAACATCATCCAACTCATGCTCAGAGAATCCTTCAGTTGGATGAGGAAGTGTAGAAGATGGCCCCCAACTATGAATGCCAGTCGCGGTCACTCCCTCAAACAGTTTGGTGCAAAGATCAGGGAAAGGAAGGGGCGCATTTCTCAACTTTTCCACAAACTTGTTTAACTGTTTAAAAATTTTTATAGATATAATCAAGCTACTAACAAAAAGTAATGTTATTAAAAAGGTTTTCATATTAAAAAATACCTTTGCCTCCGCTTCCCATTCTTCATCACTCATATTGAAAGTGTTGGTTATAGGATCATAAATATTCCCCGTTTTGTTTTTCAGTTTGACCCAAGCCCCGTACTTTGACTTCAGGTAGTCATATCGATTTCTCATTTGTTTATGGTCAACAATGAAATTATGATAATTTTTTAGTTTTTCCGCAACAACTTTCCATGAGCTTCCTTTTAGGCTACTACCCTCCCGACCGTTGTTTGTTACTTCATGTATACATGCTTCGAGAAATGTTTTGTCGACATAATCCGACTTCCAATTAACTCTAGCTTTTTTTTCTGTCATGCCTAGATCAAGAACTAATATCAAAACATATATACTTGACAACATAAGCTATATACTTGACAACATAACCAACATATACTTGACAACATATACACATATATACTTGACAACATAATCAACATATACTTGACAACTTATACACACATATATATATATATCAAACCAACATATGTACTTGACACATATATACTTGACAACATACACATATATACTTGACAACATAATCAACATATACTTGACAACATATACACACACACACACATATATATATATATAATATATATATATATATTATATATATATATATATATATTATATATATATATATATATATATATATATATATATATATATATCAAACCAACATATGTACTTGACACATATATACTTGACAACATAATCAACATATACTTGACAACATATACACATATATACTTGACAACATAATCAAAATATACTTGACAACATATACACACATATATATATATATATCAAACCAACATATGTACTTGACACATATATACTTGACAACATAATCAACATATACTTGATAACATATACACATATACTTGACAACATATACACATATATACTTGTGAGAAAACACTAGTTGTGTAGAAGGAGGGGAAGAAACAAAAAAAATTAATCAAATTCTTCTGATTCTCGTCCCTTCCTAAAAGAAGAATATTTTCTCCAAAACTTTCCTCCTAAGTAGGGCAAGATTTTGGAGAGGTAATCTCTAATGAATTACTTATTATTTATAGTGTCTGAACCCCTTATTTAAGCTAGCTTACTAGCATATTTTAAAATTTAGGGCATCTTTGTAAAATTTTTAATTTCTTTCCCTTTCTTTCAAGTTGAAAACAGTCAAACATGAAAAAAAATTAAGCATGACATATCTTGTCCTTTGATTCTAACTCAAAAATATATGTGTGTGTGTGTTTGATTCTCCATTTCTTTTATCTCCAAATTTGAGAAGGCAGCATAAGGTTGCTAAAATAATGAAGAAGTGAAATATCATTTGCCAAATGCAAATTACATCCAAAACGTTCAATATGTATGCCTATATAGAACGTGAAGAGGAAACAAGTGTTAGAAACCCATGCCTACCCTGTCTCAAGTTTGAGCTTCAAATGTCATCATTTTTAAACCAAACTTACCAGGATGTCTAGGTACAGTTAAATCTTAGCATCTCATACTTTTCAACATTTTTTTTAACATCCAAGAGAGAACAACTAAATACAAGCCTGCTATATATCTAAATTTGAGACTCATCATTATTTGCATCCTGTAACTCCTGTTCCTACTCAATAGAGCAATTTGAGTCTCCAGAAAATAAGTTCCTGGCTGAATCATAATGTGTTGGATATGCATTCTAGAAGAGATCACCCTATCAGTCACTAGTAGTTGGCTAAACAACAACTATTTATGAATATCTTATTATTTAAGGTCATAGCAGCTAAGACAAAATTACTATCAAGGGCTAAAGTAAAATAACTAATTCACATTTTATCTATTACTTCCTTGAACAATCAGAAGTTTCCAAACCCTCGTTCACCATCAGAGAGTAATTATAAAACATTCAAGCAGTAAACACATATATGACCACTATCATTCATTTTGCACAGCCCCTTTACAACAGATCATCTCAATCTAACCACTTAACACCACATGATCACTTTTATAACCCATAACCAAAAACACCTAAACAGTCGTCTATATCTAAATGTAACTCACACAAATTCACATCTGATATATGCATTCCAATGTGCGAGTGAGCGCAACAGATCGAATCTAGCCTATACTCAGATAAATTACCATGCTACTTATAACACAAACTAGATCGAAGCAAATCAAACAATATATATGCTGCTTTGAAAGAACAGTCAAACAATATATATGCTGCTAATTAACAACCAACCTAAAAATCAAACTATTGACCTAAAAATCCAAACCTAATCATCTAACAACACATTATCAAGAACCAAAAATGAAGAAAATTAGCACACGTACCTGCAGATCGAGGAGGGGAGATGGTTGTCGGTTTCGGTTGCAAGTGGGTGTCGCAAATGTGTCGCCGGCAGATGGAGGAGTGTCGCGGCGGTGGGGGTGTCGCGGGGGGCTGTGCGCGGTGGGGGTGTGCGCGGTGGGGGTTTGCGCGGTGGGGGTGTGCGCGGTGGGGGTGGGTGCAGTGGGGTGTCGCGACGATGGGGTTGTCGCTGGCGGTGGGGGTGTCGCGACGGTGGGGGTGTCGCGGGGGGCTGTGCGCGGTGGGGGTGTGCGCGGTGGGGCTGTGCGCGGTGGGGCTGTGCGCGGTGGGGGTGTGCGCAGTGGGGGTGTGCGCGGTGGGGGTGTGCGCGGTGGGGCTGTGCGCGGTGGGGGTGGGCGCAGTGGGGTTGTCGCCGGCGGTGGGGGTGTCGCGACGGTGGGGTTGTGCGCGGTGGGGATGTGCACAGTGTGGAGAATGGGTCAGCAAGGATTTTTTTAAAGTCTGGGTCAGAATCTAACCTCTCGGTCAGCCGGGTCAGATTACAAATCAAACGGGCTGACCCGCTGACCGGGTCAGCCGGTCAGCCCAGTCAGTCCAGTCAGCCCATATCAAACACCCCCTTAACAAGTTGTCCCAACCCCACATCCAGCGTGAGTTGGTCCACAACAATATTTATTTGTATTAAAATAGGACCGATTTTTTGTTACACGCCGCTAGCATTACTCTTCCGCCCCGAATGAATGATCGGGATCTGAAGAGGTGGATGCTAGTAATAACCTTATTCCAAAGAAAAGAACCTTTTTTAATCATCACCACCCTTGAATAAAAGACTAATGTTCATATTTTTCAAGAAGTCAATACTCACGGGTCCATTTGAGTTTTTCTCACAAACCTTCTCCCAATTGACTCATGGAATTTCGGGTTGCCATCGACCCATCCCCAGAGAAATATCCTATGTATTGATTCTAGTTAGTTGATGACTCTTTTTCAAGAGCCTTGAAAAGAAAAAAAATATAGTACATGTGGAGGCTGTTCAAAACAACTGGGATTAGAACAATAGGACCCATAATGAATTACATTACATATTTATTAACTTCTAGTTCTAGATTTCAGCTTTAATTGAATATAACATTTTTAATTGGTTTGTTTATAGTCAAACATAATAAATGTATATGTTAGGGTGTAAATGATAAATAGAGCAGGGTGTATTTAGAAATCATTTTACATCTTACAATACCTTACATCTTGCAAATTGTAGTGTCAGAACACTTTCCGTCACAATAAAATTATAGCAATAATGGAATTTGTCTTGGGACTCACAGTGAGATTTACCGCCAAAATTTTTATTTCAATGCTTATAGACATCACTTCGTCACTTTTAGGCTTTTGTAGCAATGAAAATAGATTAATTATTCTGCATAGAATCATCATGTTCATAGGCTCACACACTTTAATTCTGCTGGTGGATGAGTATTGTATCTCAAGGATGGATTATTTCTAAGATTCCTTGTCCAATTCTTATGTCCAACAGAAAATGAAAATTCGTATCCTCTAATAATTATTGCTTTTTTTCGTTACAAGCACATGATCGATAAAGTTTATTGTCTACTACATATCATGATATATATATATATAATATATATATATATATATTTTATTAGTTAAAGACTTAAAGGGATTAACAGTAGCCACATACACTAGATAAAGTCAATGCTACGACTTTCTTCATGTCATTAGTCGTATTGGAATATTACTCAAACATAAATTATAATTTAGTCTAAAATAAACTACGAAAATTAAAGATCTAATATAATATGCATCCAAAAGGTGCTACTATAAATTAATCAAAATTTTTGCATGTATCCCTCTTAATACATTATAAAATATGATAATAAAAAATTATGGGTCATAACACATCATTACTACAATGAAAACAGTTCGTTGTGCTGGGAAAGGCAAACTCCAAACTTGATTGAGTGAAGTTAGGCGACTTTATGATCTTGATACTACTTGCTAAGATAAAACTATCGTGCCTCACCACAGGTTGGGCTCTTCTGTGATTGGACTTCGATGTGAGGATAATATATGTGTCGGTTTTAAAAGATAAAGCAGAGGGAGTAATAGTTGTGAGTTGAGATGTTACGTGCAGGTTGTATAGGATTATCCCCTATTAATATTAAAGGATATCATCGGTAGAAGATTTGATTGGGATACCCTTCATTCTTCTTTCGGGTATCCTAGACTTG
The DNA here is from genome assembly GCA_025506515.1 of Flaveria trinervia. Taxonomy (NCBI): domain Eukaryota; kingdom Viridiplantae; phylum Streptophyta; class Magnoliopsida; order Asterales; family Asteraceae; genus Flaveria; species Flaveria trinervia. Next base: position 13,001,330 of record CM046446.1, read on the forward strand.
CAGGGTTTTCCTTTTTCCTCAGCTTACCAAAAAGTTGAAGGAACCGTTCATATAAAAGCTAAACTAAAACTGTTTTTATTAATATAATCAATACGAGTGAATATAAATTAAAAATTACAGTGCCTTTTACAATTGTCAAAATACAAAAAATAGAAAAATGGAAACATAACAGGCTAAGGATCGTGTTACACGCGTGACCCTTAAAAACAAATTCTGAGCCTCCCAAGGGGACGTAATTGTTTTCCAAGGTACAATAGTCGAAGCAGTTGGTAGTGCAGGGATTGATCTAGAACCCAAATTACATTGTAGAAGAGCAACCAAAGATGGAGTATGTTTAGAGAACGTGTTTGCTACAGGTTTTTAAGTTGTATTGGTGTATCTTTTTACTAAGATACACTTAATATTTATTGCGGATTCCAACTGTAGCATCCCTTTCAACCATTAATCTGAAATCGTAAATGCTCATTAAATTAGTGAGTAACTATTACAACTCATGTAAGGCTCCGTTCCCGGAGACCTCACAGTTGGTCATTCATTGCACATAAAACATTATAAATACATTTGCCTTACAAAAACATTGCAGCGGGAACATAAATAAAGTATAACTTTTCATATCATTACAAATGTTTTTGCAAGTTAATACAAGCGTTCATTTCAAATATCATTCGTTCGCATTACAATGCAAAAACATTAACAAAAGAATGCCATCCAAAAGAGCTGAGTAGCCGCCTCGTGCCATCCCCAGCAACGTTTACCTACCAACTGAAAATGTATAAAAGTCAGCGTTGCTGAGTGAGTTCTAGTTTTATAAATAAAACATACTTTTCTTACGAAAACCGTTCTTTACTTTCTTTCAAAATCATACTATGCTTTTCATTCATCCGTGATCATACATCATACGTACATACATATAATATCATCATTATCTTCTTTAATCTTTCATGCTTTACCTTTTTCTTTCAAACAACCATAAACCCTTCCCTTCTGTTCATGGTACCGGACCTAGGCCTATCATAGACCTTCTATAACGGTGCATCACACCTCATGGTCACAGTACCTTGGGTAAGATTTAGGTTTGCTATACAATACCTTTCTGTTCGTGGTTCTGGACCTAGACCTATCATAGACCTTCTATAACGGTGCACCGCACCTTGTGGTCACAGTACCTAAGGTATGAATGTAGGTTTACTATGCAATACCTTTCTGTTCGTGGTTCTGGACCTAGGCCTATCATAGACCTTCTATAACGGTGCATCGCACCTCGTGGTCATAGTACCTAAGGTATGAATGTAGGTTTACCATTGCCATATGCAATACCTTTCTGTTCGTGGTTCTGGACCTAGGCCTATCATAGACCTTCTATAACGGTGCATCGCACCTCGTGGTCACAGTACCTAAGGTATGCAGCAATAGTCCTATGCAAATGGTCAATCACAAAGAAAGACCCCGATGTACATGCCATGCTTACAAGACTATCTCAACTTTCATTACTCATTAATGCATGCATTCTTACTTCATGTTCCTCTTTCCTTTATCTTTCACTTTACGTTACATAATACTTCATCTATTCATTAACATCACACGTAAGTCATGAGAAAGATAAACATACATCATCATAAGGAACATAAACATATCATTCATACATGATCAAGAAGGCATCATACACACATAACATACATCATGTATAACCATGCAACATCATCATCATCAATCATATAACATAACATGCCCATCATACCATCTATGACCCCAAAAGTCAACTTACATGCCCCCCGGGAATCTCCCAAGTCAAATCCTACATTACACTTTTTCCCCAAAAATCAGGATAATATTCTAAGTCCTTAGCGCATGGGCACTATGCTGGCGCATGGACACTATGCAGGCGCATGGGGAACACTTAGGCGCATGGGAAACTTCCAGGCGCATAGGCACTATGTAGGCGCATGAGTTCTTAGGCGCATTGGGAATCCTGGACGTCTGGACACTTAGTCAATTCCAGCCCAAATTCTAGGCGTATGGGTACTATTCAGGCGCATGAGCCACTTGGGCGCATGGGCACTATTGGGATGCATGGCCCTACACTTAGTCATCTGACTAATATTTCTAGGCGCATGGGCTATACTTAAACATTTCTAAGGTAATCTTAGGCGCATGGGCTACTGTTTAGGCGCATGGATTACGCTTAATCTTTCTAAGGCATTTTCAGGCGTATGAGCCTTATCTAGGCGCATGGACCCTCTGTATAACATGTTTCTAGTATGTTTTCAAACCCAACATCGAACCCATCTATTCTAAGCTTAACATGGCTATTCTAAACATGAATAACCTATAAGCAATACAAGAATCAACATACAACATGCACAATGCACACGGGTAAAGATACATGAAAGTTGTAAAATCATTTTAACACATTTTCAGCCCCAAAGATGTTTAAAACAAGTAAAAAAAACCAGGGTGTAGAACTGACCTGATGCAACTTGGGGTATTTCTTCCTTTCTAACCCGCTTGCAATGAGTTCAAACACCTAAAAACAACACCCAACACACACACCCGAGCACATACACAAACACATAAGCACATAAGCATGCAACCGGGATAAAACCTATCATAAACACATAAAAAACCACGAATTCTTACCTTGAATTCGTTCACTTCTTCTTCTTTTTCTTCAGCCAAGAACTCCTCTGCTCTCTCTCTCTCTAGAACCGAAGAAAGATGATGATGTAAGGTGAGGGTGGGCGGCCATGCCCACCTTTACACCAACTTTTTCAAAGCTTTGTCGTTTTGGACACTTGTCCCTCCACTTGAACTTATTTGCCTTTCTTTCTTTTTGTTCCTCATATCTTGTTTTTTAAAAATAACCGGTGTTACAAGTCCACCCCCCTTATATAGGTTTCGTCTTCGAAACCTATTATTCCTCAAACAGATGAGGATAATGCTGCCTCATCTCCTCCTCAGTCTCCCATGTAGACTCAGATCCCTTCCTGTGCTTCCACTGTATACGCACAAGAGGAACCATTTTATTTCTTAGCCTCTTCTCTTTATGATCAATGATTGCCACTGGTTGCTCCACATAATTGAGCCTTTCATCTACTTCGATATCCTCCAGTGGAACAATCATGTCTTCATCAACTATACACTTTCTCAGATGAGACACATGGAATGTCGGGTGAATCCCTCTTAACTCATCCGATAATTCCAAACTATAGGCCACCTCTCCTACTCGAGCAATGATTCGGAAAGGGCCTACATATCTTGGGCTCAAGTTGCCCTGCTTCCTGAATCGGATAATACCCTTCCAAGGTGAGACCTTCAATAGAACCTGGTCACCCACCTGGAACTCGATTGGTCTGCGTCGTTTATCGGCATACGACTTCAGTCTACCTTTGGCTGCCTTCATGAAGGCTTTAATCTTCTCAAGCTTCTCAGTCATAGCCTTGATCACCTCGATGCTCCTCAATTCCTTTTGACCAATATCACCCCAACAAACGGGTGTTCTGCATCTCCTACCGTATAGCATCTTGTATGGTGGCATGCCAATGTTGGCATGATAGCTATTGTTGTACGAGAATTCAGCTAACGGTAAGTGGTCATCCCAACTTCCCCCAAAATCAATCACACATGCCCGAAGCATGTCTTCCGTTGTCTGAATGGTCCTTTCTGACTGACCATCAGTTTGGGGATGATAAGCCGTGCTAATATGTAACCTCGTCCCCATAGCATCGTGGAATTTTTTCTAGAATTTAGATGTAAACCGGGTGTCACGATCGGACACAATGGACAGCGGCACTGTCACACCCTCAAAATCCACTTGCGGAGTTTTACCGCGAGGCGTGTGAACAAACCAGGATCACAGTCAATAGTTACTCAGAACGACTCTAAATGCCATAATTTAAACAAAATCAACCAAAATACAAACTTTAAACAATGCGAAAGCGTTTTGAAAACAACCCAAGTCAATAAAGTATAACTATGGCAAAACAAGTGCCAACCCAAAAGAGTAACCTATAATTGTTAAAATGTTAAATTGTCTTGAAGCATCGTGTCTTAAAATGCAATGAACCATGCAATGCTCCTATGGCAAGCAAGCTAAGGACCTGAGAAAAGCATACTAAAATGTCAACACATAGGTTGGTGAGTTCAAGAGTTTGAGTTCAATAATCATGTAAACAATTGTGATATATTTAAGCAGTGCATGGTAATAGATAGCTAGTCTATTATCAGTAAATATTACTACATAGTGATTTTGCAATTGAAGCTGACTGTGATAGTTGTTGCCTCCTGTCACGACTTACCATGTCATGACAATGTTCAATAGGACAAATTGCACCCGGTTGACCTCGAGTCACACAGGTGGGGCTCGTCAGACCCAGTAGTACTACCCAAGTTTCCCCGCTATTAAATATTAACAATTCAAAAGTGTGAGGACTTTTCCCATGGTAAACAACACTATATTAATATTATACACAACTTAAATAATAAAAGCGTTCGTATAAATACCATTATGCTATCTCCCCCAAAAGAGATTAGATAAAGAGTGGGGCATGAACTCACCTGATGTATGCAAAGAGTACTTAGGGTTTATTTGAGAAACGAGAGGATAGCCAACCTTCAAAGGTTACCTAGATCATGTGAGTACATAAGCACGTGTAAATAAAAGACATGTGAAACCCTAATCATACCAAAACCAAAGACTCAAGCTTCCAGAAAAATAGACACGTTTGACCTAGTTGACCCGTTTGACCCGTTGGTGACATTATGAGTTATAATTCAAATAAAGCCAATGAGCACATACAACATACATGATTAACATTCAAATAGTATCATACGTATGCTACATTATCCATACATAACACTTAGATCATTAGCCATGCCCATAGTATACAACATACACCATAATCATTAATTACCAAACCCAAATATGATGTCTTAGCAACTAACCAACACCAACATCATACATGATCATCAAAGCCCAAATATCACCCATGATTATCCAAGCATCCCATACAACTAATTTAACATGTTCTATCACATTAGAATTCATCCGTGAACTTACTAACATGCTCCTATCATCCCAAACATGTTCATATCATCATACTTCAAACTTACACAAATAAAGTTTCCCTTTTGGAAAGAACATCCCAAAATCTATCAAACATCCAAAGCATACATGAATTCATCAATAATATACCAATTCAAGCTCATATTAACACCTAAGCATGATCAACCACATCCAAACATCATAACTCATCAATTCATATCCAAAAGTTACTATCTTTAGTAATGTATGAACTATAACATGTGTTCTTGAATTCCCAATGGTCACAACATCAATCTAACATCTAATCATCACCATGAACACATCCATAACATCAATTCATCAATAATTCAATGTTACATGCAAGATAAAGTTACTATTCTTAGTAAGCTATGAAAATCAACACCAAGTCATCAATTTCTTGCAAGATCCATGATTCCTAACATTCATACAACTTACTAATCATCACACATCATCAAACAATGATCATCCATACAAAATCATACTAAGATTCGAATTAGGGTTTGACTAGAATCAAAGCCCATGATTAAACCACTAAAAACATGTAATTCATGCATGATCGACGTTAACTAACATGTATTCAACCTAACTAACATATAAACATCATCAATTGATCAAAACTCAACACCAAGAACACCAATTTTGTGACTTAAGGTTCGGCCATAATGAAGAACATCACAAAAACATGAAAAATCTAACCTTTAAACGTGTAATGTAACAAAATTGAGACTTGAAATGCGTTGTATGCCTTGAGATCGATCAAATCCAATGTGTTCTTGCTTAATCTTGATCAAAATCGCAGGTTTGAGAGGTGAGGAGGAAGGTTACGGTCGCACATGAGGGGTGGGGGCTAGGGTTTATGTTTTACTTAATTTAATTTACATATTTACCCTTTAAACCCTTGTGTTTTGGTATTTTATAAAAACTAGACTTTAAACTCTTTTTAAAATGCCTTTAACTTAAAAATACAATGATATGAACTAATAATATTCATTACATAATTTATCTTTGCGAAAACACAAGACATACGAACAAATAGGCACGTTTCCGCGTTACGCGATTAATTTCTACAATCAGCAATTAAATCGCGTAAACACATAATTTTAACACAACAATCACATAATCAATTTAATTAACATTAGTTTAACATTATTAAATATTATTAAGTCACCAACGTTAAACGACAACTAGTGTGCTCACGACACGTGTATGCAAGACTTAACGGAACTAACGGAGTTTGGTAACGTAAAATTACCGGATGTCACATTATCCCCATGTTGAAAGAATTTTCGTCCCGAAAATTGAGTTACATGGTGAAAGTGTTCTATCACTGGTCTACTGCATTGGCACATAGAAATCGAAATCGGGTGAGTTTTGGATGAGTTGTCACATCATCCCCATGTTGAAAGAAATTTCGTCCCGAAATTTAAATCAATACCTTCGTCTGCTGGCATCGTCCCTTCGAATAGTTGAGGGTACTTAAGCTTCATTTGATCTTCCCGTTCCCATGTGAATTCCGGTCCACGTCGCGAATTCCAACGGATTTTAACAATAGGTATCTTGCTCTGCTTAAGTGTTTTCACCTCACGGTCCATCACCTCCACTGGTTCCTCAATAAAACGCAATTGTTCATCCACTTGAATTTCTTCTAGTGGTACGACCGTCGTTTCATCAGTTATGCACTTCTTCAGGTTTGACACGTGAAATACATCATGAATTCCACTTAGCGAATCAGGTAGGGCTAATCGATAGGCTACTGGACCTATTCTTTCCACTATCTCAAATGGTCCAACGTACCTCGGATTTAGTTTCCCTCGTTTGCCAAACCGAACTACGCCTTTCCATGGTGAGACTTTCAACAAAACCTTGTCACCAACCTGAAACTCTAAAGGTTTCCGTCTCTTGTCAGCATAACTCTTTTGCCTGTCTCGCGCTGCAGCCATACGGTTCCGTATCTGCACAATCTTCTCCGTTGTCTCATGAATCAATTCAGGACCTGTTATCTGACTATCACCAATTTCTGCCCAGCAAACCGGTGATCGACATTTTCTCCCATACAGCGCCTCGAAAGGTGCTGCCTGTATACTAGTGTGATAACTGTTGTTATAAGAAAACTCCACCAATGGTAGGTGAATTTCCAGTTATTCCCGAAGTCAATCACACAAGCACGTAGCATATCCTCCAACGTCTGTATAGTACGCTCACTCTGACCATCCATCTGTGGATGATATGCAGTACTCATATCCAAACGTGTACCCAAAGATTTCTGCAATGATTGCCAGAAATGTGATGTGAAACGAGCGTCACGGTCAGAAATAATTGAGGTCGGTACACCATGCCTTGCAACAATTTCCTTGAGGTACAAGCGGGTTAATTTCTCCATCTTGTCTGTCTCCTTGATTGCGAGAAAATGAGCAGACTTTGTCAACCGATCCACGATAACCCATATCGTGTCACAACCAGTACTAGTCCGGGGTAGCTTAGTAATAAAATCCATGGAGATTTGTTCCCATTTCCACATTGGAATCTCGGGTTGTTGTAACAGTCCGGATGGTTTTTGATATTCTACTTTTACCTTCGAACAGGTCAAACACTTGCTCACATACGTAGCTACATCCGCTTTCATGTTGGGCCACCAATAGTGAGCCTTTAGGTCATGATACATCTTGTCGGATCCAGGATGTATAGAATACTTAGATTTGTGTGCCTCGCTCATAACTAAATCTCTCAGATTTCCATGAACAGGCACCAAAGTCTATCCATGAAATACCGAATTCCATCCTCTTTCACCACTAACTGCTTATCCATTCCCCTTAACAATTCAGAACCAATATTTTCTACTTTTAATGCTTCTATCTGTGCCTCCTTAACTTGTTCGGGCAGTTGGGTACTTATAGTAAGCTGTAAAGCTTGCACCCGTCGGGGTTAGCTGTTTCCTTCCTGCTTAAAGCATCGGCAACTACGTTCGCCTTTCCGGGTGATACTTAATTGCGCAATCATAATCATTTAGTAGTTCCACCCAACGTCGCTGCCTCATATTCAACTCTTTTTGCTCAAAGATATGTTGAAGACTCTTGTGATCGGTGTAGATAGTGCACTTGGTACCGTACAAATAATGTCTCCAGATCTTTAAGGCAAAAACTACTGCACCCAATTCTAAGTCATGGGTAGTATAGTTCTTCTCATGAACCTTTAGTTGTCTCGAGGCGTAAGCTATCACCTTGTCTCGTTGCATCAAGACACAACCCAATCCTTGAATGGATGCATCGCAATACACCACAAAGTCATCTGTTCCCTCGGGTAATGCTAATATCGGGGCAGTACAGAGTTTTTGTTTTAATAATTGGAAAGCTGATTCTTGACTCTCAGCCCATTTGTATGTCATTCCTTTGTGAGTCAAGGCTGTGAGAGGTTGTGCGATCTTAGAAAATCCTTCTATGAATCGGCGGTAATATCCTGCTAACCCAAGAAATTGCCTTATCTCGCTTGGTGTTTTGGGTGTAGTCCAATTCTTTATCGCCTCAATTTTGGCAGGATCAACGTGTATTCCTTTCTCATTAACAATATGACCTAGGAATTGTACCTCTCTTATCCAAAAGTCACACTTTGAGAATTTAGCATACAGTTGCTCAGTTTTCAACAGTTCCAAGATCATTCGTAAGTGCTCTTCATGCTCCTCCTTGGTCCTAGAGTATATCAGTATATCATCGATGAACACAATGACAAACTGATCAAGATAAGGTTTGCACACGCGGTTCATGAGGTCCATGAACACAGCATGTGCATTAGTCAACCCAAAAGGCATGACCAAGAACTCATAATGACCATAACGAGTACGAAATGCAGTCTTGGGAATGTCTTCTTCTCGAACTCTGAGTTGATGATAACCAGATCTCAAGTCAATCTTCGAGTAATAGCTTGATCCTTGAAGCTGATCGAACAAGTCGTCAATACGAGGTAAGGGGTATTGGTTCTTGACTGTTACTTTGTTTAACTCTCGATAATCGATGCACATCCAGAATGTGCCATCCTTCTTCTTAACAAAGAGTACAGGAGCTCCCCAAGGTGATGTACTAGGTCGAATAAAGCCTTTATCCAGAAGCTCCTGAAGTTGTGACGACAACTCCTGTAGTTCGTTCGGTGCTAATCGATAAGGTGCCCTAGCAATCGGAGCTGCGCCGGGAGTCAACTCAATCTGGAATTCCACTTGGCGGTGAGGTGGTAATCCAAGTAGATCCTCTGGGAACACCTTTGGAAAATCGCGTACTACAGGAATATCCTCCATTCTCTTTTCTTCCTTTTGCTTATCGGTTACAAGTGCTAGGATAGCCACACGACCCTTTCGTAACAACTTTTGAGCTTTCATATATGAGATGATGCCTATCACAGCACCACTCCTATCACCTTTGACGGTAAAAATTTGATCACCAACCGGGATCCGTATGATCTTCTCGTGACATATGACTTCCGCTTGCTTGCTAGAGAGCCAATCCATGCCTATCACAACATCAAAACTCCCTAGTGTAACAGGCATGAGATCTATGGCGAAAGTATGACCAGCAAGTTCTATCCTACAGTCTTTAAGGATATGCGTTACATAGATTTGTTTACCGTCGGCTAATTCCACAGTGTATTTAGATTCTAAAGCAGAGGGTACATCACTTAAAAGACTACAGAATTTTAAGGACACAAAACTCCTATCGGATCCAGTATCAAATAGTACCATAGCAAAATAACCATTAACAGGGAATCTACCGGTAACAGTTGTGGGATCATTTAGAGCCTCACCTGAGCCAATGACGAAGGCTCTCCCTTTGGCTCCATCTTTATTGCCGCCATTTCCAGTGCCATTTCCACCATTGTTGTTATTATTACCATTGTTGTTGTTGTTACCATGGTTGTTGGTGTTGTTGTTGTTGTTGTTGCCATTTCCGTTCTTCCTTAGTTGTGGGCAGTTTCGCTTGTAATGCCCTTCTTTCCCACATTCAAAACACCCTTGGGAGTTTCTTGAGATTGTTGTGGCCTCCTCATTAGTTCACCACGGCAATCCTTCGTAGCGTGTCCAATCTTTCCACAACATTGACACTTGAAGCTATCACACCGTCCCACATGGTGGTAGTTACACCGTGGGCATTTGGGATGTCTGCCGCCGTAACCGCTGGGTCCTTGGTTATTTGGGGCAGTTTGGTTGAAATTGCAGTTATTATCGAACCGCCGCTGCTGCTGAACTGGATGTTGCTGCTGTTGGGATTGTTGTTGACCGCCAGACGATGATGATGATGATTTGTTATTGCTGTTGCTGGGAGCATCCCACTTCCTTTTGTTGTCGGGCACGCTCACCACAGCGCCCCGTTTGGGTAACTGCCCTTGCTCTACCGCCTGATCAGTAAGTTTATGGGCAATTTGGATGGCCTGCTGAATCGTAGTCGGGTTAGAAGCTGTTACCATACTTTGGATTTCAGGCACCAATCCTCGTATGTAATGCTCGATTCTCTTATGTGTCTCATTAACCATTTCTGGACACAATGTAGCCAACTCATGAGTACGGGTCGTGTAAGCCTCAATTTCTGAACCCTTCATCTTGAGCTGCCAGAATTCCATCTCCAACATTTGCACCTCGTTTCGAGGACAGTACTCCTCGATCATCATATCCCTGAACTCATTCCAGGGGAGTCCATTTGCCATCGCTTGTCCAAGCATCTGGACTTGCGCGTTCCACCAAGACAGGGCAGCACCCTCCAAAGTCCCGGTGGCATACTTTACTTGATCCGCCGGTGGACAGTTATATTTGAAGAAAACGGACTCAGTCTTCTCGAACCAGCGTACAAGCCTACAGCACCCTTGTACCGCTGTAGGTGTGTGGTTTATAGTCCATGAAGGACTTGTATGTACACACTGGTGGTCCTGTTTTAACACAACACACATTAATCAAACATCCCCTACAGTTATAAAGGATATCAGATTTGTTTTCCTGTCATTGTTTACCTGCTGGCTGACCCGCATGGGCAGCAGCCACTGCTGCCTGAACATGCTCATTAATTAGAGCAGCCAATTCTGCGGGAGTCATGTTAATAGCACCACCACCCTGTTCTCCAGTGCCACGTCCACGCCCGCGTCCACGATCACGTCCACGTCCACGTCCACGAGCGTCCATTCTTTTCACTTTATATTCACAATACAATAATGAGTAACATCATACACATTTAACTCATTGAAGCGTAGTAAACAGTAAATGAAAGAAATAACGTATCATCACAACCACAACATTCATAACAAAAATAATAACAAAAATAATAACCAAAGTAAATAAATTGCAATAAGTCACAATGTATTTAGCAATGTCAAAATTGAAGTTTTGTCGTTCGTGTGGGGAAACAACCCTTCCCACATAGGTTTCAAAAAGAAAACACTACGTAGTCTAAGTCATATAAAGAAGTCAATCGACAATGTCTGACCCATCACTATCATCCTCCATCTCCTCCGGTTCCTCTTCCTCGGGTCCCTCCTCGGGATCCTCCTCATCCTCAGAGTCTGCTGCAGGAGCAGGAGCTATAGCAATCTGGAGTGCTGCTAGTTGAGCTTCTAAAATGGCAATCCTATTATCGGCTATGGCGTCCCGCTGTTCACGAGCAGTCACGCGTCCTTGGAGTGCCATAACACCATCTTGCATATGGTGACAACCGTTCAGCGTCTTCCCGTGTTCTTCCTGGAGTTCGTCCAATTGATGTCTCAGGTTGTACACCTCTTGCTGTAGTGTACAGACATCACCCGTGAGTCGTCTTACATGATGTTGTTCAGTATCCAGTGCAGCCATTAGTGAAGCAATCAGTTGCTCGTTGGACTGCACCGTTCGTGGGAGTGAAAGCATGGGCTGGTTGGCATTGTTCCTAGTCCTTGGCTTTAGGACAGGTACGCGCTCCCTAAACATGATGTGGTCAACAAACCTAGGATAAGAACGCCAGTCTCGTGGAGGGTCACGCTTCATCAATGCGAATGGTTGATCCCAGTCAATCTCCTCTCGGGGATAAGCCAGTCGGGGCCAATCGAATCCATCATCAGGTACAGGTGCGGGAGGTGGGGATTCAGATCGTGTAGGTGATTCGGGTCGTTTACCCGGAGCTCTTGAAGACGATGCCATGCTGCAGAGAGTGTGACGTGTATGCCAATGAGTATACAGTAAATGGGAGTAAGGCACAGGTAACTAATTAACTGTGTGCGGTTATAGTCTAGTGTGTATGAAACCTAGTTCCTTATAACCAATGGCTCTGATACCAATTTGTCACACCCTCAAAATCCACTTGCGGAGTTTTACCGCGAGGCGTGTGAACAAACCAGGATCACAGTCAATAGTTACTCAGAACGGCTCTAAATGCCATAATTTAAACAAAATCAACCAAAATACAAACTTTAAACAATGCGAAAGCGTTTTGAAAACAACCCAAGTCAATAAAGTATAACTATGGCAAAACAAGTGCCAACCCAAAAGAGTAACCTATAATTGTTAAAATGTTAAATTGTCTTGAAGCATCGTGTCTTAAAATGCAATGAACCGTGCAGTGCTCCTATGGCAAGCAAGCTAAGGACCTGAGAAAAGCATACTAAAATGTCAACACATAGGTTGGTAAGTTCAAGAGTTTGAGTTCAATAATCATGTAAACAATTGTGATATATATAAGCAGTGCATGGTAATAGATAGCTAGTCTATTATCAGTAAATATTACTACATAGTGATTTTACAATTGAAGCTGACTGTGATAGTTGTTGCCTCCTGTCACGACTTACCATGTCGTGACAATGTTCAATAGGACAAATTGCACCCGGTTGACCTCGAGTCACACAGGTGGGGCTCGTCAGACCCAGTAGTACTACCCAAGTTCCCCCGCTATTAAATATTAACAATTCAAAAGTGTGAGGACTTTTCCCATGGTAAACAGCACTATATTAATATTATACACAACTTAAATAATAAAAGCGTTCGTATAAATACCAGTATGCTATCTCCCCCAAAAGAGATTAGATAAAGAGTGGGGCATGAACTCACCTGATGTATGCAAAGAGTACTTAGGGTTTATTTGAGAAACGAGAGGATAGCCAACCTTCAAAGGTTACCTAGATCATGTGAGTACATAAGTACGTGTAAATAAAAGACATGTGAAACCCTAATCATACCAAAACCAAAGACTCAAGCTTCCAGAAAAATAGACACGTTTGACCTAGTTGACCCGTTTGACCCGTTGGTGACATTATGAGTTATAATTCAAATAAAGCCAATGAGCACATACAACATACATGATTAACATTCAAATAGTATCATACGTATGCTACATTATCCATACATAACACTTAGATCATTAGCCATGCCCATAGCATACAACATACACCATAATCATTAATTACCAAACCCAAATATGATGTCCTAGCAACTAACCAACACCAACATCATACATGATCATCAAAGCCCAAATATCACCCATGATTATCCAAGCATCCCATACACCTAATTTAACATGTTCTATCATATTAGAATTCATCCGTGAACTTACTAACATGCTCCTATCATCCCAAACATGTTCATATCATCATACTTCAAACTTTACACAAATAAAGTTTCCCTTTTGGGAAAGAACATCCCAAAATCTATCAAACATCCAAAGCATACGTGAATTCATCAATAATATACCAATTCAAGCTCATATGAACACCTAAGCATGATCAACCACATCCAAACATCATAACTCATCAATTCATATCCAAAAGTTACTATCTTTAGTAATGTATGAACTATAACATGTGTTCTTGAATTCCCAATGGTCACAACATCAATCTAACATCTAATCATCACCATGAACACATCCATAACATCAATTCATCAATAATTCAATGTTACATGCAAGATAAAGTTACTATTCTTAGTAAGCTATGAAATCAACACCAAGTCATCAATTTCTTGCAAGATCCATGATTCCTAACATTCATACAACTTACTAATCATCACACATTCATCAAACAATGATCATCCATACAAAATCATACTAAGATTCGAATTAGGGTTTGACTAGAATCAAAGCCCATGATTAAACCACTAAAAACATGTAATTCATGCATGATCGACGTTAACTAACATGTATTCAACCTAACTAACATATAAACATCATCAATTGATCAAAACTCAACACCAAGAACACCAATTTTGTGACTTAAGGTTCGGCCATAATGAAGAACATCACAAAAACATGAAAATCTAACCTTTAAACGTGTAATGTAACAAAATGAGACTTGAAATGCGTTGTATGCCTTGAGATCGATCAAATCCAATGTGTTCTTGCTTAATCTTGATCAAAATCGCAGGTTTGAGAGGTGAGGAGGAAGGTTACGGTCGCACATGAGGGGTGGGGGCTAGGTTTATGTTTTACTTAATTTAATTTACATATTTACCCTTTAAACCCTTGTGTTTTGGTATTTTATAAAAACTAGACTTTAAACTCTTTTTAAAATGCCTTTAACTTAAAAATACAACGATATGAACTAATAATATTCATTACATAATTTATCTTTGCGAAAACACAAGACATACGAACAAATAGGCACGTTTCCGCGTTACGTGATTAATTTCTACAATCAGCAATTAAATCGCGTAACACATAATTTTAACACAACAATCACATAATCAATTTAATTAACATTAGTTTAACATTATTAAATATTATTAAGTCACCAACGTTAAACGAAAACTAGTGTGCTCACGACACGTGTATGCAAGACTTAACGGAACTAACGGAGTTTGGTAACGTAAAATTACCGGATGTCATAGGCACACCATGACGAGTTACAATCTCCATGATGAATAGGTCAGACAACCTTTTGGATGAATATGTCACACAGATCGGTAGGAAGTGAGCACTCTTCGTCAAACGGTCAACAATAACCCATATGGCATCGTACCCCTTCGGAGTACGTGGCAGCTTCGTAATGAAATCCATGGTGATGTGCTCCCACTTCCATTCCGATATATTCAAAGGTTGGATCTTCCCATACGGCTTCTGATGTTTGGCCTTCACTTGCAAAAGTAAGGCACTTACTCATATACTCCACCACGTCACACTTCATACTCGGCCACCAATAAGCTTTCTTCATATCATGATACATCTTTGTGGCACCAGGATGAATAGAGTATCGAGTCTTGTGAGCTTCATCCAAAATCCTCACACGTAGATCCCCGAAACGAGGAATCCACACCCGTCCAAATCGAGTTTTAACACCAAGTGTGTTTTCACCCAATTTCCCAACCAGACCTCTCATTCTTTCAGAGTTTAGATGATCTTCTGTCAGTGCCTCATCTTGAAACTCCTTGACTTGCTTCATCACCTCAGAGGTCATGATTAGTTGATAAGCTTTCGCCCGAATTGGATCGGGCCTCTCCTTTCGGCTAAGGGCTTCCGCCACCACATTAGCTTTGCCCGGATGGTAATGGATCTCACAATCATAATCCTTTATGAGCTCCAACCATCGCCTCTGCCTCATATTCAGGTCCTTCTGCTCAAAGAAGTACTTTAAGCTCTTGTGGTCGGTGAAGATGGTGCACTTCGTTCCATACAGATAGTGCCTCCAAATCTTTAGTACAAAGACCACGGCCGCTAGTTCCAAGTCATGAGTAGGGTAGTTGACCTCATGAACCTTTAGTTATTGGGATGCATAGGCTATAACTTTTCCTCTTTGCATTAACACATACCTCAACCCCGAGTAAGAAGCATCTGAATACACCACCAAATCTTCGCTTCCATCGGGTAACGACAAGACATGAGCTTGAGTCAACCTCACCTTTAACTCCTTGAACGCCTGTTCTTTAGCTTGACCCCATGTAAACTTTACATCCTTTCGGGTCAACTTGGTCAGTGGAGAAGCGATCTTGGAAAAGTCTTGGATGAATCTTCTGTAGTAGCCCGCCAAACCCAAGAAACTACGAATCTCAGATGGCGTCTTTGGAGACTTCCATTGCATCACTGCCTCCACCTTAGCCGGGTCCACCATAATCTCGTCGGGATTCACCACATGACCCAAGAACTGAACTTTGCGCAACCAGAATGCGCACTTGGAGAATTTGGCATACAATTTCTCCCTTCTCAACGTCTCCAACACCTCTCGAATGTGATCGGCATGCTCTTCCTCGCTCTTTGAATAAATCAGGATATCGTCAATAAACACAATCACTGATTTATCTAACATTGGCCGACACACTCGATACATCAAGTCCATAAAAGCAGCTGGCGCGTTGGTCAAACCAAAAGACATGACAAGAAACTCGTAGTGACCGTAGCGCGTACAAAAAGCTGTTTTAGGGATATCCTGCTCCTTCACCTTCAACTGATGGTAACCAGATCGAAGGTCTATCCTTGAAAACCAATTGGCACCCTAAAGCTAGTCGAACAAATCATCTATTCTCGGTAAGGGATATCGGTTCTTCACCGTCAACTTGTTCAGCTCGTGGTAGTCAATGCATATCCTCATACTAGCGTCTTTCTTCTTCACAAACAGGACCGGAGCAACCCAGGGAGAGATACTCGGTCTAATGAACCCCTTATCGAGCAGCTCCTGCAACTGCCCCACCAGTTCTTTCATTTCTATCGAAGCTAACCGATATGGTGCTTTGGCAACGGGTTGAGCACCGGGTATCAGATCAATTTGGAACTCAATCTCGCGATCCGGTGGCACACCGGGTAAGTCTTCCGGGAATATGTCCGGAAGTCACACACAACTGGTACATCAGATAGTTGTGGTGTTGGCGCGTCCACGTCCTTTACGTAGGCCAAGTAGGCACTACATCCACGCCTCATGAACTTTCCCGCCACTGCCATCAAAATCACTTTCGTGATCGTCGTGACTCGATCGCCATAAACCGTCACCTTATCCCGTTAGGTGCTGTCAATCGGATCATCTTCTTGCGACACACAATATTCGCTTCGTAGTCCGCCAACCAATCCATTCCTAGGACTACATCGAAACCGCCTAAGGTTATCATGAATAGCCTCATAGGAAAATTGTGACCGTCCAGTTCTATGTCATAACCTTCTATCACCTCGAAGGGCTCATCAATACATCTACTCTTACTGGGAAACTTAGCACAAAAGACAACAGAAATGAAACTCCTACTAGCACCAAAATCAAACAACATAGATGCAAGAGTTTGGTTTACTAGAAACATACCTGACACCACGTCGGGGTCTGTCCTAGCCTCTTCCCGAGTCATCATGAAAGCTCGGGTGCTTGCCTTCTGTCCTTCTCCTCCAGCCTTCTTCGCTCCTGAACTCTCAGCCCTGGGCTTCTTACAATCCTTGTTCACGTGGCCCTCCATACCACAGTTAAAACACCGGACCGTACGACAGTCCTTGGCTATATGCCACGGCTTCCCACATTTGAAGCATACATTCAACCCCAGCCTGCATTCCCCACTGTGTTCTCTCCCACACCTATCACACCTCCTTGCACACGTACCCGATGCGACCACACGACGGTTGTCCACCCGTGCCTTCTTGTTACCCGTCGAAGCATTACCCCGACCAAACCTTTTCCCCTGCCAGTTACGATCACCACCACTCTTCTTTCCACCTTCATTCACCACCACCATCCTCTCATCATACAGTCTCCCTGCCAAATCCACTGCCGACCTATACGTGCTTGGCTGGGCAGTGATCATGTGCCTGCAAATATCCGCTGGCAAACCCTGAATGTACCTCTTGATTTTTCGAGACAGAGGTGTCACTTGATCCGGCACCAGACGTTCCATCTCATTGAATTTCGTGGTGTACTGCTGGTGCGTCATACTCCAGTTGCAGGAACTCCCTTTCGACCTTGTCCATTTCCGATGAGGACAAAACTCTTCAATCACCAACTTTTTCAGTTCAGACCATCTCATCCTCCCGATGGCCCTGCTGCTACCTCGACTTAGATAATGTTGTCCCACCAGCACAAAGTTGAATCCACAAAAGAGTGGGTAGCGAATTTCACCTTTTGGTCTTCCCGAACTCGCTGATATTGAGAACAGCCTCCATTTCCCTCACCCACGGTTGAGCGGCTACAACAGTGCCGTTTCCATCGAAAGTAGGGGGCTATATCTGATAAACGCCCTATAGTTACAGCCTCTAGTCGCCTCCGGCGCAGGCTCCTCTTCTTCCTCCTCATCATCAGAGAGAACCGTTTCCGGCTCTGGTTGTTCTCGTCCCCCTGGGGACCTGTTCCTCTCCTTCCTTTCCCCATCCCTTACTGCCTTGATCACTTTGGTCAACCAGACGGTAGAATCGTCTACATGGCCTAGTGAACCTCTTCCACCATAGCCTCCTTTACTGAGGCTCTCAGATTGGCGCTCTCGTCGCCTCCCTCCGGATGGTGGTCTCTGGTTCTTGATGAACCACTTTCTCGACTCTGGGTCTCCCTCTCTTGGGTCGCGGAGCAGCACCGTGACCTCCACCATGAGAGGCTTTTGAAGATCTACCGCCAGCCATCTTCTAACACACTGTAAGATTCAAACACTAACACGGTCATTCAAGGTAACACTCAGTTTATGTCAAGTATAGTAAGTTCCTAATTACAGTGGCTAGTTGTGATTAGCCACTTACTTTACTCTTCATACCCCAAGCATCTCCTATCCTGACTTAATCAGTATCTAAATCTACATACAACACCTAACCACATACCATGCGCACATAAACCGGTTAACATTATGAAAATACCTGATGGCACGTAGCTACTCAGATTGGCATCCCATTCCCATTCCGTCCCATTCTCAGTTTAAGTTAAGGTTTATTTTGAAAATTTACCCATTTCACTTGTACTTTGGCTCTGATACCAACTTGTAAAGCCGCGTTCCCGGAGACCTCACAGTTGGTCATCATTGCACATAAAACATTATAAAACATTTGCCTTACGAAAACATTGCAGCGGAAACATAAATAAAGTATAACTTTTCATATCGTTACAAATGTTTTTGCAAGTTAATACAAGCGTTCATTTCAAATATCATTCATTCGCATTACAATGCAAAAACATTAACAAAAGAATTCCATCCAAAAGAGCTGAGTAGCCGCCTCGTGCCATCCCCAGCAACGTTACCTGCCAATGAAAATGTATAAAAGTTAGCGTTGCTGAGTGAGTTCAAGTTTTATAAATAAAACATACTTTTCTTACGAAAACCGTTCTTTACTTTCTTTCAAAATCATACTATGCTTTTCATTCAACCGTGATCATACATCATACGTACATAAAGATAATATCATCATTATCTTCTTTAGTCTTTCATGCTTTACCTTTTTCTTTCAAACAACGATAAACCCTTCCCTTCTGTTCATGGTACCGAACCTAGGCCTAATATAGACCTTCTATAACGATGCATCGCAACTGTGGCACAGTACCTAGGGTAAGATTTAGTTTTACTGTACAATACCTTTTGTTCGTGGTTCTAGACCTAGGCCTATCATAGACCTCTATAACGGTGCACGCACCTCGTGGTCACAATACCTAAGGTATGAATGTAGGTTACTATGCAATACCTTTTATGTTGTGGTTCTGGACCTAGGCCTATTATAGACCTTCTATAACGGTGCATCGCACCTCGTGCTCACAGTACCTAAGGTATGAATGTAGGTTTACCATTTCCATATGCAATACCTTTCTGTTCGTGGTTCTGGACCTAGGCCTATCATAGACCTTCTATAACGGTGCATCGCACCTCGTTGTCACAGTACCTAAGGTATGCAGCAATAGTCCTATGCAAATAGTCAATCACAAAGAAAGACCCCAATGTACATGCCATGCTTACAAGACTATCTCTACTTTCATTACTCATTAATGAATGCATTCTTACTTCATGTTCCTCTTTCCTTTATCTTTCACTTTACGTTACATAATACTTCATCTATTCACTAACATCACACGTAAAGTCATGGGAAAGATAAACATACATCATCGTAAGGAACATAAAACATATCATTCATACATGATCAAGCAGGGCATCATAACACATAACATACATCATGTATAACCATGCAACATCATCATCATCAATCATATAACATAACATGCCCATCATACCATCTATGACCCCAAAAGTCAACTTACATAGCCCCCCGGGAATCTCCCAAGTCAAATCTTACATTACACTTTTTCCCCAAAAATCAGGAAAATATTCTAAGTCCTTAGGCGCATGGGCATATGCAGGCGCATGGACACTATGCAGGCGCATGGGGAACACTTAGGCGCATGGGAAAATTTCAGGCACATGGGAAACTTTCAGGCGCATGGGCACTATGCAGGCGCATGAGTGCTTAGGTGCATTAGGAATCCTGGACGTCTGGACACTTAGTCAATTCCAGCCCAATTCTAGGCGCATGGGTACTATTCAAGCGCATGAGCCACTTGGGCGCATGGGCACCATTGGGGCGCATGGCCCCGCACTTAGTCATCCAACTAATTTTCTAGGCGTATGGGCCACTGTTCAGGCGCATGGCCTATACTTAACATTTCTAAGGTAATCTTAGGCGCATGGGCTACTGTGTAGGCGCATGGATTACGCTTAATCTTTCTAAGGCATTTTCAAGCGCATGAGCTAGGCGCATGGACCCTCTGGATAACATGTTTCTAGTATGTTTTAAAACCCAACATCGAACCCATCTGTTCTAAGTTTAACATGGCTATTCTAAACATGAATAACCTATAAGCAATACAAAATCACATACAACATGCACAATACCATGGGTAAACATACATGAAACTTGTCAAATCATTTTAATACATTTTCAACCCCAAAGATGTTTAAAACAAGTAAAAAAAACCGGGGTCTAGAACTCACTTGATGCAACTTGGATATTTCTTCCTTTCTAACTCGCTTGCAATGAGTTCAAACACCTAAAAACAACACCCAACACACACACCCGAGCACATACACAAACACATAACCACATAAGCATGCAACCGGGATAAACCCGTCATAAACACATAAAAAACCATGATTTCTTACCTTGAATTCGTTCCTTCTTCTTCTTTTTCTTCATCCGAGAACTCCTCTATTCTCTCTCTCTCTAGAAACCGAAGAAAGATGATGATGTGAGGTGAGGGTGGGCGGCCATGCCCACCTTTACACTAACTTTTTCAAAGTTTTGTCCTTTTGGACACTTTTAGTCCCTCCACTTCGACTTATTTGCCTTTCTTTTTTTATTCTCATATCTTGTCTTTTAAAAATAACCAGGTGTTACAACTCATAGTGATTTCGAACCATTTGGACTAGTCCCATGCACCTAACCAGGCCCTCAAACCAACCTCCAAAAATACTAAGCGGCTATCAAAGCGGCACACGACGATGCGAGTGAAGTGAAAAGAGCGCCATCAAAGCATTATATTGCGTCCACATGCCCACACCGCACGCGGAAACAAGTGTGAGTTAAGGGTGCTTCGCACCCTTTGTGAATCCAATCTGTGTGATACTCTAGGAAACAATATAATCAAGATGTTATAGAATATAAACTATTTTACATTCTTTCTTTCCTCCAATGTGAGACAACTTCCCACACTATCAATTTCTAATTTCAATCCCAACTTATGAGCATTAATATCACATTCAACACATTAATTTTATTATGAGCATTGATATGACATTCAACACATTAATTTCATTTAATGAATATCAATAATCAATAAGTTTCTAACAAATTTATCATTTTTGGTATAACACTTGAATTTTCTTTGCATGTGCCAGAGGTTTTCATCTTTCTCTTTGTTTAAGATTTTAAACGTAGTGTTGTTTTTCCTTGTTTGTGATAAAAGGGGAAATAGTGATATTTGGCTTATCTCTTCTTACTTTGACACTTCTTCTTTTGTTATTGTGTGTATTTGAGGCTTTTAGTGTTTGTTGCCCCAAGCTATCTTTTAATTTTTTTCCATTGGGTTAACCCTAGGATGGGTGACGAGGGAGGGAGCCTTGGGGGAAACGATCAGTAGTGAGGCAATGGCCAGGCTAAGCTTTTATTGTTCTTTAGATGGGTCCGTTAATTTGGTCATCAACCACTTACGTCATCAACACGACTCGTGCTTTATGGGCAGGATGATCCCCAAACTTAATAACATATATTACTGTTGAAATCAATTTGATCAAAACAGACAATGAACATGATGATTTTGTGGAACTCACACGACCCTTTTTATATTATAAACTCAAACCAAGACTTGACCCAAGAAATTACAATACCCTACTAATCTATTTATACTAACTCTATTACTTTCTCCCTAAAACTCCTGATTAAATTCAAACAAATAATAAAAATATTTAAATTTTTTCTAACTTGATATGTTTCTCCAAGATCTTGAATTCCAAGTAACATTTTCTTTGAATAACCGCCCTATAAACAATCTACACTAATTACACCTAACAACAAGAGCTAGTACTTGTTTTTCTTAATGGTCCATTACACTTGGTATTCGCTTCTGTTCTTGGCTAGAACAACATATTTTATCATGTAGACATTGAGTCATCATCAAAAAATCTTGATTATTTAACATAGTCGTTTCTATAGTCTCACTTCATATTGCTTGTTTTCTTGTCACTTTATAATCACGCACACAACACAAATATTTATGCATATACTAATAGTGATTATGGTAGTTATCATATGGATTGGAAGTCACCTAAAGGTTGATTTCTGCAACGCCAAAAGAAGAACACTATTTTCAAATATACTTCAGAGGCTGAATATGTGGTGGCTTCAAACTATTGTTAATAAATTGTGCGGATACAACAACTCCTTGATTATGGCCTTAAGATTTTCAATACTGCCATTTGATGTGATAAAACTTTACTTTATAACACACTTTGAAGAACCCAATTCAACATTCAAAGACAACATACATAGCATTAGGTCTATTCAATGATTTAGAAGATTCTATTGATTATACAAATAATTACAGAATTTGTTTGAAGAATATCGTTAGAAGAAGGAGAGATCCCTCAAATCTGGACTAAGCAGCCTACTTCAGATCCTAATGACATGACGGGAAATATTACTTTACATCAGGTCGGGAATATTTCAGTGCTTACTCCTCTATCTCTAGATTATGTCCACACATTACGACATTCCAAATCATTCACATGAAACAAGAATTCTGAATCCATACTAAGTTGGGCTTATGATAGAGAGAAGAAACTATATGATATCAATAGAAGAGCCAGAGCAAGAGAATACTATTAAGATGCACATGACTTTCACACTCTTAGAGCATCTGATTTATATGCTATGGGAAGAGTGTCATTCATCAATCTAGGCAATTATAAAAGGACAAGGTGAATAAGGAATATGATTTGGAGACAAAGTAAAACCAACTTCAAAGACTTCAAAACTTCTAAATCTAAAGTCAAGAAGATGAAAATGGATAGATCCTAACACCAACAAGCTGATGAAAATCAGATTGTACAAGCATCACAAATATACAATAAAGAAAGCAATTCATGCTATTGTACCAATCAACAGTTTGTCAAAACTTATGAGGTGGGTTTGTGAAAAGAATACCGACATCTTGTAATCTATTGTGTTGATAAAGAATATCATATCATCGACCCATTTAATCTGCTCAAATTTGGAAGAAAAGATTTGATAAGGCTTTAGGCTTGTCCATTTGAATCAAATGAATCTATTTAACTTTTAGTGGATCAATTTGGTTGGCTAAATACAAAGGCCCTGAACAGTGAGATGTATACGTACGATGACAGTTACAAAGTTATAGACATGGATTTTAAATTTTGATTAATCAAGCCAAGGTAGAGATTGAAGGGATTGAATCAAGAGGCTCGGGAAATTAAAACAAGATGAAGTAGATCAAGTTTTCCACGTGAAAACTTTGTGTCGCGTGAAAAGTTAGTTCTTGTGCAAGACTAGTTAGTTAGTATAGATAATTTATATTGTTTATTTTGTTAAGGATCCTTATATTGTACTGAAATTTCATACTCTTGTAATAGTTATTAGAAATTAATACACTTCAAACATTATTTACATTGCTTGATCTTGTTCTACTTCTTGTTCATTCTATTTTCTGTGATTGAAACATTTCACATTTCTCTCATGAGGTGGATCTATTAAAGTTATTCATGATATTTACTATAAGGACCCGTTCCCGGGACAATTACAGCTGGTGATTCATCGCACGTAAAACATATACTTTACATTTATTCATCAAAACATTGCAGCGGAAGACATAAAACAAATGGCATTTTATTTCATTCTAAAACTTTTGCAAAATAATGCATCGTTTGTTGGATACAAAATTACATTGTTGTATTATATCACAAAAGCCTTAAATAAATGGATGCCATCCAAAAGAGCTGAGTAGCGCGCCTCATGCCATCCTCAGCAACGTTTACCTGCCAACTAAAATGTATAAAAGTCAGCGTCGCTGAGTGAGTTCTAGTTTTATAATAAAACATACATAAATCGTTATTTATTTCTTTACATAATCCATACAATACGTTACATTCGTTTGTGGTCATACATCATACGTACATACAGATAATATCATTATTATCTTCCATTACGTTCGTTAACCTTCGTTCATTCGTTACATCTTGTGACATGCACATTACGCCGAACATTGTGCACGAAGCTGGTTACTAGGCCTGAGGTCTTTCATAGACCCCGAACATTGTGCACGAAGCTGACTCCAGTACCTAGGGCAAGTACATTCACCATTCATCTTTTCTTTTCATTCCGGATCAATGCCATATGCTATACCCCGGACATTGTGCACGAAGCTGGTTACTGGGCCTGAGGTCTATCATAGACCCCGAACATTGTGCACAAAGCTGACTCCAGTACCTGGGGCAAGCGGCAAGGATCCCATACATATGGTCAATCACAAGGATTGGACCCCAGTGTGCATCCTTCTGGGGTAGCTACCCGCACACAGTTGAGCTAACACCCTTCATTGGGTGTGGACTTCCATACATTTGGTTGCAAGACTTTTTACGTTCATTCATTCGTTAATGCATGCATTCATTCATGATGTTCCTCTTTCATTTTTTTCACCTTACGTTACATAATACTTTCGGTTCATCATTAACATAAGATGTAAAGCCATGGAAAGATAAACTTCATCATCATAGGAACATAACATAAACCATTCATACATCATCATAGGGCATCATACATACATCATACATCATGCCTAGTCATCAACATCATCATCATCATCATAAGCATCAATCACAATGCATAACATGCCCCTCATACCATCTATGACCCCAAAAGTCAACTTATATAGTCCCCCGAGAATTTTCCAAGTCAAAGCCTACTTTACACATTTTCCCCAAAAATCAAAAAAATATTCTAAGTCCTAGGCGCATAGGCACTATTCAGGTGCATGGGCACTATTCAGGCGCATGGGAAATGTCACACCCCAACCGATGGCGGAATCATGGGGGCGGACGAATGGGAGACGATTGCTCATAGCACATGAAACTAATTAAGTTGACATAATATTAAATGTCTTCATTCATTAAACATTATAAGACAAATAAGTAAATACAAAACAATCAAGATACAAACAGTAACATAAGACTTTCAATTATTCTAGGTCCAAGTCCTATATGAGCACAAGAAGATCGTCAAACATCAAACCTGAAACATGATGAAAATAAAAGGGTCAACTAAAAATGGTTGGTGAGTTTCCACGGTTTTCATACATAATATAACAAGGTTACGAGTAGCAATTCATGTCATAGGTTATAAGTTAGTAAGGTTATAGAACACATATCGTTACAACCAAACCTCGACTTGATTACAAGTATATAGAGATTGGCTAAGTGTATTTGGTTCCCATGATGAACAAGCATACGTCATCAGGAGTCGGCAATACATCGACTTTAGCACCAAATAGGCTTGTCAGGCCCAAAGATCTAAGATGTCGCCAGGCTAGCAATAGTTAATGATTGTAAACAAACTATGTATCTCATATAATCACTTACAACACACAAATAACCATGACAAAATATAAAGATGAATTGCAAGTGCATTACAAGTCTCAAACGTTTATAAGTGTATGATGTATAAGTATCATGTTTCACCCCAAATAGTGTGAAAAATGTAAAAAGGGGCAAGGAAAACTCACTTGATATATATAAGGTGATGATAAGAATTTAAAAGAGGCTCCAACGATTTCTTTTACAAGTTGCCTAAACGTATAGATTCCAAGATTAAGTTTGATAATAAGATTATCAGTTAGACATGAACTAGGGTTTCAATTGGAATTTGGGGATTTTAATAAATAAATCAAGCAAAATAAAATAAAGCAATCGTTTATGCTTTGGGTTCATAATGTTGGAATCAATCAATTAAAAATAAAAATTCAATGATTCAATTTATTGAATTAATAATGATTAATATGATATGTGAAAAAGAGATAATAATTCAATAATTAATTATTTAGAATTTGATAAGATAAATAATTAATATTTATTTTAAATGACCTTAAAACTATCATTTTATAAGGTTTTTAAACGTTTTATTGATCTTTGTAAAAGTCTTATAATATCAAAACTTTAAAACAATGCTAAGGAAATAATGGAAAATTATATTGTTTTATAAGTTCCAAAAACTTAAATAAAGTTTAAAAATAACGTTATTAACTAGTTATATATGACATGATTAATGAATAAATGAATAATTATTATTTAAATAACTATTTGAATAATTGTACATTTAACATATAGATTTATAATGTTTTTACAATAATCCACATTTGAACCATAATTGGTTTATAACATTTAGATAAAATAATTACTAATATTTCTATAACCTTTGTTATCTTTTATGAAATAATTAACTTGAAAACTTAAAAATAAATAATTTCAGAAATGTTTTAGTTAATGAAATAATTTTTATTTTGATTTTATAATATGATAATACTTTTCTAATTTATAAAATGTAAAAAAAACTATTTTAAAATAAGAGTGATGGAGGCCCGGTTCGAACCCGGGACCTCTAGGATGAGATGTGTACAATGAACCAGTAAACCAAGGCCTCAGCCGCGATTTGTATCACGTTTTAATAGATAAAAAACAACACTTTAAACAATCCCCAATTCTCCAAGAACCGTAGTTTCAATTTGCATCAAATTGAACATAAAATCGAATACGTTTACAGAAATAGACATGGGGCTTTGATTCCCCATGTAATTCCGAGTATGTGTATGTGTTTAATTTACCGAAAGTTGTTCGAATTCACTTGCATCGGTTGAAGAGCAGTCGCGACATGGGTATTATGGGGTTCTTGATGCAAACGTTGATGATACCCAAATTTGTTACACAGGCACCTTCTTCTCGACTCAAAGATTGTAAGCCCTCTACTAATTGAAGTGTAAAAGGTTCAGATGATGATGAACACTTAGTTGCAGATCGCGATGGGAGTGGGGATTGATTTTGATGTTTGTGTGCTTTTCAGGAGGAATTGAAGGTTGCAATAGATTAAGTTTAACCAGATGATTATGTATGTTCGATTAATTAGATTCTTAATAGGATTAAATGTTCAAACGGATATAAAGTTTATTTCGTCGGTTTCTTGATCGATTAAGGTTCGTAACCGACTCGTAAACACGATAAATGATACCATCAAGTTCGAAACATGCACATGGTTGAATTTGGAACGATTTGGAATGTTTTCGAGCGGTTTTAAATGGGTTTTTAGGGCCACCGGTGCGTGGCCGGAGTTTGGCTGGCGCGATCGTCGCCGGAAAAACGGGGAAAATGGGAAAGTCATATTGGTTTTATTACTTTGACAGTTTAGTCCCTGTGGTTTAAGGTTCATCATTTTATGTACAAAACTTCTCAATTAAAGTTTCTACATGTGCAAATAAACCCTCAAAATTTGTAAAATCATATTTAGTTAACTAATCAATTTTTTTAGAAACAAAAAGAAACTTTATGAATCTTTTAAAAAACTTTACAATTTAATTATACATTTTAATTAAAACTCATATTTTAGAATAAGCCCTATAACTTAGTAACTTTATTTACATTAAAATAATATCACTTATTATAAACTTCATAGTTTTTTTAAAGTCTTGAAATAACTCTTTTTAATTATATATTTAGTTTAACAATTAGAACCCATAAATGATAAATAAATCTTTATAACTTTAGAAAGAAATTATTTATAAATTATAAATTCTTATAAGTTGATTAGATGCTTTAATGAGTGATAATTAGACAATATAGATTAAACTACGTATTTAATACATTTGATTTATCTAAATAAGTAAGATTACTTAAATAATGAAAATTCACATTGTATGAAAGTTCACTTTTGATTCGGGTTTGGGTTAAGAACTTGAAAATGGTAGATGTTACAGGGAACACTTAGGCGCATGGGCCACTTTCAGGCGCATAGGTACTGTTCAGGCGCATGGGGAATCCTGGACGTCTGAACACTTAGGAAATTCCAGCCCAATCTAGGCGCATGGACACTATTCAGACGCATGGAACACTTAGGCGCATGGTCCACTTGGGCGCATGGGCACTATTAGGGCGCATAGACTTTATTGTCTTTCTTGCTTTTATTCTTTTTATCTGACTTTTTAAAAATAACCGGGTGTTACATTTACAGTCAAAGTTTTAATGTCCCTCATCTTCTTATGATATAGCAAAGGATGGATTTCTTTCAAAATGAAGATAGTCATTTGTGTTTTCTCCACTTAGGTAACCCATCATTATCATACCCATAATCTTCTTCAATATCAATGTTTTATTTCTCAAGCCTAAGGTGGATCCGGTTCTAGAAACTTCCATCTTTTAATGAATGATGTTGAAGCAACCGCCTTACCCTTACCTTCTTAGTTATATGTGCCACTAACCCTGTAATCAAACATTACTAAAGTCACTTGACAATGATTGAATTGTATGATAGTTTTATGATGTTGCTAGTGATGTTATTACATGGTTACTCTACTAGTTGAAAAGGAATTTAAACCTTGAACAAAGATACCAATTTCATCAAATAAAGTACCCTATAACTTATTATTACTCGTTGCATTTGTAACATCATTATTCTTAACATATAATATCCTTAGCAACATGGACTAAGTGATCATCTCGATAATATTGTCCTAGCAAACGTGCAGGACAATTTCTCCATTTCCAGTTAGTGTAATTGATGCTTCGAGCATTCCTGAAAGGTCATGTTTAAATTAATGTGCATCATACATTAATGAAATGTCAAGGCTTGTGGGACTTATTAAACATTCATCACCGTATAAATTAATAATAGTGTTGCAAAACTATTGAAGACATAAATGAGAAGTCATAGCAGACAAAGTTAAATATTTGTCATATACGTCGAGTAAATGACTTTTGCGAGTTGACGTATTTCTAAATTTAATTTTTGTTTTGTCGCAAAACATTCCTTTCACCTCCTATCGAACCCTTCTTTAAACCATGTAAAGTAGTTGTGTATATCTTTAACAATGAGTGGTAATAAATCTCCAGGTAACCGAAATCTATTTCTAAACATATCGTATTTGTATATTGGTTACTCTAATAAAATCATTCAAAAGAAAATTATTTTCCCTAACATGATCATGTCTTAAGATCTTTTTTCTCAAACTTACAGCCTCGACAATGTGTTTGGCAAAATACTAAAAGATTCCAACCCATCGGATAGGAAACTATTCGAAGAGGATGACAATGAAACAAAACAAATGTCATGGGATATTTTTGTAAAGTTGATAGTACTAGAGGAGATTGTTTTTAATTGATTTGTAAATATTTAACTAAATTGTCAGTATTTATAGTGTAAGAATTTTAAATATACATACATACATACTTATAATATATATATATATATATATATATATAATATATATATATTATATATATATATATATGAATAGATATACATACATATACACATATACATATACTACATATACATATACATATTACATATACATATACATATACATATACATATACATATACATATACATATACATAACATATACATATACATATACATATACATATACATATACATATACATATCATATACATATACATATACATATACATATACATATCATATACACATATACATATACATATACATATACATATACATATACATATACATATACATATACATATACATATACATATACATATACATATACATATACATATACATATACATATACATATACATATACATA